>VXAY01002056.1:2491595-2538295 GCA_013399855.1 Oxyruncus cristatus
GGGCGAGGCTCCCGCCGCCGCCCTCCCCGCCTCTGCCCCGGGGCAGCCGCGGGGCCGCGGCCGCTCCCCCGGGCACCCTCCGCGCCCCGGGCAGCCGAGGGACCGCACTGCCGGGGGACGGCAGCGCCCGGTTACTGCTCCGGCCGAGCGCTGCCCTGCCCGTCATGCCGGGTTGGTGTAGCACCGCGGTCCACTCGGCGCGCTGTGTATTCTCTGGGCTGCAGCAGTTCTCCCCTTCTCGTCTTTCCACCTAGTGAATGTTTTTTCGGTTTCTGCATGTTGTCATGTACAAGGGAGCGTATAAACACTTAGAAAGCGATGTCTGAGCGTCTATAAAGAAACACAGTTTTAATTCCAGCTCTTTCTTCTGGCTGCTGCTCAGTTCTTTATCATTATAAGTTTATTCCTTAGTTGATATTTGTAGAATCTAGAGTGATTCATCACATCAAGTGCTTTCAAATAATTTTGCAAATTGGAATGTGGATTTCTACGGTCTGTTTGAACACCTGGTTAAGTGCTTTGTTTCATTTTAAATAAAGGTGTTCTATTTCACGGTATTTTGTTCCAGCCCCAAAGGATTCAATGCCCACCCGTTCTTCCATTTCTGAGTATATCTGTGAACTGTGTGGAAATGTGGGTTGTCTTTTTCTAGAATCTGCAAATCCAGCACTCCCCTAGGAAGAAGCTGAAAATGCAGCCTTCTGTTCTGACTTGAAAGAGTGCTTGGCATCTCCCACTTGTGTGGTACTTGCTCTTCTCAACTGAAGTGATTTGGTGTTGGGTTTTATTCTGTTTGTTTGTTTTTAGTTTTGGAGAGTGGATTTTTTTTGTTTGGTTTCGTTTTTTAGTTTAGCTCTCGAGGGGTTTTTGGTGCTGGCATAGTCTGGAAATGTACAAATTGGTTTTAGCCATCATAGATTTGTAAACTCAAGGCTCAGCAGTTTTTCTGTCATTGTGACATTTTTGCAATGTCTTATGTTTGCCTTGTGTTTACTAAATATTTTGAAACCACTGTTTAACAGGTGTTTTGCCTGACTTGAATATAGGACTTTTTGTGCAAGTTCATTTTGTTAAAAATTTCCCTACTGCTCCGTGACTATTCAGTAGCTTTGAATAATTGCTGGACAGTGTCCAACATTAAATCAGGAATTATTCTAAGGAGTGAAGTTGTTCAATGTGGCAATTCCGGCTGTTCAGTCTTTTTTTTTAAAATGTGTCTGTGTGGGTGAGATAAGTGTCTGCTAGATCATCCTTCATACCTTCTGGTATGAGGCCATTCTTGACTTTGCTATTTCAAGCGTGGGGGGGAAACCTTTGTGCATGTGGAGCTGTTTAGGCTGGATTTAGACTGTTTGTACCTCAGTTTCCTGATGTTGTACTTTGATTTTTTCTTTGCTTGCCATACAAAGGCACCTTGAAACATCACCTTGCATTTGACAGTTATCTCACTTACATTTAAAGATACTGTATCAGATCATCTACTGCCCCACATGGGTTATCTTGGAGAGAGTTACTCCGTTGTGTTTTAAACTTTCATTTCTTTTCTTGTCCCTTGAGGCTCTGCCTAACTAGTCCTGCTGCATTACTATTTTGTCTTACCACATCAGTCCTGCTTTCTCTGCTCCGCAGGTGACAGTCTACAGCATCCAAAGTCCTCTCTTTTCTCGTAGTTGTCTTTACCACATGCTGTGCTTCCTTTTCCTGGAAACTTTGGACCGACACCCTAACTTTCATGCTTCTCCTTCATCTCACTTCATAAGGTGCATTTCTATTGACCATTCAGTCCTTGTGGACGGTCATGACAGATGAGTATTTTCTAAACAAAGCAATATTGTTTTGAACTTTGATAATGCTGACACAGCAGAGTTTGGCCATATTGGTTTATGATATGGTGTCAGTAACGTTGCAGATAAATCTTTAAGAGGACTTACCAGAAACTGTGTGTGAAGGGAGATGTTTTTAAAGTCTAAATTGGTGTTCTTGATAGAATTTTGCATAGTAAGTTGATTTTTCTTTTCCAGACAGACCCTGATTAGCCTAATTAGGAGTTTAATACATAACTATACTAGCAGTGACACCTCTACTAAACCTCTGGTGCTGTCAACATATTGTCTGAAATAAACCCAAATTTGAAGTTTCAGTCTTTAAAGACTTGAGAAAGGATTTTTAAATTGTAGCTTATGCTTTGAAATACCAAGACAAAATGAAATTATGAAATTATACTTCTCATGCCAATATACTTAGCCCGAAAAATATATATTTGTCTTTTTTTAGTTGATGTTTATTTCTATTGGAATTCTCAATTTCCTTTGACAGTATCTACTTTGGCCGCAATATTTGCACGCCACGTTAATTTGCTGAAACAAGTAATGTTAGTTCTGGTTTTTTGTCCCTCTTTTCTAAAGGTAAACCATTTTCAGAATCAAAATTTTGTTTTTAAGGTGATGTTTCTTGTTTCTGCAAATAATTCCATCTTGGTGGAATTTCAGCTTCAGTGACTGAAATTTCGGCAGTTGACTTTTCATCCGATGAACTATTGAATAATCTCACTCTCTGTGTGTATTTAGATAAGACACTTATAAGATTATTCATGAAATGCCACTTTTTACCTCTGATACTGACAGATAGTTGTGGCCTCTGACAAATGAGTCTATGTGCTTCATTGGTTCTACAAATACAGTCCACTTGACCTGTGTTAAAATTTGAACGTTTGTTACACGCTTTCTTTGCGTTCCCTGGCCTGAAGCCTTTTTCCTTTATTGTAGTCTCTGCAGACTTGTTATTATCCTTTATTTGATTTAATCCCATCACTTTTGCTCACATAAAGAGAATGTAGAGGTGACGGTGTCATGTTAATATATTATGATACAACCTGTACTGAAAATGATCCGCCTAATCCTCGGTTTCTGTTATTTTTATTAGGGCAAGCTTGGCTTTTCCTTTGCTTAAATTGTAGGTGTTTTTGTATTTCAAGTAATAGAAAGCTAATCTAACAAAAGGAAAAGTAAACCCCCAAAACCTTTGTATTGGCAAGCTTCACTCCCTGGCCTGGCTCAGCACAGGAACCCCTTGGAACTCCTGCTGCTGTGCAGGAGGGGCGGTGGGATGTGCAGAAGGTGACTTGTGGTTGAGCACACCCGACCTGCTGCTTCTGCCTGGGTGGCTCCCCAGCCCCAAGCAGGGCAGCGGTGTCTCCATCCCAGCTGCTCCACTGATGGAGGGAATGCTATTTTCCTTGAGGAGTGGTGAGTTCTTTCTTACACTATATTTTGCTTAGCGTATAAAGTAGGTGTGAGCCATTTAAAAGCAGGGACATGAGCCACGTTCTTTAACTACCGAGTTTGCTGGACCCACAGAACAGCTGGAGTTTGTTTTCCCCCCCAGCTGCTCTGATTCTTGCAGGGGAGAAAGGACAATGCAAGTTGTCTAATTGCTATCAGGTGAGCAGAGATTTCTTACTCCTCTCTTCTTTCCCAGAAGAAAAGGCCAGTGAACAACTGATGGTATAATGAAATGTAAAAAACAAGAGAGAAACTGGAATAAATAACACTGTTATTCTTAACTGTATAGGGTTTTCATTTCCTTCCCAAAATTTGGGCAAAAAGTCTTCTTTTGAACACTCACAGTAGTGAACTTACTGAAAATACAGGGAGAAAAATGACCATATTGCTGATTGTGGTGTTGATAGTTCTGAAAAAATTCCTTATGAAAGGACTAGAATATTGAACTATGGCAAATGGTTTGACAGCATATGGTATAAGGATGTCACAGGATTAATCTGTGGGATAAATCTAGTGGTTGATTGCCAAAGAGAATTTAAAGTATGGTACCAAACTGACAGCACATTGAAATCTGATCTATAAGTTATGCATTTTTTTTTCCCTTAACTAAAGATAAGGTGACATGTTACTGAAGTGGTAGGCTTGAATTAAACCTTAATTATGGGAATTTCTGTGTTGGTTTTTTTTTAAATCCTGAAAGTTGCATCACCATTATGGATTATTTAACACTTATGTTATTAAGAGCAATATGTTTTTTCCTGAAGCCTCTTCCAAACTCACTCTAACTTGAACTGTTTCATACATTTTATGTTGTCACATTCTCTGAAATGTTTGCACACTGTGTGTGTTTGGCAAACGTGCAGTTGCTGAGTTAATATCCCAACCCATATTTATTTCATTTAATTTCAGCTGAAGGAGGATGCCATATGATTTGTGTGCTGGCATATCTATTGATTTTTCTACAGCTGCAAAATCAGGATTTTAGAGGCTGATTCAGTAATCAAGTTGGTGCTCTGTTTCATGTAGTTGGACAGCTGATGTTTTCAGATCATCCAACTTCAGAAACAGCTACTGTAGACCCTCTGTGAGGCTTTATTGGTTCTTCATCTTCAATCTGTCCGTGGAGATCAGTAGTTTACATTCATATACAATCCAACATGAAGTTCTTATTTTGCTTTAAATGCGCATCCTGTGTTCTGCAAAGAGCCAGTACACAGTTTCAAAGAGAGTGGATGTGTCTGCTTGTAGTTTGTCTACATCTGAAAATTGCACACATGACTCTTACCAACGTCTAAACTTCCTGCTAGTAATTGTACCAGCAAGAATTTGGTGAGGTTTGTTTCTGAGTTGGAGAGCACTGGAGCTCTTTGAAGGTCTGTGACAGACTAGTCAAGCTTTTTGCTTCCTAGTCATGGATCCCAAAGCCTAGTCTGGAAGACTCCCGATGCTATTGGATTCTGTCTTTAATTGTTTACTGCTAATCAAAGCAGACTTAAAAAAAAAAAAAAGAGAGAGAAGCTGCAGGTTCTGAGAATTGGCGTATTTCTATTAAGTTCTGATTTTTTGTTTTTATTCTTTGCTGGCAACTTTTTGGATGATTATTGTGGTATATTTTTGCTGTGTTACACTAAAGTGTTCTTGCTTGAGAATACTTTCTCAGTTACAGCTCTGAATTCGTTTAATCTAGGTGTTCAGTCTTTTACTGTAACTTTGTAATCCTCAAAGCCTGGGAAAGAGTCCGTTGCAGCTCAGTCAGTCTTAGCACAATGGCTTTTGTAAGGGAATGCCAGATTCTGTTCCATCCTTTGTTCACACTTACCTCTACCCAAAGCAGTACTTATTTTCTTTATCTTATCTACTTGATTCTTGTCACCTCTGCTAAGAGTTTTCACTTTGTAGTCCCCTGACTTGTGCTGGGTGGAATTTGGCAAAGTATCCCCAGCTGATGGTTCTTACCCAAACGTCTGCTAATTTTTTCTCTAATGCTGCAAAGCTTTTGTGAAATGTGGACTTGAAAACCTTGGCTCTTAATATTTAAATTTAATAAATAAATTTACGTTTTTGCCTTCTGCAAATTAATTTCTAGGTGCTTTGTTAGGAAAACTCTATTTCACAAGCACTTACTGCTTAAAAATTCCTAGACTTGGGGCACTCTTAGAACTAGTATAATTTAGCAGCACAGTTCTTCCCACTGTTCCTCTATTGACAATATATTTCCTGGCTGACCTGGAGTGCTTGAGATGTGGCTATGTGCGTTGCAGGGGTAATAATCTCAGATTATGGGTTGTTGTTCAAGCCCTTTGCTACTTGTTCCCACATCTGCCAAAACCCTTCTTAAAGGTGTAATCCAGTCTAAACTCATCTAAACTCTGGCTGTCACCCTTTCACTTTTCCCTTTATGCTTCTCCCTATGCTCAGCCACTATTTTGGGGATCTGAACTGAATGAACTTCTGATCACCTCCTTTTTTTTTCCCCGGATTATTCTGTCGGTCATTTCCCTGAATTGGCTTTCTGTGTGACTGCATAAATGTTGGTGCTGGTATGAGGTAGGGTGGGATCATGTGCACAGGCTTAGGAAGATGGGATTGTGGCACTCCAAACTTGCCATGAGCTGTGAAGCTGGATTGGAAGCTTGCTCTGCAGTGCCTGAGAGTTGATTTGTGCCATCGCATTAGTAAGTGTTGTAAGTGTCTGGTGTACGTGAATGTTTTCTGTGTTGTGCACAGGCACGGATGGAGCTGTGCCATCATGAGTCAGGCTCTGTAGCCTCTTCAAAGTATAAACCAAATGGCATTGTAGGCCTTGCCTAATTGTACTGCAGGCACATAGCAGCTACTCTGGAGTACTCTTGTACCTAAATTCTTATTTACAGAATATGTTTTTCTGACCTGCTTCTCTGAACATGTGTTAACAGATACAAGATCATTTGCTTTTACCAGATGTGCTGTGCTCCAGTCTATCTTTGTGAACTGAGCTGCATCAAGATGAGTTTGACTGCTTCCATCAAGTTATTTCTGTTGGCAAATGATTCACTGCTGGTAACTTGTCTCGCATAACAAAATCTTGCTCAGTTTTTTTTCTCTATGTTCTTGGTGCTTGTTTGCTTTTTAGTGGTATTCCCATTCCTGTTTGACTTTCTCAGGAAGCTGAACCTGTTTCTTTGGGGTAGGAGAGACCAAAGCTGCATTCTGCTAATGAGCCTGTCAGAGCTCAGCACAGCAGCCGTGGGGACAAGGTTCAAAGGCGGTCATGCTGATGTGCAACATCATTAAAATTGCATGTAGATTGGCTTTGTATAGGGAGCTTAATGCAGCATTCTAGTTTGTGGCTAGAGCCAGTCTGAAAAAGCTGTTTGCTTTCCAAGCCTGTCCCTGTGGCTGCTGCGGTCACACAAGTCTTTAGTCAGGCATAACTTCAGTCACCTGGATAGAGTAAATTATGCATGTGCTTAAGTGACGCATGGTTGGAGCCTAAAAATACCAGTTGTGTAATTACAGAACTGTTAAATCAACTTTCTCTTCAATTATAAAAATCAGTTAATCTACAAGAGTAGATGCAGTTTAATGATGTTTTAAAGGTCAGAGTCTTACCAGTTCTCTTATGTTCCCTGGCTGCAGTGTTTTCTGTAGTTTGCAGACTTCTGTTAAACAACAAATTTATTAAAACTTCAGCTGGAGGCATTAGAAGAGTACATGGCCGAGGGTGATCTTCTGGACACAAAGTTTGAGTGAGATTGATCTTGAAGGAATTCCTGCTCATGGTAGTAATCTGGGGAAAGAGTGATGATTCCCTGATCCCATAGCTGACAAATATCCTACACAACCTTCCAGGAGCTTAGCATCATCTGGTGTGGCAATGCCTCTGGATGCAGAACTGGTTGGAAGAGGCTCTCTCCTCCCCATTTCACAAACTCTGGTTTACTGACTCTGTAACTGCTGCTGAAGATGTTCATGGGGTTATGCTGCAGGCTGATCCATGTGGAGCTTGGGATGGACATACACCTCTTGAACTGGCATCAAACTGGCTTTGCAGCCAGAGGCATTGAAAAGCAGAAATATCTCCTTAACTAACCTTTGCCCTTTTAATTTGTGCCAGCTTCAGAAATACTCTTGATGAGGATTTATGCCTTTGCCTCATTAAGCAATTGGTCTGTCTTAGTCTTGGTTTCTTTTACAAAGATCTTATGCAGAAAAATCCCTTTTTAATTTTCAGCTGTAGAAACCCCGTGGTTTGCATGCATGCAGTTTTCCCCCATAAATCTTAGGGCTTTCTGTGCAGCGCGGGGACTCTTCACTGTTAAGATCTCTGTAACTGTTTCAGATGCACTAGTGAAACAATGTGGCCTTTTTATGTTACTTATATAGGGAAAGAAGGCGGAAAACACTCATTATCCTTGTCCTGGTTTGGGCTGCCAGCTCGTGTTACAGGTGAAGGTTCTGTGGTGATGAAGGCTGCTAACAAACAGGTCATTATTTGTGCGAATGGATCATCTGGTTGTGCTCGGTGTTTTCTAGCCCACAAGAGAAATATTTGGTCCTTGTATAATCATAGTACTTTTCTGGACAATATGATGCAATAAACTTTGGGCTGTGCTTTCTTCCTGGTGTAGAGAATCTGCCATCAGAAAAATCCCGTCTTCAGATTGTAGGAAAATGTTTTCTGGTCACATGCATGTAGGCAATCTGCAGAATACAGGTGGACTTTGCAGAGATGGGGGGAGGATTATTCACAAAAGCTAATTAGGCAGCAAGTCCCCAGGCTTGCTCAGGGGAGACGGAGGGGAATTCTGAGCAGCTCTTTTCTCTTCTGTCTGCAAAGAGGATGTAGAAAAATTAGCACTGCTGAGATAAGGTTAGTCTTTTTGACTATCCTCTCGGGTGTCATTACTGAATTTTTCAGTTTTTTTTCCAACAAACGTAAAGATCTTGCATGTAGGACAAGAAAAATCCTTTGTAATTAATATATTAGGAGTTGGATTTTAATTATACCACGAATTAGAAAAAATCTTCAATGCCAGATGAGAATGGATGCTACTCTCAAATGCAGAGTATCTGCTCACATAAAATGTGACCTTAGACAACACGTTCCTGCTTCACTGGCAGCTCCCTGAGGAATAAAGAAATACAGTCTTAGCTTCCTTTCCCTCCTGAACATCAGGATACATGTGCTTAAAAAAAAGTAAAAAATCTCTTTGTGTGACAGATCTGTAGTCCTTTCCTGGATGCCTGGAGTTGGTGTGCTTTTAGGGATTATTTTGACGTACCTTGACAGCATGCTTGGATCAGCTCAGCTGTTTTGCCAACCCACTGTATTTCTGCTGCCAAAGGGGATGTCCTACTTCCCTCTTCCCACCCTGACCATGGCCATGTGATCCTTTCCTGTGCCTTAGTTTTCTGCCCAGTTTGCATCCGAATCCGCTCGTTCTGACATCGAATCTACCTGCTTTTTTAGGGATCCCAATCAAGCCCAAAGGGCGAGTGCACAACTGCTGGTGGGAGGGCAGAGTAGTCACTTGCTCAGCTTGTCTTCTCTGACTGCACCCTCACTTTATAATTTGAAGAATTTCATCTGTTAAATATTTCCCTTGTGTTTCTTGGCTTTGCCAGGACCTCCACCTCCTTTACTGGTGTCTTTTGTTTCTCTAGAGTGATTGTCTTCACTCGTTTCCCAGTAGACCAGGGAGGAGTCCATCCCAGGTATCACTCCAGTACAGCTTAGACAGACCTTTGTGCCACATGCCACTCAGCATGGGTGAGTTTTACTGGAATTGGGTCTGCTGGAAGAAATTATCGTAAATAGAAAACATTTTCCAAGTGCAAGTTGTGCTGTGGTCTCTCAGTGTCATTTAATTAGTTGTTTCCCTCACCCTGCAAAAAAAACCCAAACAACACCAAAAAACCAAAAAAAGGTTACTTTTTTTCTAAAAATAGTATATTTAGTTTCTGAGTAATTATTTAAATATGTGATGTTTAATGTAGGTGTGCCTCTAAAAGCATCAATACCTCAAACAACTGTTTGTTCCCCTCAAAAACTGAGGGTGGAAATTTTTAAAGGTGCCTAGATAAACATTATATATTATTTGAGGCAGTAATTAGCTGCTTTCACATTTCCCTTAATAAAGCCCCAGTTAAGTTTCTTCTTTGCACTTCTCTAGAGTAAACAGAAACTACTTGAATAGTTTTAGTGGGGAACTTTATCTTCTGATAAAACTTTGGGTACATGGATGTCTCTAGAATGCTGTCAGGCTACTTATGCCCTGAGATGAGGGCTGTAGTCTGTGCACTCCTGAGCAGCTGAGGGCCTTGCTGTGACAGGAGAGCTGGTTCTTTGTCTTGACAGGCAGTGCAAGTGTAACTGAATCCAGTAGCTCTTTGTTAGTGAGCTGGAGTTAAAAATGCTTGAGTCTTTGTAATTCTACAGCAGGTGAGCTATTGCAAATTCTTGTTTTGGCTTGCTCTTACCACAGCTCAGCCTACTTTCTCCATCCTATTGTAATCTCCCGAGAACTCGGACTAAAATGTTTGCTTCCCCCCACTGTAGCTGGCAACTACTGACACCCTGGTGTGCACAGACAGGGACAACCCAGAGAACAGGAGTTAGAGTGATGTACCTCATCACACCTTCACAGTCCTGCCTGTGAGTGGTGCCCATATTTTCCTTAGCAAGGATGTGAAGGCAGTCAGAGCTTGTATAACTGATGTCTGTCTCCTTCAGGCATGAGCTCCATTCCTGATAGTTTAGTACCAGCCTGGAACCACGCTAATACTTATTTTCTGCTCTGAGTTGACTTGCATAACTTCTACAAGATTATTTTCTTAATAGTACTCACTGCTAAAGAGAACAAAATTCCAGATCTGTTTCATGTGGGTCTTTGACTGTGTGTTTGCTGACAGATGTCTTTTTGAGTGTTGGTGGTTTTGATTATAACAATAAATTTGTTTTTCCTGATACTGTGTCTAAAGATAAGTTATGTGAAATGTCCTCATCCTTAGCAGTGGTCTGGTGCTGTCACCTATTTCATGTGCCCACTAGTATCTTCTCTTGTTCTTCCTTGTCACCCATGCTATTCAGAGAAATATTATCGATCTATAATAATTAACGTGGGCATAAGGCTTCCTGGTTTATCAGTTTTTTTTTTTTTTTTTTAAATATGTATATTCAAAGGGTTGTTTGAGGCCAGCTATGTCAAAAATCCCTTAGTGATAACAAGTTTCCATTGCTCTAGTGAGTTAATAATAGCCTACTCAAGCCACCAGGCACCAAAATCTTTGCTGTGATGATAAAGAAGTGTATTTCTTTGTATGACATGAAAAATAAGTCAGATCTGTAAACTGAACAGACTAAGAAAGTGGTAGAGCAAGACAAACAGCATCCACCCTTCCAGTTCACTTTTGTAGCTGTAATGTGCTTCAGCACCTAGTGCATTAATCAGATGTTCATGCACTTCATGAACCAGAAAGGGAGGACCTTCCCTAAATCTGCAGTTCAAATGCTGCTGAAATACATCCTTTGCATCGGGGGAAGGAGTGTGCAGCCCGTTTGCTGTCTCTGAATAGCGGCTGCCAGAGCTGAGCTTTCTTCATCTGGGAACAAATTGGAAGCAGATCGAGGGCAGGATTAAGTATTTGGCTGGTCTGTGAGCCTTTTCCCACTGCTGTATTTCCAGAGGTGGCTACCTGATGCAAGTCTTGCATCTAAGACTTCTATTCGCTGTGTGATGGGGAAGGAACTGGAGGTTTCTTGAGGAGGACAGCCACCAGATTCAGGCTGTGTGCATTGTTTTACCTCCAAAAGCTTGCCCCAAACCTCATTCCTTTCAAAAATAAACCCAGAGTTTATAGGATTGTCTGCTTGTACAGCCTCTCTGGCACGTGCAAGGTAAGCCCTGCACTTGCCAGAAATGTGAGGTATGAACCAAACTAATACCTTCATGTGGAGTAAATCTGGTGAGCCAGGAAGTGCAGAGGCTTCAGCAGCCAGCACAGTGTGTCCCGTGGGTCCCTGTGGAAAGGACCAGGGAGAGTGACCATCCTTCATAGACACAGAAATGCTCTGACCCACTTAAAAAGGCTTGGCATCGTTCTATGTGTGCTGGTGAGTTTTTAAAAAAAACCTACCTTCCTGCTGGGCTTATTTAGGAGTGTGTGTAGGCTTGCAATCTGCATCAACGTAACATCAGGACGATTGCAGGCTGCAGTTAAACCATTGGTGCTGAGAGAGGTGAGGAGGATGCAGAGTATACAATTGTATCACTGTAGATACGGAAAAGTAGGCTGCGTGTTTAAAAATGTGAGAGATTTGGGGTTGGTTTATGTGGGTCATGCAATACGACTAAAAATGGATTTTAAATAAGGAAACCTATCAGAAAGAAGAGGGCACTGTATGACAGGCTTGAAAACATTCCTATGTACTTTTGCCATGCATTTTTGTTTGGTTTTCTTTTTTTACAGTTTGTGAATCTCATTCGAACAAAGTGGATATTAAGAGGTAAAATGCTCCCTGAAAAACTGTAGCTGTGTTTTCCTTGCTCTTACTACCACATGCTCCCTTTCTGTCCTTTTCTTTCATCCATTGTTGTAAATTTTAGGGTGTAAAGAATTATTTTCATTTCCTTTAAAAACTCAGGGGTTTATTGCTTCTAGGTCATAACTTTGGTATATGTTTTGAAATACTTTTTGATCTGTGAGCTCACAGGAAGTAATTTATAGATTCTTTAGCAGGGCTAAAATTTTTTAGCTTTCTATTTCATTAGCTGGGAGGATTGCAAACATAAACCCTTTTAAAATTAATTTACTTACTTCAATTTACAGCAATGAAACTGGTTTACCTTCTGCTGTGTTTACCTTTTCCTACCAAAATTCCAAATTCTGTCCATGAAAGTTGTTGGGAAATAAAAATCAAAATACATTTCTCTCTCTGCTCCCCCTCGGCTTTTCGGAGGGCGTGTTCAGGAGCAGCAGTGCCATCTACTCTGCTGACACAGTCTCAGGGAGTCTCTGGTCTCGGCAAGTTTAATTACTGTGTCTGTTGTAATTGGACGTTTAACTCTGAAGGTGTTTATTGTTATATCAGCTGAGAAAAAGCCAGTTCAAAATTGCACCAGTGTGTGCGTGTCTTGTGAAATCAGCTGATGGTTTATTCTGTTGTAACCTGAACTATCTCTTACTTTAGAATCAGCTATGAAATATTTTCAAGGTAAATTTTAATATTTCTTATATGCCCTGTATGGATGGTTATGCATTTTGAGATCTAATAGCTTCTAAAGAAGAAGAGTAATTTTACGGCTGGTCTAACTGCAGAACAGCATGCACCTTCACCTATTAAATAAATTTCTTTAAAAATGTGCTGCATTTACTCTGAATTTCCCACTGAAAGACCTGTGTTGCAGTTAGAAGATAACTTTCCCAATAATATGGGTAAAGTAAATTGAGACTGAATGTAATAAAAATATTCCACAAATATTAGGTCTGTGGTTTTTTTCTGGTGTGTCAGGGTTAAAAGTAACGACTTCATAATGCTAAATTCTGTACATCAATTTAGGGTATTCTGAATTCAATGAATCGGAACAAAAAAAAAATCCCTAAACTACTGAATTATATGCTTTGTAATTATATGGTGAAATAATTCTCACAGAATCAGCCTGTTCTTCAAGTAGCAGACTGGAATAATTTTCATAAAGTTTGAGAGAACTGTAAAAATCCCTTTTTGACAAATCCCAGTCACTCTTTGCATCCAGAACTGCACGTGGGTTTGGCGAGTTCTGTGGTGGCTTTGTTACATCAGAGAAGAACTTGATGAAACAATAGCTGCTCTGTTAGAGACCTGGATTGCTGTGAAATCTGTTCAGAGCAAATCTCCTGAACTGTTTAATAAAGAATAGGATTGTTGAAGGTTTGTTTTCGGCACTAAGGGAGCCATTGAGATGAAGATTCCTATCGTTGCTTGCGGCTCATTTGAGGTTTCCTTCCCGTGAGCAGGAGAATTGACAGAAGGCTTTCTCTGACTGCCGTTTTTCCTTCCCTACTTCCACAGTTTTTTATTTAAATAAAACCAGTAATTTTTTGCTGTCCAGCAGTGTATTTTCAGGGCTGTGGCAATATTTTCACTAGAGGAGTCCTTCAATCCAGCAAACTGGAGCTGTTTGGTTTCCTATGGGTCAAGCGAAGCCGGGTGAACTGCTCTGCTCAGAACAGGATCTTCAACATAGCAGAGACACCTTTCGTGCATGACGGGTCTGTCTGTGTCTGAGTTGGTGACATTCTGTGGCAAGAGATGCCCCAATGCATTTGGGAAAAGGAGATAAATCAACCAACTTTTTCTTGTAGATGAGGCGGGTACTTGTTACAGAATAATAATGAAGTAATCCTGATGGAGGCAGCAGGTAAAATATCCTTGCACAAATGTTTTCATTTGTACTGGATTAAACAACAATTAAGATTAAAGCACAGTCCTTCTCATTTAGAGTGACATACTTCACAGGGATACATTAGAGCACTGTATAAATATCTTTTGGCATTGTGGCAATATTTGAACCTATTTGTCTTTCTAGTACTGCATATATCCATACCTTTTGTAGAAGTTAGTATGAAAAATTGGTGAGGTTGACTGATAACTGTAGTTACTGACTGAGGAACAAATTCTGTAGGTGTTTTGTGCATTCTGTGGGCAGACAACAGTGTCATTCTTCGTCGGAGAGCCTTTTAAATATAGTTCATAATACTAGCTGGCTAAATGCTTTGTTTCCCCCCCCCCTTTTAAAAAAAACAAAAGAAAACAAAAAATCCCCAAACAAATTATAGAAATATGTAATTCTAAATTGAAGGGAAAGCAAGTAAATTAAACGCCTGGGGTTTGCTGGTGCCAAGAGTTTAAAACAAACCTTAGCAAATGCATGGCATCAAACTACCTAACCTCTTCTTTTTTCCTCCCATCTGCTTATTTACTTAAAGCTAGCTGAAGTTTTGAAGACTTTCCTCAAATGATGAATGTTTCCTTGAGGAACTAAGTTTTGTGCTCTTCTAGTTTTTTAATATAAAATTGGAAGTACTTTCTTTGGTAGAGGGACATAACTGACTTTTAGATAACTCTCCGCCCCATACACAATGGCTTGGTTACAGCTCATCCTGTGATGCACGTTTTCAGTATCATTCCGTTGATTTGTGCTCAGAACAAGTCCAGGTGCTTTGCCTGGTGTGTGGTCTCATAGGGGTTTGAAGTGCCTGCTGGAAATCTTTGCAGTGAGAACTAGCATGTATTTATTTATGGCACCTCTTCCCACAGGAAGCTTTATGAATCCCAAACTCCTTGATGTGCGTTAACTGGATATTGTATTTCTCATGGATCTTTGGCTTTATTTGGTTTTATTCAACGTATCGAGCATAAAAGCGTGAGGCTTTATGAGGTTTGTCTGGAATTTCTGCCTTTCAGCTATAGCTGCAGGAACCCAGTGCTGGGCCAGGGGTTTGTTGTCTGGGCAGGGATCACAGGTCAGTCCCATGGTGTAGCACGTGTTTGGCTGATGGAGTGGGTTTCTCAGATAAGAGATCCTCTGGTAAATCACGAAAAGACTGTGTGCAGCACGTATAGTTATATAAGAAGCAGTAACTTCACGTTGGAACATTGTCAGTGGACATTGCCTTGCATAGACAAGCTAAAGGACGCTCTTAGTACAGAATGTCTCTTAGAAATGTTTTGAAATTTATCTTGTTGGCTGTGAGCTAGGCAGACAGGACTCCTCTGTGGCCGTGCTAGCACAGCTATTCCTGCTGCAGAGTTTCCACTATGTCTTCTTGTTTTCAGGCTTGCTGAAACCTTCCATGTATTTTCTTCTGTTCAGATGGAAAATAAACTTTTCGAAAACTTGAGGCGTTGGGGAAAGAATATAGAGTCTGTATTGATTTTTACATAAAGGACAAATAAAATTGGAAGATCTGTTCCTTTAAAAAGTATTGCATGTATTGAACTGCTGTATGGTGTAAGCAAAGATTTAAAAGAGGAAATATGAGATGGTGTAGAAAAGTGATATGACTTCTAAATTTGAAACTCAGGTCTGTACAACCAGTAACTGAAATCTCCACTACCAGCCTTCCACAGAGGTCGCAGTTTGGAAAATGATTTTTTTAATCCAGGTCGGTTTCGTGATTCAGCACGTCAGGTTTGTTGATAAACTGTCAGCAGACCTGTGGGTTGGTGTGCACTGTTGCAGGCTCCAGAGTGATATATTTGGGATAAGTTAGATTTTAGTTTTGTAACAAATATTGTTACAATATTGTAACTTACTGTAAATATTGGAGCTAATGAGCTACCAACAGTATACAGAATCCCAAAAGAGTAGAAAGAATAAACTGGGATCCCTTTGTACACAAAAAAGTTCAGGATGGTCAGCTATACAATATATTTATAGCTGCCATATTTTTGTTAATTGAAAATCGTGCGAGTCATTTTGAGATCTTGCTGAGCAGGCAGGCTTACCTTCTGTAGAGAAAATAATTCAGACCAAGTTTGTTCAGTAAACTTGGAGAATTTCACAACAGTTTGATAAGTTTTGCCATACTATTGTGCACCAATTGCTGCCCTGCTAAACTCAATTGTCTTCTTATTTTAATGTGTTGAATGAGAGGCTCTTAGAAACACTTAAATGAACTGAAGGGGGGAGTGGTTGGTTGTTTTTTTTTTTTTTTTTCCTGAGACCTGATCTCACACTGTACTTTGATTGTTTTTTTTTGTAACCTGCTATATGCAAAACCTTAAATTTTAGTTTGTGGTAAAAGTTTCATTCTATGAAGAGCCTTGCTAAAATTACCCATTATGAATTTCAGTAAAGGTAACATCTGCGTCTGGAGCAGGAACACTTAGATAATTTCTATTATCGGGGCTTTGGAGTGCTAAAGCTATTTATTGCTGAATCAAAACCAGCTAATAATGGCTATCATCAAACTTCCAGCTGCTGTAAAAGGCCATGGGATTATCTTGACATTTATATACTTCCAGAACTCAGAAGTAGTTGGGCACATTCCCTTGAGCTTGTAGTTCACCAAATGTGGAAGTTTTGTTTCAAATGGCAATTAAAAATATTTCAGCATTTGTGAAACTGTTAAGAGAGAACTTATTTATTTGAAACAGTGTAAAGTATTTCCTTTAGTCATGATCGCAGGGTGACTATATCTCTTCTAGGTTATTGAATCAAATCTATGCGCTCTCTGCTTCTTGAAGTTCTTTCAGAAGTACTGAAAGGCACAGTGTCTGCTCAGAAGTCAGTACAACCAGAATGAGATCTCTTGCATAACCATCTACAGCTTAAAGTCTGAGCCACTTGGGGATGAGGAGTTAGTAGGAACTGTAGTACACCTTCCAAAAAGTAAAAGTTTAAGGATTATTTTGTGTGTGGACTGCCAACACTGATTGCTCAGAGGTCTTAATGTGGGGAAATTTTTGTAGATAACTCCCCCGAAGGGAAAAAGTGGAAGTAGTTCTGGAGTAATAGTAATTGTATTAAAATTTTTCTTGTAAGTCTAATTTTTTATTTAGCTGGAGAGATTAAAAATGCACAGGGGAGAATTTGGAAAGCTAAGGTTTTTTCCACAAGTGCAATTTTGAAAGAAAAGAACGTAAGCAGTTGTAAAATAGCTCCCTATATGTTGATATTACTTGTGCTTTTTGCTAAAGGGCCCCTGACCCATGTTGCCCATAACTATGGTGTAAAGTACACCTTCTAAAAATACACTGGGAAAACAGAGCACTCAGCAGGGGTCACCCATTACTGGAAGCAGAGTTTGAGAGGTGCAGTTGTGTATCCTGTACTGAAGATGAAAAGCTTTAATAAGAGAAGGCAATTTTTCTGAAACAGTCTGATAACTCTCATATTGGTTTTGGACTTCTCACTTGATCTCCTGTTTTAACTTAATCTTTAGCTGATAAGGAAATATTTCTTAGAGGTAATTGCTGCAACTAACTCCTTAGCAGTGTCCTCATGTCATCTTCCTGTTTCTGGTCATCACAGGAACATTGTGTAATAATAGTTCTTATTTACATGGAAGGCAATACATCCTGTATTTCTAATGTGATTTTTACCTGTTTATGAGAAGTGTCTGTCACTCTCTTCTTTTCTTCGTTTGTATTTCTTTTTTCTTTTTCCGTCTCAACAGAAAAGAAGTCCCTGTAATTAGCAAATCCTGTATAAAATCTCCTGCAATAAAGATTAATTAGCATACAGGCATGCTTCTGCAGAGAGTCTAATTTTACCAAATGTAATAACATTTTAGAGCCTCCTCTACATAAATAGCACAGATGTAGTAGTGCTGTACTGGAAATATTTTCACTGCTGAAGAATAGAGAGAAATCCTTGACAAGTGGTTAAAACTACATTCTTTAAGAGAAAAATTAATGAAGGGTTGGTTGTTTTGTGGGTTTTTAAATTTTTTTTTTTATTTTCAGAACTGTTTATTATGAAAAGTGGTGTTGCTCATTGTTCCTTGTCCCCAGCTTTGATCACCACTTAATAATAAAACAATATTGTGTGGAGCAATTGACGCAATTGCTCGTGGTTTATATTCTTTGGATTTTAACATCTAGCATGTTACGCCTAAGGTATCTTGCTTGAAGGTATGGTTTTAGCCAGCTGGCTAAAACATCTAAGTATTAAATTACTCTTCTTTATCTTTTTATATTCTGGAGGGTCTGCAGTGTTCATATATGAGCTTAAACTACTGCAGCTTTAAAGCAAAGCTTGGTTTTAAGAAATGAAGTACGAAAATACCCATGTAAACAGTGGGGACTCAGCAGAAAGCAGCTTCCAGAACTGGGATTCACATCACAAAGGCTAAGGCTTAATAGTGTTAGGAAAAACTATGAGAGGAGGAAGCTAAAAATTTGGACTACCTACTATATGCAAAAATATGCATGTAGTATGATGTACATATAGGTGTACATGTACACATCTATAGCTCTGTGAATCGTCTGATGAAGGTGGAGAAGAAAGCAAGTCGTTTGGTGCCCAGCTCATGTAAGGCACAGGTGTCCTAGGAAATACCCAGCTCCTTTGTGGAAGGTGATGGTCTTCTCTTTTCTTACCAAAGAACTGAGGAGATGCTACTGAAAGATCAGAGATGAATGTTGAGGGCAGCAGAGGAAGAGATCTCCTTCACAGGCGTCTTAAGGGTCAGGCACTTTGATCTGCTTCAAAGGAGAAGGGAAAAAACCCACACCAAAAAAAAAAAACCAACAAACAAAAAGTGGGAAAAGCGCCATAAATGTAATGGAATCCTTTAAAACACCGTGTTTGCATATAATGTCTAATATCCTGCTTTTCCCTTGCTAGGCCTTCTTTCTCTTTTGCAACAGTATTTATTCCCACATAAAGGGAAAGGAGGTAGGACAGTAGCAAACAATGACCTTGGCTGCTTATTCCGGGTGTTTAAAGTATTAATTTAAATGTAAAATACGTTGTATGAGTGCTCATTCTGTTGTTTACAGCTGGTTTTCTCTGTCGTGATTCTTCCCACTGGGTTGTGCATCTCTCTTTCTCCTTCTTTCTGTCTCAGGAAGTGCCTTTACCCTGCAACTTTCCCTCCTCCTTGGAAGAGACTGTGGCCTTCTTAATGTGAAGACTGAATCTGGAGCAGCAGTTTTTTGCTGTCTTGTCAAATTCGTAGTCAATCACTAAAACGAAATTTCTGGAGGGTGATCATGATGAATAATGTGAGAGAGTCTGGGAAATGTTTTGAAAGAGGGTAGGCAGTTAAAGAGCAGTTTTCCAGGGGCCTATATTAAAACTAGCTGGCAACCAGGCTGGTGAAGGGACTTGAGCACAAGTCCTATGAGGAAAGGCTGAGGGAGCTGGGGTTGTTTAGTCTGGAGAAGAGGAGGCTCAGGGGAGACCTCATCGCTCTCTACAACTACCTGAGAGGAGGTTTGAGAGGAGGTTGTAGCCAGGCAACCAACAGTAGGACAAGAGGGCATGGCCTTAAGCTGTGCCAGGGGAGGTTTAGGTTGGATATTAGAAAGAAATTCTTTACAGAGAGAGTAATCAGCCATTGGAATGGGCTGCCCAGGGAAGTGGTGGATTCTCCATCCCTGGAGGTTTTTAAGATGAGGCTGGACGTGGCACTTAATGCCATAGTCTGGTAACCGCGGTGGTGTTGGATCAAGGGTTGGACTTGATGATCTCAGAGGTCCTTTCCAACCCATCTGGTTCTATGATTCTGTGATCCTTGTAATAATTTCTCTATATTATCTTAAACTGATGGAGCTGCAGTGACTGAAAAACATATCCATCTTCACTGAATCTTCTCTTTTAATAGATCTGGGGAAAAAAAAAATCCTTATTTCTTCATAGCTTTCACAAACCTCTGCTCAGATACCTATGAATAATACCTGTCAGTCTTTTTTCCCCTTGTTGTAAAATAAAACAGGTATGAAATTTATCAAATTTTTCTAAAGGTAAAATGTAAATGTAGAACATTGCTGTTAGCAATGAAGTAATTTTAATGTAATCTTAATAAGGATTTAAAGCAATATTGCATAACATGCAGATTAGCATTCCAAGATTTTTCATGTTTTTAATTACTGAAAGTCATGTCTGAGTTCCTTTCCCAATGTATTGCTGAAACGTGACATAGATGTTGTACA
Organism: Oxyruncus cristatus; assembly: GCA_013399855.1. Taxonomy (NCBI): domain Eukaryota; kingdom Metazoa; phylum Chordata; class Aves; order Passeriformes; family Cotingidae; genus Oxyruncus; species Oxyruncus cristatus. Next base: position 2,511,504 of record VXAY01002056.1, read on the forward strand.
TTAGGATATTGTTTAGCATGTAATCTTAAGATTATCATGCAAGATACTGTTAATGTGGTTGAAATGAAATTCATGTCCAGCTATCTGAATAGGGAAGCATTTGAAGTAGTAAACATCCTTGATTTCGTGTTTCAGAGCATGTTTCAAATCTAAGCTTAAAACACAGTTCAGAGATGCCAATTAATTTGGTTTACTGAAATGAAAAGTATTTTGATGAAAGAAGGTTAAGACTTATTTATTGCTACTAGAAAAGATTGCCAGTGTTGTTAGAAAGCTTCCTTGCCCACAATTTCAAGATTAAAATTCTGCTTTATTTAAGAATGAAAAAGATGAAGTTACTGTTACCTCAGTGTAGTGCAATTATTTTTAAAAAATTAATTGATTATTTTTCTTGGCAAGATAGGTCACCAGTGTATGTTACATTTTTTTTGGTACCTCTTTATCTGCATATTAGAAGTTTTTGCTATTTGAATGTTAGCTTTGAAAACTAGTGCTTTGGATTCTATGGGAATTGTGTATAAGTTACATAATGATTCTGATTATCTTCTGGAGATATGGTTTACAGCTTTTTGAGACAGCAAACCCCTCATATTCTAACTCTGGTTGCCTTAAGAAGCATCTTTCATTGCAAAGGCTTATGATTTGTATTTTTTAATGCTGTTATGCTTTTCGTTTTTCAGTCCCAGAAATCCTGGATAGAAAATACTTTCACGAAGAGGGAGTGTGTGTACATTATACCAAGTTCAAAAGACCCCCACAGGTAAACATGAAATTATGCAAGAACTCATCGTTGCCCTTTAAAATTAAAAAATCAGTCTTGTAAAGAGTGTTGGACTAACTGCTTTGTCTGTAAGAAATACTGCCTTGAGTTCGTGCTTTCACGATCAGGATTTTTAACCTTCATATATTTGAGGGCAGCTGAGAAACCTTTTCTTCTGAGGTTTAGAAAACTTCTATTTCAGTCTTTTCCATAAAAAAAGTACAAATCTCTTTTGTTCTGTTGGGGCAAAGTGTTATTTTTCATATAAGAACTTTGTTCTTAAACAGAAAAAGAACCAAGTAAATGCTGTAGAAATTTTAAGTTATTGTAAATAATTCTCTGTGTTCCTTGAACCCATGTGACACAAGAAGCTTTTAGAATTTATAGCCGTGATTGTAGAACATGGAAAATTTGCAAATGAAAACCAAGTAATTAGGAAGCTGTTAAAATTTCCAGAGCATTTAACAAGGGCAAAATGGTCTTCAACACTTGCCCTTTTACTTTAACCTGTTTGTAGCTTACAAGGGACTTTAAAACTTTCCCACCAGGTTCTGCCCTGCAGTTTCTAAAAATCACCTCCTATTGTCGGTGAATTGCTCACTGCTGTTTGTGAATTGTGCATAAATTAATCAAATCTAGACAGGATTGTTTGGTACGTGTTGATGATATTTAGCTTTTAGTGTATAGACAATTATAATAATTTTTAGAGAAGATCTAAAACTACAGGTCAGCATTAAAAACATAAATGATTAATAGCAGTGTAACTCTTACAGCAGACAAAATTAAAAATTGTTTATGCTCAGTGTCTGAGTACAATTGAAGACTTCTGTCTGGCATCTGTATTTGTACACTTTTACATGCTGGCTCCTAACCATAATTGGTTAACAGCTGCTTGTGAACGCAGTGACACAAATTTATCTGCTGTGCTAATTTTAGATGTTAAGAAATCTGTTAGCAGGAAAACATGGAAAACGCTTAAGATGGAAGATGAAAGAAATTACATAATGAACTGTATGTCAAGAGATTCCTCTATAAAATACAGACAAGTTACCATGTTGAAAATGGACAAATTTAGGTATCATGTTTTTCCATTTATTGGAGTTCTCTTTTGTTCAGCAATCTTTCTGTAAGCACATAAAGTGGGGTGAGAGGTCGTGTGTCCCATCCGTGTCCCTCCTTCCCCTGCCCTTGCATTTGAAACTAAACTTAAGTCACATCTTTAAATATTTCTTACAGATGCCTTCCAGGATGTCAGATTTGTCAGCAACTTGTCAGGTAAGAGTTCTTTGTAATTAAAATATTTATGAATATTTTTCCATTAAATAATGCTCTCATAATAGGGTTTTTAAAAGTTTTGATCAATATTATGAATGACAAGTCGGTGTAAGGTTAGATATAAAATAAATTTGCCTGATGTTTAAAGAACTGTCTGCAATATGTAGATCACAAATTTATGAATATTATATAAATTATTTGACTTCAAAGAATCAGTTTTTTCTGGCCTCCAGCTTGCTATCTCAGGGAGCTTCAATAATTTGCATAATAATATGTATTGTAATTATTTATTGCCATAAATATTTATGGCAACAAGGCCTGCTCTGGCAAAGAAACTTGTCTAATATTTAGAATTTTTGCTTTCCAAATCTAATCTATTTCTGTTATAAGACAAAAGAAGTTCCTTTCTTTTATTTTCTAATAGAAGTATTTACTGAAGTGTTCTGCATGGTGTGGTTGGGCACAGGTGCTGCTGTGGCCGCTTGGTCAGACAACACGCTTGTTTTACTGCGAGTCTGGCGATGAAATACTCGGATGTGAAGCTGGGTGAAAACAGTAATCAGGAAATAGAGGAGTGGTCAGTGGAAAAACACACGGAACAGACCCCTACGGATGCTTACGGTGTCATCAACTTTCAAGGGGGATCTCATTCTTACAGGGCTAAGGCACGTATGACATTTTGTTTGTATTTTTTTTTTTTTTGTTACTCTAAATGTGTTGATATTCTTGAGGCTTCATTTAACTGCTGAAAGTGTAGGCTGAAATATTATCACCCATTTCGTGTCAAAGCAGTTCCTTCTGTGCTAGTATTTTTTGTTGTGATCTGAATTATTTCTGATTTTCATTTGCAACTTTTCATAACTAAAGTTGCTCAGATCTATCAGAATTAGTTGTAGTCAAGTACAGGCTTACTTTCAAACTGCAAATGGTAATAAGAATTCAGAAGCACTTGAGCAAAACATTGCATTAAGAACTAAGTGTTACCATTTCAGACTTCATGAAAATACAGCATAACAGCACTGTTAGATTTTTATAGGACCTGTTAAGTAATATCTACTATCTTAACCATCTATCCATAATTTTCAGAATCTGAAAAAAAATATTTCAAATTAAGGACAGATGTGGAATGTGCTTCATTAGCAGATTTTTAGAAAGTCATTAAAGCATAGTCGTACTGATCAGAATAACTAAGTGTCTTGGGAGAGGGGGTTAGTTAAAAGCAAGGATACCAATAAATCAAAATTTTGGAAACCAGTTCCAAATTCACAAGTGCACATGTACTGGAGGGGCTAGAAAACTGGAAATTCTGCCATATTTTTCACAGCCGTTTTGGGAAGGATTTCTACTGTGGTAGAAATTACTTAATGCTTATGCAGTCATAGGCTACAAGGGGTTCTTGTACGGTCTGGCTCCTGTGGCAAAACTGTTTTTGAGGGAGCTGTGTTCTTCATGCAGAACCCCTGAGGACAGTCCAGTGCTGTAAGTCGGATCATCTCTGAAATGGGAAGGGCCCTTGGCAGAGTTCTTTCATGTTGGTAATAGCAGTGTATGGGTTCCTCTGTACTCTTAGTATAGCTTAAAATTGCTGTGAACCCTTTCCTAGGAGCACAGAAATAGCAGCTGCCCACACTCCTTCTGCAGAGTGCAAGTGGGGTTGCTCAAACCAGTTAAATGGAGTAGTGGTGGTTCTTTATTTAGAACTTGATTCAGGAAGGGTTTAATTTCTTCATCCTACCCCCTTCTCTGTTGAATAGCTTCTATTGAAGATGTGGCAGTATTTTAGCTAATCAACCATCTACTTAATCTTATGCTGTTAAAGATGGCAAGTGAAAAAGCTGCCAGTTTTGAAGTTTTCTATTAAAAAATAGAGGTTTTCTTCCCACCGGGAGCAGGGGAGGAAAAACAAGCAGCTGTCTGAAAAAGTCTTTGCAGGGGGCATGAAATCCTCTCCCCAGTAGATGGCAGAACTTTTATAATTGCTTCTGAATTTCATCTAATTTAGAGATCATCCAGTGCTCTCATAAAGACTCATTTTTCCAAGTCCCTGTGCCAGTAGGATGGAATACCAGGATCCTTCTGTAGTCGTTCCTTGTCCAAAAGTTGCTTTCCAAACTGTTAACTATCTTGTCCTTGACTCTAGAGGACATGAAGGAAGCTTGCTCATTTATTGCATCTGCTGTCTTTTGAGAAAGTGAATTACATTTTCCACAGCCAGGAATAGGATAATACATCCTGAAATGTGCCCTGGTTCTTCTTTTCACACGTTGGAACCTTTTAACTCTCTTCTTGTGCCTGCAGTATGTGCGACTGTCATATGACACTAAACCTGAAGCTATTCTGCAACTGATGCTTAAAGAATGGCAGATGGAGTTGCCAAAGCTTGTTATATCTGTACACGGGGGCATGCAGAAATTCGAACTTCACCCACGCATCAAACAGTTGCTTGGCAAAGGTCTTATCAAAGCTGCAGTAACAACAGGAGCCTGGATTATAACTGGAGGAGTGAACACAGGTAAAGGACTCCTAAAGAATGTGCACAGTTAACTGGATTACAGTTTACAAGAGCCAGAAGATTTAGTGGATGCATAGCTTCCTCTTAAAGCCAAGTAAATTTAAGTGAGTTTGGTCAGGTGAAATTAAAAATAAATTTTGAGCATGTGCAGTTGGAAGTTGGCTGCTGTTTTGTCTTGCAAAGAGAAATAAAGTATTGAGGGGGTGTTGGTTTTTCGGCTTTGGTTTTTTGTTTGTTTGGTCGGTTGGTTGTTTTCTAGTTTTTGTTTTGGAAGCCACAAGAGGAAAACCTTAATGTGATTAAAAATAGGGACAAGAATGTACTGTAAACTCTCTGTTTCTAACTAGGCTAATATTTATTTTGTTGAATTATTTTGTTTCCTTCTAGTAGTTGTAGTATGGTGTTTTTCCTTTGGTGGTGTGTCAAATAAGTGCCCAGATCCTTAAGGCCCAATTACCAAAGTAAAACAGTTAAAGGTCCAGTTACCTAAATAAAACAGTTATATTTCTTAGTAAGATGCAGCATGCAATACATTGGAATCTTTTTATGCACAAACAGGTGTTGCAAAACATGTTGGGGATGCTCTAAGAGAACATGCTTCCAGATCATCTCGAAAGATTTGCACTATTGGGATTGCCCCGTGGGGAGTGATTGAGAACAGAAATGACCTTGTTGGAAGAGATGTAAGGATGAATTACCTAACTGAAATAACGATTTACCTGATGTATTTTTTGACACATCTGCTCAAGCAGGTTTTTTTCCCTTGCTTTGCATCACTGGAATACTTGCTTTACTGTGAAGATACACTGACATCTGTGACTTATGCAAGATCATCATGTGTAAACAAGTAGCAAAATGCAAACATGCTACAGGAGGAGCTTGTTCTTAGTTATTTAATCCTTTTTTTCCCCTCCCCTACTGATACTGACTCAAATTACAAAAATGTTGAAATATTACAGACAATTCTCATTTACATGTTAAGTTGAAAAATTTTGATGTGGAGCCTTCAGTGCTACTGTTTGCCAGAGCAGCCACAAGTTTTCCCCAAAGGCACCTTCTCAAAGGACCTTTTCTCTGTTATCCCTCAGAACAGCTTCCTTCACTGATATCGTTATCTGCTTCCCTGCACAAAATTCAGAGCTACAGCTGTTGGTGTATCCTGACCCAAGGCAGGCTTTTCTGTGTCAGTGCTTCTCGTTGAGCCACCAGTTCTTGTGTCTAGACAAAAAGTTAAGTTTCACAGAAACAAGTATGAATCTTCACAAGTAAAAGACATTGTTGTGTGCTTATACTTAGGTGGTTGCTCCATATCAAACCTTGTTAAATCCATTAAGTAAACTAAACGTCCTAAATAACCTCCATTCCCATTTCATTCTGGTGGATGATGGAACAGTTGGAAAGTATGGAGCAGAAGTTAAATTGCGAAGAGAACTGGAAAAAACTATTAATTTGCAACGGATCCATGCAAGTAAGTAATTCTGCTGCCTGAGGGTTGAGTGTTACTGTGCTTTAATGAAAGAGGTACTTGCACCAAACATCTGAATGAATGACAAAATAGAAAAATTAAGTCTTTTGTTTATGTTTCAAGTCTGAATTTGCAAATCTGAACAGCTGCTTTGGACCCTAGAGATTGCTGGTAGATTTATGGTTTCTCTGGGACCAGTGAGGAGAGTCTTTTGAATAAGGTTGTCTATTTACTTTGATAAAGGAAGTGTAAGTCAGTTCAGGTCTCAGTATGTTGTCAGACCTTACTGGTCTGATTGATTAATGGTTTTGATACCATTCACTTGCAGTTTCACAGTAGGACAATTGAGTTTGTAAAACATCATGTGTTTGTGCAAAGAAGCCATGACTTATTTTTGGATGTTTTCCCAATCATGGAGCAACATGTGTTTGACTCTTCTAGGAATGCTTTTGCAATGTTTCCCATCCATCCATAGAGGGTTTTGATGTACCCATGTTTAAATTGTATATGTGTTGTCATATTTGGAAACTATTTGGGGGAAGTTAATAGTTCCACAAAGAGAAATTTTTCAGTTTCTGCATTAGTTCATGAATATTTCTGTGAAGAACCTATTCTGTTCTGTAGACTGCATTCCAATGTATTTACCAGCTTTGCAGTGCTTTCCTCCCAACCTGAAGTATAAACAATGCTTGAAACCATGCGTTAACAACAGTCAACGTGCCTGGCAGGCAGCATTTTAATTTTTATTCAATGGAAGGGGCAAACTTGATTTATTAAATGTGTAAAATTGATCCTGGCGTTCCCCATACACCTACAATATTGCCTGTTTTCTTTACTTATTTGCGACTTCCCAGGAATTGGCCAAGGTGTGCCTGTGGTGGCACTTGTGTTCGAAGGGGGCCCCAATGTCATCCTGACAGTTTTAGACTTCCTTCAGGAAAGTCCCCCGGTGCCGGTGGTGGTGTGTGAAGGAACTGGTAGAGCTGCAGACATACTGGCCTATGTTCACAAGCAAACAGAGGAGGGAGGGTAAGTCCCAGCACTGCCAGCCAAATTATCTGTCGTACATAGATGGGTTTTGAGATCATTTCCTAAAGAATTTGTAGAAGAGTTTTTCCTGTTTAGTGCAGAAAACACTTGGCTATTTCAAGTGTCGTTTCAGATAATAAGAGGGATGTGGTCAGGCTCCACAATACTTAGTGACTTCTAGTTAGTTGTCAGCCTTGCATAAATCCTTAAACATACTGGGTCCTTGTTGCAGGGGCTGCCTCAGACAGGAGGGGTCTGATGTAGCTGTAAACCAAACAGCTTTGTCTGTGGTAAGATCAGAAGCGGGTATTATCCAGAGAAGTGAGTGTCAAAATCTTTTAGTTGAGGGTATCTCAGAACTCAATATGGGAAGGAAAGGGAGAGAGAGTTGAGCTACTTTCATGAGGCAGTAGCAGAAAATCGTAGATTAAGCAACCTATACTTTCTAAAGGTTACCCAAGATTTTGCCACAGAAACAGCGATAACCTTATAGATAGCAGGACTTTGAATGGACGTGTTGAAACTAATTAAATGCATTGTTGTTCTTACTGTTCATGTATAAAACAATTGCTTTCCTGTTTGTTTGTTTGTTTCAATCTCAGGAATGTTCCTGAGGGTGCTGAGCCTGAAATCATTTCAACCATCAAAAAGACCTTTAACTTTGGTCAAAGTGAAGCAATTCATTTGTTTCAGACACTGATGGAATGCATGAAAAAAAAAGAACTTGTAAGTAGATCTTGCCATAAAATTTTCTATGCAAAGTGCATGCATTTATGGAAATACGATATGATTTGTTTCCTTTTTTTGGTATCTTTTAGTTGTGACTACTAACAAAAGTGGATTATCTCTGCATGTATAAAACAAAATCACTTCATAGAATTTTGTATGTAGTTCAGGGACTGGTGTCTCATTTAGACATCATATTATGCCGGTTTAAAATTACCGTATTCAGCTAAACATGTTTGCTGGCAGGTTAATCTCAATCTAGAATGAACTGGAGAGGTAAACAGGGTACTGTGTTATAGACAAGAGAGGATTGTAATCACAGGAGGAAGAGATGTTCAAATTGATTGAAGAGTGTGAAGGATTTGTGCTCTGCCTTTACTTGTAATGGATTGTCTTGTGTGGCACCCAGTTAGGAAAACAAAACAAAGGAGTGCATGCTAAATGCTTAAATCAAGCATAGCAGGCTTAAATTACATCAAAGACAAGGTGTCTTCTATGTCAGGAATTGAAATAGATTAAAAAAGACTGGAACTAATCACCTTTGCCCGAAAATAACTTCAAAATACGTTTTCTTCATTTTTCCCTTTTGGATAGATTACAGTTTTTCATATTGGGTCAGACGAACATCAGGACATTGATGTTGCAATACTTACTGCGTTGTTAAAAGGTGAGACTTACAATTTTAAGAGCATTTGGAACCTCCAGCTATTATTGTTTGGTCTTTATATGATGGATTGTTTATACAATACTATAGCCAGCAGAAATCCTTAGTTTTTAAACAAAAAAAGTATTATGTTTTCTCATTGTATAATACCATAATGTGACACAAATGATAAAATATGATGTAAACTTTGTAGTGGATTGCTTGATTTGGTCTTTTTAGGAAGCAAGAATGTTTATTAGCTTGTATTTTAATTAATTTTAAGTTTTCTTCAATGTGTTTGCTTCTAAAGGCACGAATGCATCTGCATTTGACCAGCTTGTTCTTACACTTGCGTGGGACAGAGTTGACATAGCCAAAAATCACGTTTTTGTTTATGGGCAACAGTGGCTGGTATGTAATGGTCTGGATTAAGCAGAATGATAATTATGATGATTTCTAGAAGAGAAGCACGATTTACTCTAAAGAATGAATCTTTTAACCTTTGTAGAGAGAGGCTGTAGAATACTGACATGTTTATTTGTGAATACTGCTTAGTCTTATAGCTGTTTTGCTGTTATGTATTTGAAAATGGTTCAAAAATTTTAGGAATGTGCTAAGTCTCCTGAGTAACTAGCAGAGCAAAGACATTACAAAAGGTGGAAGCTGAATTCAGGTTAGTCAGATGCTCTTTATTCCTTGCAGCTGCATGGTCATAGAAAGTTCTTAAGGAGCATCTACTAAAATGCACTATTGGGAGCACTGCAGTGTCTTTTGAGGGAGGGACGAAATGTCTGTTTCTTGCAGTTTGAAAATTAGTTTAAAAACTACATGGTAGCTCTTGCAAAACTTTTCTCCTTATTACTGTAAAAATAAAAAAAAACATATTGAGTGTGCAGTCAGAAGTATGTACTGTAAGGCTTATTGACTGAAATGATGGTTCCCACCGTGTTTTATATCTTTGTGTTTTATCCAATATCAACCTATGAGAACAGCTTAACTATGTTAAACCAAATGTCTACTTAGTCCTATATACTCTCCCTAGGAGATACCTCTGGAACAGTTAAAGTCTTTAGAATGTTCTCTCATCCTGCAATTGTGTGAAATTCGGGGGATATTCTGAATCAAAGGTGACATCTTTATAGACATGTAAGGTTTTTACAACCCTGTAAATGAATGAGATTGACACATTATCCAAGTGCACTTCTGTGATGCCCTGATTTACTGGCTCTCTCCAGGCTCTACCTTGTTACTTATTTGTTGTAGGTTGGCTCCCTGGAACAGGCTATGTTGGATGCTCTTGTGATGGATAGAGTTGCATTTGTGAAACTTCTGATTGAAAATGGAGTAAGCATGCACAAATTTCTTACAATTCCCAGGCTGGAAGAACTTTATAACACAGTAAGTAAATGATTACTTTTTAACCTCCTTTTGGAACAGTTTTTTAGTTGCTTAGCATGTTGTGTACTGGGTTGTGTGCACCAGTCTGAAGCAGTTTGTTGTGGAGCTCATGAAACATGTCAAACTCCCCAACAATGGGGAAGAGAACAAGAGAAAGATAGATGGGTGAAACTTTTGCACAAAATATGGAATCTGTAGGGCTTCGTAGGATGAATTCTGTCTACAGCAGTAAACATTATCACAATAGTTGTAAAAATAGTTTAGTTTGTGAACCTGCTTAGTTATAAATATTACTTGGAAAAAAATTGTTGCTCTAGGTGTTGATTTAAGAATTTCAAGGTAGTTTTGTATAACACTTAAGTGTTCCATCAAAAATTAGCTAGTGTAGTAGTACACATGTACTAATGAGTAGTACACAAACGTGGCTTAGGCTTGCATTGACAGTCCCGTTATCTGCTTTTGACAAAGAAAAAAAGAATGAATACTTTAGCTGATAGAGCTCTGTAAAGGAGCCCATGTGATAAGGTTTTTTTATTAATTGTATTTTTAATTATTTTTAAAGAAGTAACTAAATAATTAAATTCACTTAAATAATTAGATAATTAATTTTAAAAACAGATAATATGGTGTTGCTTTTGAACACTTGATGAGCTTTTGATAGAGTTATGTGTGGGAGATGGGGCTTAAAGTGTAACAGTTCATGCACTCAGAGGAAATCAGAGAAGGAATTAAAATCCACTTTAGTAAGAAGCGGGAATGTTCAGACTAAAATTTAAAATGCAAGGGAGCTTTTACTATTGATCCTTCGATGCTATAAACATTACTATCAGTCTGCGTTCCTGGAAATTTATTCTGCTTTTTGTGTTCTGGTTTTGTTGGGATTTTATTGTTTGGCTGGTTTTTTTCCCCACCTTTTCCTTTTTTTGGACAAACCGTGGGTGTAATATTATGCCCCAAACTAAAACTGAAGTAAAATCCAGCAAAAAAGGAAATAGTCTGTAGCCACTACAATGCTTTGATGTATTTGCTTCTGTTGCAATTTTGTTTGTTTAAAAGCTGTAGATTTTTTTGTTTGAGCCAACGTGCAAAAGTATTTGATTTGTACTGTAATTTTTTTGTGTTGCTGCTACGTGCGAATTTCTCATTCCAAACTTTTCTCCTCTCGTTTTTTATAAAGAAACAAGGCCCAACTAACCCAACACTCTTTCATCTTGTTCGGGACGTCAAACAGGTAGGCTGTAAATGCACAAATCTGTCAAACCAGCAATGGTAGTTTTATGATAATTTCTTGTATTTGACTGTCCATTTCATCTGTAGTTTATTAATTAGGTTTTACTGTAAGTAATAAGTTACCCCTTCAGACATTTTGTTTTTTACAACGCTTGCTGTTGTATGCTTGGTGCTCTGCTGACTGAAAGATGTGAAACCTGAAGCATGTTGTCTTCATCATCTTCCTTTTGAAAATGTTCCTTCTTGGGGGGGATTGAAAGCTGATACTCTCAGCTAGGAGTACTTTTGTTAAAACAATAGACAAAAAAACAGTGTCTCCCCCTTCCCTCAAGGGAACAAACATCTATCCTGCTAAGGGAGATTGTATAGAACAGAAGCTATAACCTGGTCTTTCTTTGAAAATAATAACTATTGGGCTATGTAGATGTTTTTGTCTTGATGTGGGTTTTTTTTATAATGAAATGTTGTTTGTTTTTGTTACTTAGAGCTGTGATAGAACATGTAGAAACACTCTAAGCAAGCTTAGGATTATAATTTGAAAAACTAAAAATTGCCTTTTGTATTCCTAGGGAAATCTTCCTCCAGGATATAAAATCAACCTGATTGATGTGGGACTGGTTATTGAATATCTGATGGGAGGAACCTATAGATGCACCTATACGAGGAAACGCTTCAGAGCGATATACAACAGCCTCAGCGGGAACAACCGGGTATGTGGCAATGGGGTAACGGGGCGTGTGTTCTCAATTAGAAACCCCCAAACCTATGTGTTCTGGAGAAAAATTGGGTCCATGTTGTTTTGTTCCTCTTGTCAACCCACTAGTTCTTTTCAAGGCCAGGAGTAAGGCCTATGAGGGCAGCTGAGAGCTGGTTTCGGATTGAGGGCAAACAAAAGGTTTTGTTCTCCTGCTCCTTATTCTAGCACATCCTTATTCCTTCTCTGTGGTTCCCTCTTTTCCTACTCATAGGGGAAGAATGGGCATTAAACGTGCAGATTATATAGGGCTTGGGATGCAGACATCTTAGCTCCTTGTGTAAGCTACACTGAACACAAGTGTAACTGCCTGTTACACTTGATGACTTCTTGAGAATTTTTGGTGAGTTCTTAAGAATAATGAAAACAAACAAGGAACCATGTTAAATATCCAGTGAAAATACTGGTTGTGCTGTCATATACGTTCATCAATGCTTCGGTAACCAGACACCTTCACCTTATCCCTGTTACAGAGATCTAGTCGAAATCCTTCAAGTGCTACTCCTCAGATGTGTAAAAGCCACGAGTCTTTTGGTAACAGGGCAGACAAGAAGGAAAAAATGCGCCATAATCATTTCATCAAGACAGCGCAGCCATACAAACCAAAGGTATGCATGTGTGAGGGGAACACTGGGGGGGCCTGTTTCAGGCGGTTAAGATTGGAAGGCCTGGTTGAAATCCAAGTGCTCTCTGAAATGTGAGTAGCAACAATTGCACTGAGTTTGGTAAAGCTGGAATTTCAACCTTGCTTTTGTACTTGTTTCTAAACAGTAGCTGTTTTACTGGAGTCTGTAAAAGAGTGTTTCTCTTTCAGTACAGTTCTGGGTACACTTTGACATGTTAGGGACCAAAAAGCTTATCTTTAACACAGTTCTAGCAACAAGATGGGGGGGACACTCAGTAGATTCAGAGCAAGATTTGACCATGTATTAGCACTATAAACAGTTTCCGTGAGTTTCCTCATTTGTATGTAGGTATATTAGTTACTGCTTTTCTTTTCATCTATAATTCAAAGTAACTCCGTCTCACAGTTATTAAAATGATTTGGACTCAACTGAAGTTTTCGAACAAAAGTTCCAGCTGCTTTTCAAGTCTTCAGAAATTCTTTTTTTCTTCTTATAATTATATATAATTTGATATTGGATCACTCAGCATTTTGTTTCAAGTTTATGCAACGACCGAGTATAGAGACTTACGAATGTAACTTCCTGCTTTTATTTTAAAGATTGACACTGGTGCAGAAGAGGGAAAAAAGAAAAGAACCAAAGATGAGATAGTAGACATAGATGATCCTGAAACGAGACGTTTTGCTTATCCTCTCAACGAGCTGCTGTTATGGGCAGTGTTAATGAAGAGGCAGAAAATGGCCCTTTTCTTCTGGCAGCACGGTGAGGAGTCCATGGCAAAAGCTTTGGTTGCTTGCAAAGTGTATCGTTCAATGGCATATGAAGCAAAACAAAGTGACCTTGTTGATGATACTTCAGAAGAGCTGAAACAGTATTCCAAGTAAGTTACCCTTACATTGTCCAAAACATTTTTCTTGGCATTTGCAATAAAAGTAGTGGACTATATATGAACAAAACAAATTGTTCTATTAGCACACTTGAAGACAATTCGTTTTTGCAAAAAAGGATTAAGTGGCACTCTAGTAAGGTTTTATGTTGGATATTGCTCTCTCTCTCGAGCTGTTACAAGTCTTTATTTATAGTTGAATTAAAAGAACAATGTGCCACTTACTTGTGTGTAATTTCTGTGCGTGTTTTAATAGCACACTTGTAGCATGCATGTGTTTTTAATAGAAACCACAGACTGATGTGTTATAGTTACCAATTACAATGTATCTGCACAGAAGGGACAAATAATAGTCCCTTCAAGTTGTGCTGTTGGGAATTTGCACAGGAAAATTCACGCTAAGCTCAAGGTCACTTCTATAGATACTCTATTTTGTTTTGTTGGTTTTTCTTCATTCTAGTGAGTTTGGCCAACTGGCAGTTGAACTGTTAGAACAGTCCTTCCGACAAGATGAGACTATGGCCATGAAATTATTAACCTATGAGCTTAAAAATTGGAGCAACTCCACGTGTCTGAAGTTGGCAGTGTCATCGAGGCTCCGTCCCTTTGTAGCACACACGTGTACACAGATGTTGTTATCGGATATGTGGATGGGAAGGCTGAACATGAGGAAGAATTCATGGTACAAAGTAAGTGTTGTCACAGTTTATTGGTGTAAAAGGGGTCAATGGAGTTTACGTTTAAAGGGAAGGAAAGCGTGTGTTTAAATGCTATTAGATTAAAGCTTCCACAACTGTAGCTTACATTAATAAATCCTGTAAACCAGTCTCCTGTAACATAATCAAAACTGGACGTATTTGTTGTAAACTCTTCTTTTGACACTCTATTATCTTTTCAAATAAGGTACAGAAATATAGAAGGCAAAAACCAGGCAAGTAGCCTTTAATCAGAGGCTTAAAGAGATCATGTGAATACTAATCCACTACTAAAAACAAAGTAGTAACAAACCTTAACAGACGGAAAACCTGCTGTAAGACTGTAGTTTTGTGCATTTTGGCTTTTTACAGGGAGCACGTAATTCCTATTTTGGAGGAACTGAGCAAAAGCAGGGCACAGAACAAAACAAGGGTAGGCAAATCGGGAACAGGTTTTCCAGTGGTGGCCTTTGTGATATAGATCAATTGAACCAAAATGGGAGTTGCATATTTCTTCAAGATGGTGTGCCAAAACCTAATTGTTGCTAGAAATACAATGAAATAAAACTTTCCTACAAAATATCTACAAGCATCATTTAACTTGTGACCTACTAAAATCTTGTTTGATAACTGATTAACCATTTTCTTGCTTGCTTTGTAACATGCTAATGACAGTAAATAGCTTTCACTTACTCTCTTCATCTATACCTTAGCCCATTTTTCTGCCATAAGTTGAAAAAAACACCCAAACCCAAACACACACCACTCCTCTCTTCCCCTGCAAATCACAACCTTGTATATGCATTTAAAATACACCTTAACCGTACACAGCTCCAGAGTTTCTGGGAGTGGATTAAAGAACAGAGTGTGAACAGAACATCTCTGTCTTCAGCCTTGGAGTAGATCCTTTCTAGTAGCTTTTAGTTTTGGAATTTGTTGGTTTTTCCCCTTTCCTTTATCTTCAAAGTCAAGAAACACTCTGTATATGTGATCTTAGGCTCTTAAGTGTACGTACAAGTAGTAACAACTAATTATTTTCTACATTTTTCCCCCTCAGTAACAAGCAAGTGAAATTTAAATTATGTATTTTCAGAGGATATTCTGTGTGTTGGTGTGTTCTGATACTTCAATGTAGCTGTGAACTATTTGCACTTAGTCTTTGTCTTTTCCAGGTGATACTGAGTATTTTACTCCCTCCTGCTATATTGCTGTTGGAATATAAGACCAAGGCTGAAATGTCACACATTCCTCAGTCTCAAGATGCACATCAAATGGCAATGGATGACAGTGAAATCAACTTCCAGACTGTAGCAGATGAGATACCTATGGTAATGTGGGGCAGGGGGAGGTATTAAAGCAATATTTCTAACTTAAATAGTTACATTTTGAAGTCAAAAGAAGAGTTGAAATGAGTGTCAAAAGCATGTGTTTCTCTGTGTGAAGTTAACAGTCCTTTCATTGCAGGAGGTTTTTAAAGAAGTAAAGATCTTGGACAGTTCTTTGGAAAAGCATGATATGGAGACTCCAGCAAAGCCTAAAAGACTCCCAATTACGCAGAAGTTTTATGCATTTTATCATGCTCCAATTGTGAAGTTTTGGTTTAATACGGTGAGTTTTTTTCTGTGTGGTGTGTATTTCATTACAAAATGTACCACAGGTTACATTTTGGTTCTTTTCCCAGCACGTAGCTCTGACTGAATCAAAGGTTAAGCAAAAAGGACCCAAAAAACCCCTTACCTTGCTAAGCTGGAAATGAGAAGTACCTGATTTTGCAAAACTGCATATGCACATGCCGTGGTTTGGTTTTTTTTGAAGTTCATGATGTTGGCTTTAGAAATACCTTTTTTTATTTTTAGCTAAGAGAGTAATGAGCATGAACCTTTTTATTCTGGTCCGAGTAATTAATTTCACCAGTTGCTAACAGGAGTTCTATAACCATATATTAGGCTGAAGTGTTCATGCACCACTTTGTTTCAATTACTGTAATAGAAATGCTAGAATTTATACTGAAGGAAAATAGCTGTAATAAGAGCAAAGCTTTGCTAACAATAAATAGCTCATTTTTTGTCTTCTAGGATGAAAATATTTCTATCCCCTTATAAATAGTAACTTGTCTGCTTAAAGGGGTAAATACAGTCCTATAATCCTATTTGAAGCTTTTTTTTTGTGTACCACATCAAAAGATTGCATGCACATCTATAAAGAACCCTGCAGTAACTATATGTATAATATTTTATTTGTGGTTTTTTAGTTGGCATATTTAGGATTCCTCATGCTCTACACGTTTGTGGTTCTTGTAAAGATGGAAGAATTACCGTCTGTTCAGGAGTGGATTGTTATTGCTTACATTTTCACATCAGCAATCGAGAAAATCCGTGAGGTATGCATGTAACAGTCTGGGATTTTAGCTTTTTTTGTCAGTTAAAACAGTATGCTTGAAACTGTGATCCTGTGAGCAAAAGAACCCAAGAACTTCAAGCATCCCAGTATGTGGCGTAATACCTTTATCTTAAACTTTGCTGTAGGCTGGAGATGGAGGACTATAAAACAAGGGGGGTTTTCTTTCTAAATATTAAGGAACTGGCGATGACATGCTGGTCAGATTTCTTTGGTTAAAACACATCACTCCCCGCCCTCCCCAGCTGATTGCTACTTTTTTTGGTTCTGTAACTCCCTACCAACAAGTTACAATGCAATAAACAACCTTACTTTTCTGGCAGGTGAAATGTATATTTATTTATTAATGTCAGTCAGACTCTACCACTGTACCATCACCAAGATATCAAAGCAGAAAAATAACAGCTTTACTGAGATGGGGTAGTTGTGGTAACTACAACATTCCCGGTCAGTGAGAGACTTTTGAGGATTTTTAAAAGCATTTTTAAGTGGGAAAGAGAAAGTTAGTTCTTTAATGTGGTACCTCAGGCCCCACTGAAGGTGCAGATAGTGGGGCTCATTTCTGTAAGAGTACCCTCAAAAGGATCCAAATTCCTTCATAAATCATTTAGACAGAGCAAAATGTGCATCCTCCTCTCCTTGTTGTGAAGCTGACACAGTTAAACACTGGCTTTGATTTCTCAGTGAGTAAGAATTATCCATTTGAGTAGATATTTTATTTTTGCAATTAGAAAAATATTAGTGATTCATATGTTTCACTGTTGGTCCCTGTGCAACAAATATGAGCAGTCCTGACCTTTAATATTTTTTTTTTACAGATTTTTATGTCAGAGGCTGGGAAGATTAATCAGAAGATCAAAGTGTGGTTCAGTGATTATTTCAATATCAGTGACACAGTTGCCATTGTCACTTTCTTCATTGGGTTTGCATTAAGATTTGGAGCAAAGGGGAATTTTGGAGAAAACACTTACAGAGAAAATTATGTCTTCGTTGCTGGAAGAATAACATACTGTCTCAATATAATTTTTTGGTATGTGCGATTACTGGATTTTCTAGCTGTAAATCAACAGGCTGGACCTTATGTTATGATGATTGGGAAAATGGTAAGTACTTTAGTCACTGTGTTTTTGTTTTTTTTGGTTTTTTGAACCAGCTGAAATTTGTTTTCCTTGCTGCATCCATTTACAGTTTCTCTCATAGTTTTGTTTAGCTAAAGATTGCTTATCCTGGTGTAATATGTTAACAACCCGGTGTGCAGAATTAGCCCGCTGGGATATCACTTTAAGTGTTTCAAAGTGAGCACTGATTATAGAAGGCTTCCTTTATTATGGAGCTTTTACAATTATGCCACATAATTGTAAGAAACTGGCAAATCTTTCTCCTCTGTTCTATTTTGTTCTTAGCTGTCAGAGACTTAAATGAATATGATGAAGCCTTTTTCTTGACTGAGCTAGCATTGCTTTCCCTTTGGGTCTGAGATTTATTTATAACCTTTGTGCTCCTTAGGGCAGGACTTTTGACTTGTTATGTGTCCTAAAGCACCTAGTGTTTTTGTGCTGTGGAAAACTGGGAATAAATTGTGGCCCTGTTCTTGTCTTATCACATAAAAAATATTCAAGTTGTTTAAATTTAAATAACCTAGCTCTACTGTCAGTAACTCTTGTAAATGTTAAAAAATATATTAAGTCTTGAGTGCTGTATATATGAAGGTGGAAAGGGTTTTTGTGTTTCTTCCCTCTATAAAACAGTTCCTAAAATGTTGAACCTGTCATTCCTTAAAAAAGAGGGCATCAAGTCGCTCATATCTCACTTGGATTTCTTGCAAGAGGCATAAGTTCTGTGTTCCAGCCTTTTGAAAACTACCTCTGGGTTTTGTGCAGCTATTCAGTACATCTAGGAAGGAATGTTTCTCTTTGTCAGCTGCTACTCAGGCACATAATAGGTATTTGAGTTATAAAGGAAATACATTCAGTTGCCCTTGGCCAGTGATGCTAAGTAAGCTCTAAGAACGGACAGGAAAAAATCCCCAACAATTGTGGGGGCTTTTTAACAGGATTTGTTATTTAACAAAAATTTCTGACTGAAATATAAGTGTCCTGAACTTTTTTCCGTATACAATTTTTAGAATCCATTAAGTGTACACTGTCACTGTTAAAGTGTTTCAAGTTGTGAAATCATGGTTATGACCTCGTGGATTAACTGTCTTTTTTTTTGTGTGTGTGTTAATAGGTGGCCAACATGTTTTACATTGTGGTGATTATGGCCCTTGTACTACTTAGTTTCGGTGTTCCCAGGAAGGCAATATTGTATCCTGATGAGGCACCGTCTTGGACTCTTGCTAGAGATATTGTGTTCCATCCATACTGGATGATTTTTGGTGAAGTGTATGCCTATGAAATTGATGGTAAGACACTGCAATTTTGAAACAAGTGAAGAGAAAACTTACTCTGATAAGATCTTCTCGAGATCTTACAAAATTCCAATTTTATGAAGTGAAATGCCCACTATTGTTGACATTGGTTCCGTTCACTGGATTATCTCGTCTATGTGGGTTGCAGCTGTGTAACTTCTTGACCTGATTTTTTCATTATCCTTTCTAAAGCTTGAATGGCTTAGAATGAAAACTCTTGGTAATCACAGTTTCTCACAAGGCTGTTTGTAGCAAGATACTGGAATCCTCCCCCACAGCTGTCATGCCTTTTTGGCTGTGGTGATGTACTCTGCTTTTTTAAAAAATCTGATAATATGATTATACCACAGTATTAACCCAATACTTTGGTATTTTTCTACCATGTCCTAAATGCATAGAGACATTTTGAATTGCAGAACCAGTGCATGATGATTGTTACAAACTTTGTGACCTTTTTTTCGTTTCCTCTATTTCTACCTACTGGGAGTTCTAAAAAATGTTCATATCTTCTCTGTATCCTTTTTTTCCCAACACAGTATGTGCAAATAATTCTGATGAAAAAGTTGCTCATCTCTGTGGCCCAGGAACATGGTTGACCCCATTTCTTCAAGCTGTCTACCTCTTTGTACAGTACATAATCATGGTTAATCTCCTTATTGCATTTTTCAAGTAAGTATATGGATAATTGGTACTTTTTGCTAATAATTTGGTAAGTTTATATTTCATTACAATAAGATGACGAGATAAGAAGAACTGATGCCAGTTCAAAGAAATCCCAGTTTTTTCAGCTTCTAAGTGTGGTCTTTGTCTCCTTCTCACTGCAAGCCCATGGCTAAGCTGGGGAACTGTGTGATCTGTGACGGCAGAGGAATCAGAAGTTTAAGAAAAATTGAAAGCATTTTGTAACTTCTTTCTATTAGAAAACAAACAATATTGTTTCTTTGTCTTTATATTGACTGTTGTTCCTAAATTCATTTAATTTTCTCTAGTTGGTTGAGTTCAATTATATTAAATTGCCTTTTATAATTCTCCTCAAAACGCAAGCACAAGCAGCTCATGAACACTGGAGAATGGCAGACTGCAGAATGAATGTGGTGTGATAGAAAAATCTGGGTTTAGTTAAAAATAATTTTTTTTTTTTGTTTGGCAAGATTGAAATTTGATCTCAACGTGATTATTTCTGAGTAAAGGTACTGACGTGTTACCAGAAGGGAAAATTTTTTAACCCTCTCCTTGCTTTAAATCGCGGTGTTTTCTTCAATGTGTTTCCAACTTCCACCAAAATAATTTTGAAGCAAAAAAAATAGAAAAGAAGTTCATGCTTTTGTCTCTTACCTAAATGACTTCAGAATCCAAGGTTGTTATCAAGGAGTTACAAAACCCCCCAACAACCATCGAACACACACCAACAACTTTCCCCCAGCCCCCAAAAAACCACCTTGGTGTGTTAATACTGTTCTGTTCCCTTTCAGCAACGTGTATTTACAAGTCAAGGCAATTTCAAACATTGTGTGGAAGTATCAGCGCTATCATTTCATTATGGCCTACCATGAAAAACCTGTTCTGCCTCCGCCGCTGATTATTCTCAGCCACATGGCTTCCCTCTTCTGCTGTATTTGTAAAAGAAGACAGACAGACAAGGCTTCGGATGGGCCAAGTATGAACAGTTATTGTCCAAAAAAACTTGTGGATATGGTTAAAGCAAACTGTCAGAAAAGTGCTGTGTTCTTGGTTATAATGTATATTTTGGAGAAAGTTGAAGTGGGACTTAATTTTCCATGTTTCTAATATCGGTTAAGAATCTAATTCTGCTCAGTCACAATGATTTTATGAAGGGTATAATGCACAGTCCCTAAAAATCTCCAGTTAAACTAACTTATGACAAATCAAGAAACCAAAGAGATTTGATTTCCTGTTCTGTTAAAGGAGAAGATTTTTGTTTTTCTTTCTGTAAAACTTCTTTGAAACTTAAAAAAAAAAAAAAAATAAAAATGAGAAGTTCCACAGAGAATAAAATCTGGCTGAGGAATCTAGCTTGTGCCTCAGAGAAAAAGGGATTGACGGGTATGAGTGTAAGGAATGATAATATTGTGCACAGATCCTCTCAGGATTACTATTTTGATTTTATTTTGTTGGAAATCTTTGACCTTGAACTTGTTTCTGTCAATGAGAGAGCAGAGCAAGGGTCTTAGGTGGCACTCTGGTGGGGTCTTTTTGTTTGGTTGGTTTTATTTGGGCTTTTTATTTTTAACACCCTTTGTAAAGTTTTGGCTATTGGTTTTCAGCACCTGACTTCACTACATATACGTCATAACTGTTGAATCTCTTTTTAGAACTCTTCCTGACAGAGGAAGATCAGAAGAAACTTCATGATTTTGAAGAACTGTGTGTTGAGATGTATTTCAATGAAAAGGATGATAAATTTCATTCTGGGAGTGAGGAGAGGATTCGAGTCACATTCGAACGGTAGAATATTTAAAAATAAAATTTCTGAATACAGAATTAAAACCTCTGCAGGTTTATTTAAATGTACTTTAAGGGGGGGAATGCAGCTCAAGAACATAAGATGGTATCTTTCCATTTCTATACAGAAACTAATAATGTGATTGATGCTTCTGGATCTGCAGCAGCACTCAGGAAGCTGAGGCAATTATTTGGTTTCCCATGATGTTTTAACAAACTGATAGATTTGAAAAAGTGTTGTAGGCACTCTACTGATGCGTATTTTAATTCTAAGAGTCAGAATTACGTACAAACGTAGTATTACCAAACAATCCAGTACTATTGTGTATACCATCTTATAATTTCAGAGGTTTCTTCTCTCTGATTAAGTGGGCAGAAGGTGTTACAGAGATGCTTCTTTTGCATATTGAGAAAAATACCTTTTATAGCTGCTTCGTGATTTGATTTTTCTTAGGGTGGAACAAATGTGCATTCAGATAAAGGAAGTTGGTGATCGTGTCAACTACATAAAACGGTCATTGCAGTCCTTAGATTCACAGATTGGCCACCTCCAAGATCTGTCTGCTCTGACTGTGGATACCCTGAAAACACTGACTGCACAGAAAGCTTCAGAAGCGAGCAAGGTTCATAATGAAATCACACGGGAACTGAGCATTTCAAAACATTTGGCACAAAACCTCATTGAGGATGGCTCCCTAAGATCATCTGTGTGGAAAAAGCACAGCATCGGAAATGTCTTTGGTTCTTTCCCGCAAGGAGGCCTTGAAAGTAACAATGCTTTACTCTGTAACATTTCTATCCGTGATGAGAAAGAAGGCCAACATAAGACAGTTGGTCAGGAGTTGGCTCCAGTTCCCCGAAGAGAAGAAAAAAACTTCCAAGAGGCAGGTTCCTCAGGCAGTGCCTTATTTTCAAATGCTGTTTCCCCTCCAGAACTTCGCCAACGAATACAGGCTGCAGAGATCTCCAAGTCCACTAGTAAAAGTAAAAAATTAGGCAACTCATCCAACAGCATGCCACACGTAACATCCCCAACAGCAAAGTTCTTTGTTAGCACCCCATCTCGACCCAGTTGCAAAAGTCAGCTGGATTCTTCAGCAAAGCGTGAAGAGACTGTGTTCTTTAAGGCTACAGAAGGAGATAATAATGTAGAATTTGGTGCGTTTGTGGGTAAGTATAACAAAGTAGATTCTGAGTGTCCTGAAGTCATTATTAGCTGCTCTTATCCTTTTGCTTCTGGCTCTGCTTGCCTTGCTTTCACCCAACCTTGTGTTGAAAATGGAGGATACGTTAATTGTGGTTTTATTCATGATGAGAGTGACGCTAATGATAACTACAGCTGCAGAGTTGACAAATGTGATCAGCAGTCCTCTGTCAAGTTATCGAAGAACAAGCCCCAAACGAAGTTCTCTTTGTCAACTGGCGACTTGACGTCAACAGTCAACTGTGGCGGCTCACATGGAAAATTGAATATTAAAGATGAACTTTCCAAAAGTCAGCATGTCCATGCAATGGAACTACAAACCCGAGATTTATGTTCTAACATCCTTATGGGACTACTTCATAAACTGTGGACCAAATCTAAGCCACAAGGTTTGACTTATCAAGAATTGTATAGTGTTTTGGGTGTATTCCGGTTGCAGGTGACTTCATTCTACCATTTTGCTCTGCTTTTTTTGCTTTTAACATCTCTAATTTCCCTACGTCGCTTGAATGTTGTTTTTAACTTAAACTATAATTTCTCCATAATTCTGTCACATAGACAATATTTTTCTGCAAAACATGACCCAGTTGTTGACTTCAGCGGTTCTGTGCAATTAGCAGCTGTACAACTTGGTGCAGGCATCATAGACAAATATTTGTGACTCATTATAAAGCTCCTACCTTCTCATTGCATAAACCAAAAATATTGTCTATTTCTTGACGTAATTACAGAACACTTCTTAAGGCTGATGGAGTCCTGGACAAATATCTCTGTGGTATCTGTGTCAAGCTGAGGGTTCCTCCTATACTATATTTCTAAACACTGTTATAACTGGGATCTTCCACTGTTGCCTTGGCTAACGTATATTTGGGTAGTCATTTTGGAAACTTCCGAAATCCTCTAATTCAATACAACATTTTGCCTCCCCTCAAGTTGTACTTAGCAGTAAAAAAGGTGGATGATTTTGGTTAGTTACCTGCATATTTGAATGGTAAAACAGTGGCAGATTCATTGCAAAACACAGGTGTGGGTTTACTAACTGATTCCTGTAAAGTAGATAATGCTTTAAGTACGCTTAGTGTATGGCAGAAGATGTAATCTGGAATTGTCAGGTTGCCTGCAGAGGTGTTGTCTTGCCCTAATTGTTTAGGGGTGTCTCAGTGTTTTCCAAAGGTTTACTGAGGATGTAGAAATTTAAATCTCTAGACAAGAATTTATTCTACTGCTGTGAAACTTGGATTTCTAAGAAGCTCCCTACACGCACTAGTGTTTTTAGATTGGTGTATGCACAGGAAGAGTATCTACAGTTTACACACTCATTAGCTTTTTGTTTACAAGTGCCTCAGGTTGAAAAAAAAGGTGGTGTTTTTTCTCTTTTTTTTTAAATTCAGAAAGCAAGACAAAACAGTAATATTGGACAGTGATTGTATAACTCCTATCTAATCTTTAAATGTACTTCACCACTAATAACTTTGAATACTAACTGTACTTATTTACTGGAGCCAGATTTTTTGTGTATGGTCCTCTGACATCTCTTGCATTTACAACACACTCTTCACTCCTCCTGCCCACAATCTGTAAAACTTGTGGTACCGTGCAGGTTTCAATTCAACCGTGAAGCCAAGTAGATTTCCAGTTGTTATAAAACCACATGCTTGGGAAAATTCTGAAAAGTGTTTCTTGCATCTGTGAGGACGAAGGGTATATTGTAAAAGCTACCTCCGGAAAACTCTCTACTTTTCCTTCATTTGTCATGCGTACATAAAAGTGTTGTTACTCAGACCTTGTTCCTTCCCCGTGAGGAGAACACGCTGGAGTAAAATTTTGAAGTATTAGCTTTACCTTTTGAGTTGTGGTAATCCACACCTCAGTGTGGGAAAGGCAGTAGTTTCGTATCAACACATCGTCACACTGATTTTTACTTTAGTGTGTTTGTAATGTCTTTTCTAGAGCAAACAGGCACAGAGACCTTAGGTGGTTCATAACCCTTTGCTGTGGTGATGCAAACTATTGGCATGGTCAGAACGCTGGAGGTTGCTTTGATTTTGAATGCTCTTTTTGAATTCACTGTGTCAAAGGTCACAGAGACAGCATGGACTTGCAGCGGTTTAAAGAGGCAGCAAGCAAAATTAGAGACAGAAGTGCCGACATCGAGGTAAGCATGAAAGACTTTGCCAAAAGTGGTAATGGGGATTGTTTTCTTTTAAACTGTAATCTTTTGAAAAAGTCTTAAAAGCAAACACAATCAAATCAGAGACTGGGCTCTGCGTCTGGTTTATCATAAAAAAAAAAATCTAGTGAAAGCTCATGCAACCTTAACTGCCATCAGATACTGTTGCTTCATAATAGGATACTAATGAAATAATAACCAAGATCTGAGGTTATGAAAGCTTAGATAAGTACAACTGTGAATTAAGATCAAATTAAGTATCCCATAATTAGTGATTAGGTCAGCCTTTAGGAGGGCTAAAGTGATTTACATTATAATTTATAGAGGAAGATGGCTGTGTATGATTTTGAGAAGTGACCAAAATTGTTCATTATGCTTCCAAGAAGAAAAGGCTTTTTTTAATAAACTTGTCATAAACTAAAATGAATAATTTCCGTTTTCTTAAAGAGTAATAAAAATAACTAAATAGAAAGTGATTAATCATAATAAACCTGTCCTTCAAGTGCAGTAGTGTGTGTGTGTGTGTATATATATATATATAGGAGGAATAGTTTTCTCCATGTAACTGTTAAGTTAGTAAATACAAGTTATCATTTGCAGTTACCCCATATTCGGGGGAGAATATGCCTTGAGAATTGCATTGTGGCCATTTGCAATGTTTCTGTTCTGCTGAGTTGCTTCTTCTGAACCTTCTCATAACATGTGACGAAAAAGCTTTTTATGTGTATTTTTGGCATGGGCTTTTTGGTGGTAACGTTTCTGATTTGCTTTGGTTTTATTACAGGAGCAACAGGAGGACTTCAAAAAAGCGATATTGGAGGGCATAGAGACAACCAGACTTCAGGTAAGTAAAGAAAGTTTCTGTTTATTAGGGACATTATTTTCAACAGATACTGAATGCACTCTTTACAGTAAAGACATGCAACTCTGTTTTATTATCCCGTTCTCTGTAAGCTGGATGTCCCCTTGGTGTAGGTCTAAATAGTTTTGGTGTTTGGTACTATTGGGATACAAAGTCCAGTAGCATTTTCAGACAATACTGCTGTTCTTAGATGCTTAGTGATAGAGCTGTCCCATCTTGACTTGGGACTGGTTTGATTCTTACTTTTCATGTAGGCACTACAGTCATTGATTGTAAGATGCTGAAGATGTGCCGAACACTGAAACACGTATAGACCTAAAAACGGGTCTTCAGAAGACACTTTGAGCAGGTGCATTCTCTGTGTTGCCTTCCAGTGAAGTGTTTGTTTAGGAATGTAAAGAAATAGTCTTTACACACACACAAACACACACGTGTGTGTGTAGATACACACATACATGCACCAAGGCCTGTATGTATGTGTTTAGGTGTGTGGGGTGTATTCCTTAAGAGGGAAGGGTCAAAAAGGGTGGTAACAATTTCCTAACTGTTATAGATCTTGGAATCAAAAGCAGGTCATAGTGAATTCTTGGATTTTATTCAGGTAACCACTGGAATTAATTCACTGGTCCAGCCCTACACCACTCCACATATAGTCCAAGTTTGTGATGAAACTACCTTTCTCCTTTTTTGCAAAAGAAAGATTTTGCTGTCAAAAGTCAACCACCTCAGTATATATTCCAAGAATATGCAATTACTATTGAGGAATATGTCCATGAGAAAATTTCATTCATAACCTGTAGGTTTTTATGTGACGAGAGTTTTCTACACTTTGTTCCTATTTTAAGCGGGTGCAAACTGAACTTTAGTTTCTCGCAGAGCCACGTTCTTAAATGGGAATTGATAACCAAGACATGTGACAAACCAGCTGAATTTGGTGCTTGTAGAGATCCAATGTGAAGTGCATTTCTGTACTTGTATCCTATTGTAACGATCTCTTGTAAAGAATTCCTTTGGTGTGGGTCAGGAGTCTTAATGTGTGCCTGAAAATGTTAGAGCTGATGGTTACGGTGAGAAGCATTTTAACTGAATTATTTATTCAACTTGTACATTTTTGTCCAGCAAGGTATTTGAACTACATCTAGAACTTTTTTTAAAAAAGAAAGAATCCTAGATAGTCCTAAAAAACCAAAACTGGGCAGATTGTCTGCCAAGAGTGGTAGTTGAAAGCAGTAATGACGATGATGACCAATGGCAAATGTTATCTTATTTTCTTTTTTTTTTTTTTTT
>VXAY01002056.1:2538366-2575517 GCA_013399855.1 Oxyruncus cristatus
TTTTTTTTTTTTTTTGGTAGAGTCTTCA
Organism: Oxyruncus cristatus; assembly: GCA_013399855.1. Taxonomy (NCBI): domain Eukaryota; kingdom Metazoa; phylum Chordata; class Aves; order Passeriformes; family Cotingidae; genus Oxyruncus; species Oxyruncus cristatus. The sequence continues at coordinate 2,538,395 of VXAY01002056.1, forward strand.
AACTGACTCTGGTCTAAGACAATCCAGTTCCTGTGGTGGGTTTACTGACCCTCTGGCAGCCCAATCAGAGCAACGTAAGTTTGTTGTCTGTCCAGCTGATCTAATTTTGTCCCTAAATTGTGTGGGTATTCTAAGATACAAAGGAAACACAATAAGTTAAAAATTTTCATAGTAAGTGCTACTTGAGTCTGCTGCTCCAGCCTCTTGTGGTTCTTCTCGTTGTGCCAGCTCAATTCTGTTACCTTGTATTTGCCAGATAGCAGGAGTCATAAAAAGCTAAGTGCTCCAGTTAGGACTGTGCTGGAAACATTTTTTAAGGATCAGATAGCTGTGGATCAGGCTTTTTTTGTGAGAGCCCTGTTAACCTCTCCTGTTGCTCACTCCAGTAGGAAATAGGTAACAATGACACGTGCTGTTCTTTGCCCAGTTACAAATCTCTTTCATTTGTAGTTTACAGCAACAGCAGAAGAGCATCGAGTGAAGACCCTCAGCAAGTGGACTCTAAGGCAGCCTTACTGCCGGTTTGTATCAACCTTTCATGCCATTGCTGAGCAGAAACTACAAACTGAACAAATGAAGGAGAACAAACAGTGTCAAGAATAATTCTGATTTGTGGACTCAGTTGTTCTAGGAGGCAACTGGAGACCTGTTTTGACCAAAGGAAGAAGTTGTGTATGTTCTCACTATGAAAATCTATGCTGTTTCCTGTTTATAGAGACAACCACAACTTTAAAAGAAAAGAATTATTTATACAATCCATGAAACAGTAATGAATATATAGCCTTATCTATTTTAACTGTAGTCACCATTTGTCTGTTGTGTTTCAGTCTTTCCATTCAACTGCAGTTCAGTACAACCTGGTGAAATATTTCTGATAAACAGGCTGTACTGCAAGGTCTTAAAACACATTACCACCCCACCTCCAATCAAATATACTATGTTTTCCTTACAAAACTGAAGCTCTCTTTGTTTTACCTCTCCTTTTTTTTAAAGGATTGGCTGCAAGGTAGACCTTCAAATAGCAGTCAAATGTAAGTAAGCTTTCTCTTAATGGAGCAATTTTATCACTCTTTATTTTGATTTATTTTTGATTTTGATTGTCTTTGACTATAGTGGGATTTAGTTGCATTTAATGAAAAAAAACCACACCAAAACTCAAGGTTTAATTTTTTTTTTCTAATAACCAGATGTGTTCACTGAAATCATAGGATCATCACAGAGTGGTTTGGGTTGGAAGGGACCTTAAAGATCATTTAGTTCCAACCCCTCTGCCATGGGCAGGGATACCTTTCACTAGACTGGGTTGCTCAAAGCCCCATCCAGCCTGGTCTTGAACACTCGAGGGATGGGGCACCCACAACTTCTCAGGGCAACCTGTGGCAGTGTCTCACCATGCATATAGTGAAGAATTTCTTTCTAATGTGATCTAAGTCTGCCCTTTTTCAATTTAAATTCATTACCCATTGTTCTGTCACTACATGCCATTGTAAAATGTCCCTCTCCAGCTCTCTTGTAGTCCCTTTAAGCTGCTGTAAGGTCTCTGTGGAGCTGCCTCTTCTCCAGGCTGAAAACCCCAACTCTCCCAGCCTGTTTCTGTAGCAGAGGTTCCCCAGCCCTCAGAGCATCTTTGTGGCCTCCGCTGGACTTGCTCCAACAAATCCATGCCCTTCTTATGTTGGAAACCCCAGATCTGGACACAGTCCTTCATCTGGAGTCTCATGAGAGAAGAGTAGAGGGGTAAAATCACCTCCCTCAACCTGCTGGTCACACTTCTTGGGAAGCAGGCCAGGATTTGGTTGGTTTCCTGGGCTGCAGGCACAAATGGACGGGTCATGTCGATCTTCTCGTCATGCTTTGACAAGTTCCATTTAGATTAATGGCATCACATGTCAGAGGGCAAAACATGTCCCGAAATGAAAATGACTTTGTTGACACGTAGTGAGGAACTCACTTCCTGGTAAAGGTCTTTCAAACTGTAACCACCTCTGAAATTGTGCAGACATTGCCCTTGTTAACAATTGTCCCCTGAGTTAACTGTTAAAGCCATTACCTTATTTATCTGATAACAGAAGGGTAAGCTGTTGTGAACAAGTTTTAATTAAAGCACCTCTGTGGGAACGAGCTCTTGTGATGCAAACTTTACATAATGTTGTACGTGACTTGGTGGTATTTAAAGTGTAGCTCTAAAAATATGAGATTACTTAGCAGCTTTCCATTACTGTTTTGTAATTAAGAAAACTTGTACTGCCCTTGAAAAATAGGATAAAAGCAGTACTGTGGGGTTAACAAGGTGACCTAGGATAACGTGTCAAAATCAGGGAATACAAAGTAAGTTTTGAAGAAGCAATGACTGTTGCTTTTGTGGCATTTCACAGGCCATCAGAAGAAGATGCATTGAATGGTAAGTTTTCTTTCTCTTATAAACAAGGTGAGATATTTTCATATAAGCAACTGTTTGGGTCTTGTATTAGAATATATTTAATTACTGGTAATTTAGAATTTAATGGACATGCAATACTGTGATTTTAATTTTTTTAACAAACAGCCCTATCATTAAGCACTACAGTTTTTATTTTTTTCCCTCCAAGGTGCTAAAGAACTAAGAGCAATACTTAATTTTCTGCATAGCAGATCTTTTTCAAACTCTAGTTACTTGGCAAGTGTTCTTTGCATGTGGTATTTTAGTACATAATACAGGTAGCAAGCAGTATCTTTTTTTTTTCCCCCCCCTTAATCTCTTTTCAGGCATTGCTTCTCCCTTCAAGCCTATCATGGATATCAATTACTATTACTCAGGTCAGTCACTCCTAGGAACTAATGTTTGTATTTTTTACTGACACTTACTAGATCCTTAAATTTCAACAAATTCTGTATTTTTCCTCCAGCTGTAGAAAGAAATAACTTGATGAGATTATCACAGAGCATTCCATTCACTCCTGTGCCTCCAAGAGGTAAGAATTTTATTTCTTGTTGCTGGTTCACTGTGGAAGAAAATAAAAGCAAACCTTATATAGACTCTAATTTGGCTTGATAATTCTAATATGGAATTATCAAGGCAAAGTTCACACTTGCTGTGAGCAAGTGTGAAACTAAAGTCATAATAAACTAAAAGAAATCTAGTTTCTGTGTTAGAACACTCAAAAATACTTCTGAGTATGACACCTTTTCTAGGGCAACTCACTTGATTATGAAATCTAGTTTTAATTATAGTTGTCCTTAGAAATGGTGATACAATGATGGTAGTATTGTGCTAACAGTTTTATTACAAACAAATTTGGGAAGGATTCCTTTAAGTTGTCTTGACTTGTATAAAATATAAACAGACATTTATTCAGTGTTTGAACAGTGTCATAAATAGTTGTAATTAGGAAGACAAAGCTGCTGTACTGTTTTGCAGCTGTGTGAAAAAAGTTGGAGGGGGTCTTCCTCCTGGGTAGTTAAAATTTTTTGTTAATTCAGGATGATAGTAATGCCTTAATATTGCAGCATTTTGTACTCTAAAAGACAATAGGTTTTCAGTGCTTTTAAATTTGGAAACTTCAATGCAGTCATTTCTTTTCGTGTTGTAACGCAGGTGAACCAGTCACTGTGTATCGCCTTGAAGAAAGTTCTCCCAGCATCTTGAACAACAGCATGTCTTCCTGGTCACAGCTAGGACTCTGTGCTAAAATTGAATTTTTAAGTAAAGAGGAGATGGGAGGAGGCTTACGTCGAGCTCTTAAAGTAGTGTGCACGTGGTCAGAATATGATATCCTGAAATCAGGGCATCTTTATATCATCAAGTCTTTTCTTCCTGAGGTTGTGAATACTTGGTCAAGCATTTACAAGGAGGACACTGTGCTACACTTGTGCTTGAGAGTAAGTTTTATCTTTGTCAGTTATTATACACACACATTATATGGTAAACAGAAATAATTTTCCCACCCTAGAACTAGTATATACTTACTACACAAAGGCAGAAAATGGTGAGTCTGGGGCTCTGTATGGATCTAAAGGGTTGAAAACTCCACTCCAGGCTTACTTAATGAAAGAACTGAAACTCTTAAAACATAGACGTAATTTAAAGCACAAGTAATCTGTTACACTGTCTTGGGGGAGCGGACACTGCTCCCAGTGCCTGCTTGGCTCTTCACTGTTCCCTGCTCTGCAGTGCAGCTAATGAAGGGTTTGACTTGTAGGAGATTCAGCAGCAGAGAGCGGCACAGAAGCTCACCTTTGCATTCAATCAAATGAAGCCCAAATCCATCCCATACTCTCCAAGGTGAGTATTTGAACTACCACTATGGTGCACGCTTTTGGCACAGGAGGGTGCCTACAGGGTTGTTAACAGATGCATCAACTGTATTAGGGTGCTGATATGTGGATATCTGTCTTGGAATATTACTGTGAATGTGTTAAGCAGAATTAGCCTTGGCAGTATTTTCCAATGACACTTATTGCACTGATTCTAACCTAGTGTGATAACCTAAATGGCTTTGTATAATAGTTTATAATTATTTAAATTATTAAGAAATCAAATAAAAATCTAATAGTAATGATATACTTGACACTTATTTTGGAAATATATTTATTAAGTATGTTTTTTACTAGGTTCTTGGAAGTTTTCCTGTTATATTGCCACTCTGCTGGCCAGTGGTTTGCAGTTGAAGAGTGCATGACGGGAGAGTTTAGAAAATATAACAACAATAATGGTGATGAAATAATCCCAACTAACATGCTGGAGGAGGTTATGCTGGCTTTCAGCCATTGGACATATGAGTATACAAGAGGAGAATTGTTGGTACTAGATCTGCAAGGTAATGCCCTTATTTTGAAATTGGGATTGGGGCCAAGAGAAATGTATGTGAGTTTTTCTCTTGATAGCATTTTAAGAATTTGTAGGCCTGCAGTAAATAACAAGCGTTATTTAGTGCTTCTTGGCCTAATTAGTTTCAGTCTATGGTTTTCTTTTTTAATCACAGAATCATTTAGATTGGAAAGGACCTCTAAGGTCATGGAGTCCAATCGTTAACCCAGGACTGCCAAGTCCACCACAAACCATGTCTCCAAGTGCCCCATCTACACACCTTTTAAATCCCTCCACCACTTCCCTGGGCAGCCTGTTCCAGTGCTGGGCAACCTTTTCAGTGAAGAAATTTTACCTCATATCCAATCTAAACCTTCCCCTGGTGTAACCTGAGGCCATTTCCTCTTGTCCTATTGCTTGAGAGCAACTCCCACCTGGCTACAGCCTCTGTTCAGGGAGTTGTAGAGAGTGATAAAGTCCCCCTGCACCTCCTCTTCCCCATGTTAAACAGCCCCAGCTTCCTCAGCTGCTCCTCGCAGGACTTGTGCTCCAGATCTTTCACCAGCTTTGTTACTCTTAATATAGCATTAAATCTTACAGCAACAGAGAATAGAAATATATATATATATATATTTTCCTAAAGAAATGTGCTATAAAAAAATTATTTTTTGGCACATTTGTGTGGTGCCAATATGGTGACCTGTATTTATTCTAAACTATGTGCCAGATATTCTGGCTGTGGGACCTATATAGGGAAATTTTCTCACAGGTGAAAAGTCAAGTTAGGAATTGCAGGCAGATGTAAAAATAGGTGGAAGAAATCCGAGAAGTACAAAGTGCTCATTTAGGAGCAATTTTGTAAGGACAGAGAATCACATATAGTTTGGGCTGTGTTTGTTGAGGATTTTTTCTGCTTTTATTTTTGGTGAAGCTGAGAAGTCATAGCTAAGGATTCCAGTGCTTTTCAATATTAATGCATTTATATAATCAGGAATGTGTCAGATTTAACTTTTTCTTCATGTTCTCTCTGAAGGTGTTGGTGAAAATTTGACAGATCCCTCTGTGATAAAAGCTGGAGAAAAAAGGTAAGGTTAAAGAAAGACTTAAAGTATTATAAAATTTTCACTAGAGAGAGAACACATGCAACCAGTGTTTATGCTCACTTTATTTCTAAGGTCTCATGATATGGTGTTTGGTCCAGCCAATTTGGGAGAGGATGCAATAAAAAACTTCAGAGCAAAGCACCACTGCAATTCCTGCTGCAGGAAACTCAAACTTCCCGGTAAGAGCTGCTGTATTTCTTCTTCTGAGACACTTATGTCATGAGATGTTGTATGGTACATCATGAAATAGTTTGTTTGTTCTGTGGAGGTGGAAAAAGTAATAAACAGCAGATTTATAATTTGACTTTGGGTTTCTGATTAGATGTATGATAAAAGCATCCCTCTTTTGACACTACATATCAAGGAATTCTTCTTTACATTTGCATACCCAATTCTTTGCTAGACTTTTATGCCCTGCTGATTCTACTAGCTCAAGAAATAGTAATCATTATGACTTCATTTGTTTGTACAGATCTGAAGAGGAATGATTACACACCTGACAAGATGATATTTCCTCAGGATGATTCCCCTGAATTGACAATTCAGCCTGGAAGCTGCACCAAAGAATCCGATTCGGCTGGTTCTATTCGTCTGATGCTCTAATGATGTGACCAAATCCATGGCTCCACTCAAACTTCATGGAACATCACAAAGTTGTCACTTACCTGTCCTTCAGTATAATTAAAGGAAAGACATGTCAAAAGAAGGATTACTGTCTCATAAGTGGGATTTTGGCTGGTCCATAATCTAAGGACCTTACAACTTGTGATAACCATCTACAGAGCAGCGTGGCAGCTGATCATTTTAAAGGTGGAATAATGAGAAGTATTTAAGATGTGTTTTTAAAGGGGCTTTTTAAACAGAAAGTTTTATTTTTTATTTTATTTTGGTTTAGTGGAGGATTTTCCTTCTGTAGTCCTCAGGTGGGAAATATGCCTTCCGCCAAAAGGATTTTGGTAGTTGAGGTTTTAAGGTAAAGCATTTGTCTTTTTGGCATTTGTCTTACTGTCAGTGAGCAAAACCAGGAGAAAGCACCTACCTCTGTAATGCCAGAGTATTCTTAGAGTGTTTTCGGAAGTGTTCCACTAATGTTTCCTCACCAGGTGTCTTTTAATCTGGCCTTTTGAAGAGGACAGAACCAAATGAGGTGTATATAGGATGCCAACAGAATGAAGTTGAAGGTAGGAACTTGATCTGTTCCAAAAGAGAGAGAGTCTCCTGAATCAGGATTCGTGCAGCTTCGTGACTGTAAAGCTGGACTTGGTTGTTTTTGTTTTGTGGAATAGAGCCCTAATTGTGCATAATGAAATTTCTTGTTTTACACATTTCAATTTTATCAAGTCACTGTCAAATAGTAACAAAGCCATGATAGACTGGTATAATCATATTTAATAGAAGAATTAGTATGTGCTGGTCCAGATAAGTTGCCTTGTAAGAACACAAGTTGGAAGTGCTTTTCCTCGTCCGTACGTAGTGACTGCTTCAGAAGCTCTGCCTTCCAAAGATCTCGTAAAACCAGTATATCGAGACCGAATGTACACATAACTTGTAAATGTATTTAAAATTGTGTAGAAAACATCCTTAATGTTATGTTATTTGTGGTACTTACTTAAGAGAGACTAGGGTTGGATTAGCATTGTGTAAAGTACGGGAGATTGCAATGCACCTTCATGCCAATAAAATGTAATTAAACTGTCCCAAATATTGTTGAGCATTCAGCAAGAAAAAAACTGTTGTCCAACTGAAGTTTCATGCTGCGATTTTTTTTTTTTGTTTGTTTTGTTTTGTTACATAGGTACTAATTTGTAATTTTTAATTAAAAGGGCAGTATATAGCTCTATAAATTTTTTATTGAGTAGTGTATCTTATAGATACAGACCTAAGGCACGAACACAATAGCTGTTTAAATGGTGTTTTATGTTTGATGGGGAAAGGTAAAATGTTATAAGGATATAATACTGTATACATTTTGTATATCATTAAATCTTTAAAGAATCTAAAATAAATTTATTCTTGTTTACAGACTTCTGCTGTCCATCTCAGTCTGAAAGGTTATTTTGGTGAATTTAAGTAACTCTATGTGGAAAAGTAGACTTTGCCATGCTGGATCAAAGCAGTTGTTCTTCTTTGAGGTATCGCAACTTTGACCAACTCCAGAAACTAGGGAGGTAAAATAGTGAAAGCTGTCATAGTAGACAAACACATGTGAGGGGATTAATGAGCAAATGAGACAAAAATAGCTCTACAATGTTTAATTAGCAGCTGCTTCTTAGACGTCTGACCGTATCTCCTCCTGTTGCTGGGAGGGAATGGGCAGATATTCAAGATGTATTTACGCCTTTTTTATGCCAGGTAACACCAACAGTTAGTCTGGATGTGTGACTGACTGCAAATTGAGAAAGATTTCTAGAGGAGCCTCTGTAATTTTGAAAATGCAACCAAATTCATTGTATGAAATAGGAAAAACATTTTGAGAAAATTGCAAGTAAAAGTTGAGGAAGTTGTACTTTTTTCCCCTGACAAACACAGTTAGTTTTTACAGCCATGTTACAGTTTTGTGTGTGACTCATTTCTTAGCAAAATAAACAGATGTGACTGTGTGTGATGGGTGTGAGTGACCATGGGGAGTGTTCCATCTGCTCAGTGTTGCAGTGACTCAGACCTGAAGTTTTTTCAAAACCAGAAGGAAAAAACATGTTTGGGAAATGCCTGTAAGCCTTGGAGTAGTTAACACTGTTCATATTTCTGTCCGTCTCCCTGGCATGAGCACTGGCTTAACTCTGACTTACAACTGGAATTACATGAGAAGCGTTTGTCTAAATTGAGGGGGTGAGAAATGTATAACTTTCAGAAGTGATCTGCTCCACATTAGCAGAAAAAAATAATAAATGGCAAGTATCCTTCAGGGAAGGCATTGGAAAAGTGTGGTGGCAGAGGAAAAAACAAGTTGATTTAGAGAAGTAGCGTGACAGTGTTTGGATAGTGCCACATCCTGCTGCTGTTGGGCGGTAGGAGCAGGAAATTTAATTTTTTTGAGAACATCAAGTCAAGTCACTTCTCTGTTGAAACCTCCTCAGTCTGGGAGTGCTCAGTGAATAGAAAGGAGTTGTGATTCTTCAGCATTTAAGTTTCCTTCAGATTACCAGAGACAAGGAAAGTAGAAGCAGCACTGGAACTTCTGATAATAACCAAGAACAAAGTATTAGCATATCTTCTTAGAACCTGTTTTTTAAATACAGGAATATAATTCACACCTTATCTAATTATTTTTTAATGAGAATCTGAAATGCTTCAGTGACTTTCCTATTACAAGGGTACTTGAAGAGTATTTCTCAGAGAAGGAAATAATTAAGCTACAAAATTTAAACTTTTAATTAATCCACCCAATTCAGCGTTGTTGACTGCTTTCTTGCATTATTTAGGTGCTGAAACATTCCAGAGAAAACCAATCCCAAATATGTTGTGACAAAATACACAGCTCCTGGGGAGCTGGTTTTCTAGCTGCTGCTCAGCAGCTGTGTGATTTGGAAACGGAGAGGTTTGTTTTTTAAGCCTGTGACAGTGGTTTCCTACACTTTAATTCCTTGTGTTTGCATCTCATTTAATGCCATAACACTTAACACTGCAGGACTTTGGGGAGGGGAAAAGACTATAACTGAAAAACTGGTAGTAAAAGTTCATATGAACGTTCCTAAAAGATCAGTTTGGAAAAAAAATGGCAATTTTTTACATGTAACAATGCTTCTTAAAAAAATTCTGAATGATTTAATATTTCTTTTTACAATTAACACTTTTCCTTAAAAGTAATGCATTTTGTGGTGAGAGTAATGGTAAGTTAATTCTCAGCCCCAGAACTTGCAGTGGGTTGCACCAACGTGAATTTGTGAATCGTGTGACATTAAAATAGTGAAAGTCTTGATTCAGATTCCACAAAAAGTAGGAATAAGCACATGCAGTTCCATTTGCAAAAACGCAGACCTGATCTGGAGTAGTGTGTGTGGGGGGGGTGTTGCTTTTGTGTCTCAGTTTGCAGGTAACCAGTTTGGGAGATCAATAGCAGTGACAACTGTCCCAAGAGTGCTGGGAATGCCCTTTGCCTGAAGTTTAACGAGGAAGGTAATTAGGGGATTTTTTAAAATGGTTTCCTAGGTCTCTTCTGAGAATACTTGTTACTTCCCAAATTGTATGTTAAATAGGGAAAACCAGCTTCTCTTCTGTGTGTGGAATTCAGAGATGAACTACACTGTCTCATTAGCTAATTAAAAGCCAATTCTCTGCCACTGCCCTTTTTTTTACTTTTCCCTAGGAAAATCTTCATAACACAAATAGACTAAGTGTGATGTTTTGAGGGAATTGAATCTTTTTATGGTCAACACCATAATCACTGCCCTTTCACTAGAGCAGATGAGCAAACATGGATAAACATAGGTCAGGCTGAAGCTCCCAGCTCAGTGCAGGGGGTGGGTGTCCCTCTCTTCCCAAGATTTCTGTTCTAGGTGGCACACAGGATGGAGAGAGAGGCAGGTCAGGCCAGGCACGTTCCCCTGCCTGAGGACCAACGTAACCAAGTGACATCACAAAGGGAATGGGGCAGGAATAGCTCGGGTGGCAGGATGGAACACAGGACACAACACAACTTGGCTTGTTCTACAGAGACTGCTGTGGTTTGTGAGTTCTCTGTCTTGCCTCAGAATAGAGAATCAGCCTCTAAAAATTCAAGAACGGCAACATTGGTGAGCACCTCTGGGTGAGCACCTCTGGGTGGTGTAGAGTCTCCATTGAGCTTCTCCACTGCCTGATTGGGGATGGGGGACAGTTTGGTCCAGGACAGACTCATGCAGCAAGAAAACAAACCTACTAGAATTTTCGTAACATAAGTAACAAAGCAAAAATCTAAAGAACAACCTGTTATTAGCAGCATATCTGGACTGCAACCTATGGTTTTAGAAAACATATTAAGTACCGCACCCCTGAGGAAGTGAAATACAATATGCATTCTTTAGGGTGAAATGCTTAAGATAGCTGTTTTGAGTAATTGGATATGAAGTCAAAGACTGAACGGAATTTTAGGAATAACTCTAAAACCTCAGGTATTTAAATAATACCTCTTAATGATGTATCTCACCATCTTGGGAAGAGCTTAGTGCAGGAGATGGAGAGTCTTCCCCACTGTATTAGCCCAATGAAAGTAAATGTGAATGTAGTTTATAAAGAAGATCCTGAAACAGCAGGAAATGCCTCCTGAAGAGGCATTACAAAGAGCGTAACACAAAAAGCACTGTAGCATTTTAGATTTCCACTGCTGCGGATTTTTTTTCTTAGTAGGTGGTAGGATGGCTTGGAAATGGAAGTATTCCCAGAAGGAAGAGATGGAGGACACGAGCAGCCATCACGCAGGGCTCACTGGCCTGCAGAACCTGGAAAACACGTGCTACATGAACGCAGTTTTGCAGTGCCTGTGCAGCCTGCCCCAGCTGGTGGAGTATTTCCTCTCGGGGAGGTGGAACACAGCCCTGCGCACGTGAGTTGGTTTGCTTCTCACCTTGGCACTGCCGTCTTCCTCCCAAAGGATCCACGTTGCCATGAGAATGTGTGAGGCCCCCCCCTGACCAGCAGTTACAGTCAGATGCCACAAGCTGGTTTCCTTGTCCTGTGAGACCCCGTGTGTTTCCTTGCTGGGTACCTTCAGCATTACACTTCTTTTGGCATTTCGATGGCAATACCTGTTACAGTCACTGCTGCCTTGACCATGATTCCTACTACTTCCTGGGATCCACAGAGTCCCTCAAACCCAATGACAGGCTGTCAGAGCTGTGCTCTACCTGCACATGTTTTCTAAGTTTCTATAGTGTGCTCCCATTTGAAGGCAGAGACGCCGTTTTTTCATTCTCTACCTGAAACTTATGTGTTTTTTTTCCAAGGGAGATTGGCGAGTCTGCAACTGCCTTTGGCTGTTTGATGTCCGATATGTGGCTTGGAGAGTTTGACTATGTTTCCCCTGAGGCTTTTCATTCAGTCTTTGGGAAGCGGTACCCAACATTTAGCAGGAGGACTCAGCACGATGCGCAGGAGTTTCTGATCTGTGTGCTGGATGAGCTCCATGAGGCTTTCAAGGAGGTAAGAGCCCAGCTGTGGTGTGCTGGGGACTGCAGCAATTCCCTCTGCATTTCACCATTTAGGATTCCATGTAATAATTGCCTGTCCTCCTCTTCTGAACTCCATGATGGGGCCACTAATAATTGCTCTTTTCTACCTTTGTTTCAGATGCATTTACACACAATTATTAATTTGCTTCTCATCTAATGCTGCATCGAATTGCACCCCAGTTTAAATGACAATGCTGTCTGTAGCTTCATTGTCCTAACCTCTCCCTCTCCTTGCTTCTTCCATGCTCAGTGTTCTTCTACTTTCTCACGTGCCTGAGATCTTCACATGTGCACGCCCTCACGTCTTTCTCCTCTTCAGATCCACTGATGAAGAGCTTTTTGAGCAGTTAAATACTGTCAAATGTCCAGATTATTACATTTCTGTTAAATTTCTCTGTGAGGAAAGGAGTTAAGCTTACTCTGCTTGTATGAAACATCAAGAAGATTTTAGAGCCAAGTTCTGTGACTAACAACTGACCTACCCAGGCAGTGGCAGCAACCATTAAAACCCAGTGAAGGCACTCAAACAGTTGCTTATCTGCATTTTGTTAATTTTATTTTTCTTCTGTACAGTCAAGCCGACACAGAGCTGGTGCAGAAGCAAGAGGGAGTGGCAGTGGCACATCCATTATAACACAGTTATTTGAGGGACAGCTCAGTTATGGTATCACATGTCTGAAATGCAACACCATCACTGACAGACCTGAGAGTTTCACCGTCCTTTCCCTGCCCATCCCTTCTAGGAGAGCGTGCTCTCTGCAGGTACAACTGCCAATGCATTCCTGCTGCTCTCTGCTTCATGTGGGAAGAGGTGGCTTACACTAATGAGTGTTACTGAAAAGATGCAGGTTTTTAGTTACTTTGGGTTCCCTGGGAGCTAATGGAGGGTCTTGGATCTGGTCCTTAGAGAAGTGGTGTTTCTTCACTGGTCTCAGGACCACAGACCACCCTGGTAGGGTTACAGGAGCAAGGCTCGTGAGCTGCAGGGGCTGAGGGACATCAGGATCATTCAGTAGCAACCACGAAGGTTTCTTTCACTCACCCAAGTATTTCCTCACTTGGGGGAGAAAGGAAGCCAGTGTTGGCTGCTTTGACAACCTTGCTGCATAATATTTTCAGTTAAGAAGAGAGCTCTGAAGTATGGCAAATTCATCACTTTGCTTAGGATTTTCAGGGATGGAGGGAGATCCGTTTGATCAAGTGGTTTTGATTCAATTTTTTTCCTTTGACAGGAGTGTCTTGACTGCTTCTTTCAGCCAGACACATTGACTCGGAACAACCAAATCCACTGCTACTGGTGTGGAACAAACCAAGATGCCACAGTAAAGGCCACCATAACCAGGGCACCACAGATCATTATTTTTCACCTAAAGAGGTACAGTCTAAATAGGGTAGGTAGGACACGGCCAGTTCCTGGGATTTGTGAGATGTGAAGGACAGTCACTTGCATTTACATAGAAGGAAAAAAAATCACTGCACACCAGTGTTTTTAATAGTTTTGATACCTGAAAGCTAAATGGGCAGTAACAGAAATACAATTAGTGCAGCAGCTCATAGTCAGACATCTCTGGGAATCAGACTTCCTGTGGTCAGTGGGAGAGGTTGTGACTTGGGGTCTAAGTGCAGGACTAACACGGGGTGTTTTTCTTGTCATTACTGCAGCTGAGACACTATGCTTTGGTTTTATCCCTTAACTAAATCAGGCCTAAACAACTGGGGATACTAAACGGAGAGGTGCATCCGTGTAAGAGCTCCTGGATTAGCAGACTTCACTAGCCACAGGATTTTTTCTAAACAACTTTCCACCTATAAAGAAAATGACCCTGGGATGATTTGGCTTCCCAGAACTATGTTATCTAAAGTCATTATTTAATTTTTCATTCAGCATCTGCTTTTCTCAATGTGCTCAAAGAATTCGTGGTCCCCAGCTGCAGCCCTTGGCCACACTGTAAATGTTTGGAAGTGCAGTTACAGAGGGAAGAGGGATGGAGCCTGGCATGAGAGAAGAGCTGACAGTGGCAGTGCACTCCAGTCCAAACTGTTTAGGACACAGTGAGAGTAATGCTGGACATCTTTTGTGGGTTTAGTGCTCTTTCTGTCAGTATACTGCAAAACAACTTTAATACAGATCTTTCTCTTTCAAATGCTGGGTGGTCAGCTGTTGGTTTTCCCTTCCCCTAGGAAAGTCAGTTAAGCAACCACCACAATGCAAAAATAAGTCGAGCGTTATTTAAAATAATTCAAAATTTCATTTCAGGTTTGCCTGGCAGGACAAGCACAGAAGGAAACTCTCAACCACTGTCGGCTATCCACTACACAATCTGGATCTCTCTCCCTACAGCTCCACGTTTTTCTACAACAATGCAGAGTACAGCTTGCGTGCTGTAGTGGTAAGCTTTGCCTTTCCTGCTTTTAGTTGGAATGCTCTGCCTCATGGAACAGACGAAGCACGTGTTAGTTTGGGCTTTACGTATCTTAATTTATATTTTAACGTATGGCTTTTTGTATACTTTTTTTTTTTTACCTGCCCTGGACATAATCCAGTAACAGGAGGTAAATCAAGATGAGAGAAGTTGTCATTTCTCCTTCTTCCCCAAAATCCCCATTTTAAAACCATGCACTCCTGACACATAATGCCTGGTTGGAGCCTCCTCAGAATAAACTCACAGGCTGATCCTGCATGAATCCCGTTTATAAATAAGGACTAGATGGTCTCTTTTTTTCCATTGCTCACAGCAAGTGGGGCCCTCTTATAGTGACCCAAATCAGGGCTAATAGTTGGGTTGCAAATGTAAAATTGCAAAATAGAGAAGCATAATGATAATCCATTTGCTCTGTTTTAAAGCATTTATTTGAATTAACATTCCTTGCTGCAGGCCAGTGGGGGCTACAACCCTGTCTCCCAACTTTTCCAAGTGCAAACAAAAAAATGACTGTCAATTCTTTGGTTTGCCTGAGGGGACAGAGCAAGACTCTGGTTTTAACAGACTGTGTTGTTTGTTACAGAACCATGCTGGTGATATAGATTATGGCCACTACACAGCATTCTGCAAGCACTCAACCACCAAACACTGGTACAGCTTTGATGATGTCCAGGTCACCAAGATCCCAGATTCTGCAGTGCAGACTGACACAGCTTACCTCCTCTTCTACACCTGTCAAGGCTATTGAGAATCTGCTGGCCCTTGAAGGCCAACAGTGAGTAGGGCAGCAACTAGAATTCATCAGCAGCATTAGCCAAGTCCTGTTTCATCAATAAACTGGAGCATTTGCATTACTGATCATCTGTTGTGGTCTTTCAAGAAGTAATTCCTAGAGAGAACAGTTACAGCCCCTGAGCCTGTAAAGGAACGGGCGTCTGCTCCATTTGCACAAGGTCTGATGGTTGTGCTCCATGACAACCCTCTTGCATCCCTCAAAAGAACACAAATGTTGAGCATACAGATGCACTTACCTGAAAATTCCTGGTTTTCTGCTGCTTAAGAATATTATGTTGTTTTAAGCTGCCTTTCAGGAACGGACAGCAGGATGCCAAGATGAAAGCACACAACCAGAGCAAGGAGGGTGTGAAGAGAGCAGAGGATGAAGTGACCAGTAATATATGAGAAAGAAAAAGATATTATCCTAGTAATATCATTTTTTTTCCTCTAGCACTGTAAACTTGTTTGCAGCTTGTAGGCCTCTGGAAAACAATCAATTCTGTTCTGAATTCCATCAGCAGGACACACACAAACAGGTAAAAGGTCAAAATCTATGGTGCCAGGTTTCTGAATGCCAACCTAATCGGCAAGGGAAAACTAACCCAGATCCACAGCAGGGAAACACATATGACGCAACTCAAGTAAGTTTCTAAACTAATCAGTTCTATGCAAAATAGTGGTTTTTTTCACCTGGAGAACCTTTAAACTGTGTGAATATGACTCAGACTGTCATTACATAGGATCCTGACCCATTACACAACAAGCTGGGAATGAAAACACCAAACTCAAACATACATTTAACAGGATATATTTTTAAATCATTTCTTCATTAAGGTTTTTAATGCATGTGTACATGAAAATTTATATTAAAAAATTAAAAAGGAAAATCTTGTTTGTTTAGAATAACTCTGAAGTGCACAAATATTGACAAAAGCTAACAGAAAAAATAACACAGCTCTGCTTTTTTATTAAGTAGTGTTGCAATTACTTAGAGCTGGCAGATAAACGCAATCCTCTGAGTTTTAGAGATTCTCACAAAAAGGACAACATTTTATTATATACATAGTTCTGATGTGCAAGTATGCAATCAATATGTACACTTACATTCCTAACTGTTTACATCGTTCTAGAGTATTCACAGTAGAATTAAGCTTAAGGTTAGAAATGTGAAAAGGCCATTAACAGTGAAAGAAAAAAATAAACCAAGATATGCCTTGGGATTTTAAGACATTTTAAACTACTTGTTAATAGATTTCAGATGACTAAGCTAGAATTTAATTTTGGAGCAGACTAAAAATATAGTTGTTTTTTAAATAAACAGTAATGCGAGTATGCCTGTAAATGGTTCCACAGATGGCAGTATTACCACAAGCGTTACTCATCAGTCTTCTGATTGTTAAGCACTACTACGGACCAGAGCGAGCCTGCCTGCAGAGACACTACTGCAGCCCTCCCCACACCTGGGAGTGACTATGTCTGTCAGAGTTTTGCATATTTATATGCATTCCCATGCCTACTTTGCTCCTAATATAAAGAAAACCAGTTGCCTTAACCCACGCTACTTTACGTGGCCATATCCACTGCTCGCTGTTCATAGGAAGTATAAAAGAGAATATAAGCAGCTGAGGACTTCACCGATGACGCTGAGATCTCAGAGACTTCATGGTCATCAAACTTAAACCAGCGCTGTTTTGAAGCATTTTTGCAGTAGGCTGTGTAGTGCCCCCCATCCAGCCCACCATAATGATTCTGTGAAGGTAAGAAAAGAATTAGTGGCCTCAAAAGCTGCCATTTCTTCCCTGGTTAGGGAAATAATCTAGAACGTGAGATATCTTACTAAATACCAATCACTCTTTTTAGAACACAGCCTAATCTGCAGCTGGGTAGGCAGCCTGGAAACCTGGATGAATCACACCGGCTGTGTGACCCTGAGTCACTGCATAAAGTCCAGCTCAAGTTCGAAATGTGACACGGTTACTTACCGACACTGAGAACAGATTGTATCTCTTCAAGGTATTCTTTGGACCAATGACATACTGTGAAAGGTCAAGTGTTTCCAATGGAAAATCTACAGAAGTTTGAAGCTTTTGTTTCCACCTTCCATCATAGGAAAATCTAGAGAATTAAAAAGCATCATTAAAAGTTACAAGTTGCTCACAAGCTACTTAAGAATATTAGGCACGTTTGTTTTCCCTTATTTAACCAGGATGTGATCTCAATTAAAGCCCCTATTTTGTTAATGTGTTATTAAACACGTTAATAGGTGTTTCTTAGCAAAAATGAGAGGAGGTCACTTGTAAAAGTGCTTTGTGAACTACAGCCTTATAAAAGAAGCATCAGATGAAAATAAAATTCTTGCAACATTACAACTGGAAAAACATCCATAATTTTCTGTAATTAAAAGTGGTCAGCTACTGTCCTAGAATAATCCCTCTCCATCAAAACCTGATCACTTCATCCTAATTTTCATCCATCACCATTTCCTTACCGTTTCAAGTGCACAAGGAGAACAGGTGGTAATTTCCAAATTTCTATTTTTTTCAAAGAATCCCTTCGAGTTTTGCAATGGCTACAGTAAAACCTATTATTATCAGTAAGCTTTTCTTCTTTGGAGAACAATCTAAGGCATTCCTAAAACAAAATACAAACACAGATTGTGAATGGCAGGTGCTTATGACAGTGTAGCAAAAATGTTTGTTTCCTACTTGGTTGTTAACCTGCATCAATTATCTGCATCCTACATTTCACAAGAATGAGGAAAAGTGAGTTAAATCTCAGTGGAAGCAAATTTTACTGCATATATTAATTATCTGTAAGTCCTTCAAAATATATCGACAGTGTTTTGTTTAAAACCACAAAATACTTACACCATGACCTACAAAAGCAAATCCTATACATGTCTTCTCTGCTACTGCAGCTTCAATATTTCTATCCTGCTTGTGTTTTAAAACTTCTGAGGGATGACCTATTTTTTAAAACTTTAGAGGAATTAAAAATCACGAAGATTCGTATCTGTTCATGTTTCACATTAGTGTAAATTAAGCTGGAATGCTGACCAACCCCTTCAACAAGAGGATGAGTAGAAGCAACATCATAACGAAGTGACAGAGAAGTGGTTTTGCCTCAGGAGCTGCTTCCCTCTGGTTGCACCGTACCTGCAGAGTGCATTTACTGGAGGATGCGAGTGGTAGCGACAAATACATGAAAGCCTCAAAGGTTCGGGACTTCTTGTGACACGTGAGACACTGCACAGTGGATTTGAACTGGCCTTGAAAGAGTGCCACAATAATGGATTCATTGAGCTGTTTGTGCTTGTGCCAGGCTAGTTCTGCTGCTCTGAAGTCATCAAGGTGATCATTGTTTTCTTCCTTGTATCTTTTCCTGTTGTCAGCCTGGATAACAGAAGTTTAAATACCACAGCAATATATTAACATACACATAAATCAGAAGTCTCATCTCTAGGTAAGCATACTATTAAATATTTTCAAGTATATTTAAACACTTCAGTGTAGCCATCTAGTTCTTATCTAGTTAGGTTTCTTCCATGGCTCCCTTCAGTACCTTGTACTGTTTCATACTAAGTTCCTAATTAAATTCTGCATACTCGCATTTCTTTCTTTTCAAAGTTGCAGTAACATAACCTTCTTATAAAATAAGGTATTTTAAAAATTTATTTCTCTTGATCATCTCACAGGTACATAATTTGTTATAAGTGTATTGCTTACTTTATTTAAGTCTTCATGCAAGCCATCCATTAGAAAGAGGAGCAATTCTTGGGAGTCCTGTTGGCTATATCCTGCAAATTGGTCATTAATCTTCCCAATTGTAATTTTGAAGTCTTTTGGACTGATATATTTATACTGTCCTGTCCATAAGGCTTTCATTATTACACCAAACTCTTCGGCCACTTCACCTTTATGCCCCAGGAAATTTGACCTATAAAATTAAAGACAAAAATTGCAAGCACTTCAAAAACTGGTTCTTAGTATTTCTGTTTTTAATTCAAGACATTATCCCAATTTCAAAATAATTTATTTAGACCAAGAAAAACTGTCTCTTACATTGAGCTAAAATTTTTGTCTGAATTAGCACTGTAATTTGGTTCCATATTCAAGATGAAAGGTACAGCTGTTTTCAGCTGGTTTTGTAAACCGCTGTTTAAATACAGAGATTGGTTTTAGGAGACACTAGTACACTTGTATTTATGAATGTGATGACCAGAGTTTAATTACAACTGTCCAGTAAAACCTATTTAGTGACACACATGAATTTTGAAAATGTTAAAGCTCCTAAAAGTTACCACTTGTCTTCTATTTAAAAAAACACACCCCCCGCCTTGTCCCCACTAAGTGATCTTTTTGACTTGGCAAATACAAAGGCAGATAAGAGATTGTTACCTGTTAATATCATCCTGATACAAGTTTCTATTAAAATAGTCAGCCAGGTGAGGTGCATTGCACAGACACTGTAATATGGAATTCATATAGCAAGTGTTCCCCAGGTTACGGAGTCCTGTGAGAGCTGGTCCCGATCCCCCAAACACAGGATTAAGATTCCGAATCTGTGATGCAGAGAGCCTTGAAATTTCTGCTTTAGTGTAACACATGGGTCTGTAAGGAAGAAATTGGTTTTTAGGAGTCTCAGACTTGACAAGGCTGTGCACACAAACCAACAGAGAGCTCACCTCACCCTCCACCCCCTGGGACTGAACTATCCTTGCATGAGATGTCACTAAATGCAATGTATTCAAAACCAGTCAATGCAAGTGAGACATCCATATTCATTGGCCTTCACAGGTTGTGGAATTTGTGAGGGTTCTTTTGATTTATTTATTTAATTCACAGATGAAAAGTTAGCTGTCGATTTAATCCGGTTTAAAATCTCAAAACTTTGCATTTCACAAGCTGTCAGAAGACAGGCATTTAGCATGTTAACACATGTAACACAAGCAACTGTTGTCCAATTACATAGAGTGTGACCTCTGACATTCCTCTTAATACATAACAATTACATTGATTCTCCAAAGCTAACTGCTGTAATGAAACTTTTAGCAATGAAATTTCAGTCTATCCCTCTGGCATCCTTTCAAACCCAACCAGAAAATATTAATGAATTTTGGTTGGTTAAACACAAAGAAGTTCTATGTGCCATCATATTGCATGAGTTGTGATATGACTTATAGAACGTACTTATTGTCACGATTGACTGCAGGAGTTACAGGAATTCTTTTCTTCTCTTCCTCCTGAATGGCTTGGGTTATATCTGGGGAAGAGTAGGAGCGCTTCAGTTTGGAGTGTTCTCTCTCTCGTTCAACAGTCACCTGTGGCTTGGGTTTATGAGTTGGAGGGGTTGATGGAGGAGTAGATGAAGGAGCCATTTCTGGTGGATACATATGAACAGTATTTGTTGGCGAGTGATAGTAACGAAAGGTTCCAGTGATTGGATCCAGAAACTTGGGGAAAAAAAACAAATAGTTTCAAAACCAAGTAAAAATCCATCATTAACTTACTTACCTACTTATAAATTACTGTAAGAACAGTGCATGAGTTTTTCAGACATTGGGATGTTAACAGTCATGACTGGCCTCAACATTTAATAGATTAGATTTACTGGAAGGGAGCACTTTCACCGAAATGTCTATTAAACAGCAACTGCTTCATACCACGAACAGCAGATGAACTCTCCTAGTTTCATTACAAATAATAATAAAATTCAGAAAGTAGCCATGTGGAAGTTGAAGACGAGTGAAAAAAAAAGAAGTTCCAACTTAGAAATACGACACAACTGAAATGCAGGACAAAGCTGCACATGGCAACTTGATTTTAGTATCAGAAGAGGAGTTACCTTCGCCCAACCTGCAGGCAGCCCTGGGATTATCCTTCCCATTTCTTCACTTCGTGCTCTCATTAAAGGCTCCCGCTGAGACTAATAAACAAAGAGAAGTGTAAGGTACGTGCAGTTACCTGTACAGAGCAACAGGCTGCCTGTCACTTCCCTATGGAGTTACATGAGTCAAAACAAAACAGTACGATAAGAAATCCTTGATTATAGCTGGAAATACAATATTACAACAGCAATTGAGTACTACGATTTTCTATCACTCAATCTAAACAAAACCCATTTGTTAACAGTTCAGTATTACAAAGCTCTCAAAACTCAATTTCTTCCCTAAAGGATTAGGAAATATTAGGGAGATGTGCTTTTGTTAAAGACACAAGGATGAGCTTTCCTGCCTCTCAAAGCAGCACACAAGGGAATGTGCATGAGATGATGAACGCGTGTAAAATGCTTGTTAATGCCAGCAGAAGCAGTTCAAGACTTCTAATGAAAGCTTCAAATATTTTTTCAGATGAATATGACAAATGAAAAAAGCAAACAAACAGCTGTAAACATGGCACAGTCTTTTCTTAAGATGATGACTTTAAAAATTGAAATGAGGTGGAATTTAACATAATCATAAAGCATCTGTGCTTGATTATTTTGGCTACATACAATACATTTGTATTTACTTTAAGTTTTTCAGTATCTTGTTCAGAATCCTCTCTAAGGGGTCCTGGCTTTTGAGCTCCACTGTCTGGTTGTCCTTTAACCCCAGTTTGCTGTAAAAGATTTTGAGAGAAGGCTTCAATTTTCATCTGGCATGTCAGTAAAGAATGCTGATAAAGCAGAGTTATACCATCTTTTTTGGCTGCTAAATGCATATGTCACAAAGAAGTGGTTAAAACAGGTCTTTTTTATTCTTCCTACTCTATACTATAAGCAATTGACTGGAATAGTTTTTGTAGCTGAATGTTGTAGCACAGTCTATTCTGTAGTTTCAAGAGCTCAGAAATAAAATACAGAAGTTCCACCTACGCTACTTTCCCCCCGAAAGTTGTTTATATATTTCAGACTTTTTTCCCTTTGACTCCTCACTGTGGCAAAACCTCTCCACGAAAAAAAGGCAAACTGTGAAGTCAACGTGAATTTATCACAGGCAGGCATTTTGGGATTATGTGAAGTTGCTCTGTCAGTCAAAAGCTCACAAATGACTGTGCTAATGTTGCCCACAGGAAGATTTATTTTGGCTTCCTTGTGCATTTGGATTAAGCAAGCATCAGAGTTTGATCAAATAACAACTGCAATTAGAAAAGCAGAGAAAAATATCCTAATGCATGTTCTTGAGAAATAGTTTTAAAGACATGTTCCATTGTTAACTCAGCTTCACAACTGTTTCATGATCAGATGACTTCTACACTCTGAGGAAATTTTGCAATTTTTTTCAAGAATGGGGAAAGAAGAAACTGTGACACAACCCCCCAGAGATTTGGAACTGGACTGTTCTCAGCAAAAATACTAGATTAGGGTCATCCTTTGCTTCCTGTGCCAGGAAACAAAATCCTGTTCTGTCAGCATTTATACAGCTGGGGGCACTAAAGTGTTTGTTAAGACAACATCATTCTGTCTCTAAGAGTGTAATACACAGTACTGGGCTGGTACAAGACAAAATACCACCATGCCTCTGAAACAGAGGGTTGCAGCCTATGAACCATCATCCCTTCTAGTTCCATCCCAGTGGGAAATTTTATTGTCCTATGGGGATTTCACGCTGCCCACCTACCAGCAAGAAACAAGGCTGTCATGGGAAAAAAAATAAGATCTATTTGTGTCTTGGTTTTAACTCTCTCCTCTACTTTTATGTAAAAATGGTCTAAATAAACTTCAAATTATGTATTTCAAATTTCTAGATTGATACTAAACTATTCAGGATGATGTGAGTGCTTAACTACTCCACATCTGATGATGATTTTCTTTTTCACTAACCTTGCCTGAAACAGTCACAAAGGTCTGAGATGCATCACCCAGTGCCCGTCTCGGTGTTTCTGGTGTTCGAGTTCCTTTTTCTCTTTCTTCCATGGATATTTTGTCAATCTCAATCCTTTTTGTACCAATGTTTTCTGGTTCATTTTTAGTTTGCTTTTTTGCTTCAATTGCTTCTCTGCGTGCTCTTTCATGTTCCTTCTCCTCCTGTTCTCTTTTAATTTGTTCATCCCTCTCCTTCTGTTCTCTGTCCTCTTTGGATTGCTGTAGCTTTTCTCTGTGTTCCTTTTCTCTCTGTTCTTCTTTTGCTTTCTGTTCCTGTTGTTCTTTCTCTTTTTGTTCTTGTTCTTCTTTTTCTCTCTTGAGCCTCTCTTTCTGTTCTTCTTGCTGCCTCTCCCAGAGTTCTTTTTCCCGCCTGTTTTTCTCCAACAAAGCAGCAGTTTCTGCGTGTACCTGACTTTTTTCTTCTTCAGTCAGAACACTCTTCACATCCCGCACTGGCTTTGTGGAGCGGTCTGGAACCACTCGTCCATTCTCAACAGGCTGGATGTCACCGACTGTACCTGGAGCTTTTGGTCTGGTATCATCAGGGATTTTCAGTGAAGGCTTTTTAGTACGATCCACCTGTAACACAGGTGCAGAACACAGAGTGTAGAACAATGATTCACTTCGGCTATTGCTGCTCTGTTTGCTAAGCTTTTCCTAAGTCAGATTTGTAAGAGAATAAAGGTGATAACAAGCTGACTTATGCCAAAGAGAGTGATCTTTCAATTTTATTAAGTCTGGTCGTGTTAGCAGAATTAGCAAATTAACTTAACTTCCAGATGTGAGATAATCACTGAGATAATCACAAGCCCTACAGAACCATAAGGACAGCATTAAGCACTTATTACCACAACTCTTTATTTTCAAGCTTTCAAAGGTGAACATTCTAGGGCAATCAGGCAGCCTAATTTGGGCTTGCCTCTCTCAATCATGTGACAGAGCATGTGCTTAAGGCAGATCTGCTTGATAGGAAGGGGTATTTAAGAATAGCTTATGCTCAGAACTAGGACAGCAAGTGGTTTTTGATGCTTAAGTGACTGTTCTGAAGAAATATAAACTCATCTGTTCAGGTAAGAACAGAAATAACGTCTTTAAATTTTACAGTTTAGAGTCTCCTGGCTGAAATCTGTATTTAAGGCTGTATCCAGAAGGGTGAAAGTGAACAGCTTTTAGTCTTCTCTCCTAAGCAACACATTATTTTAGTACAAGAACTCTACAAAGGTGTCTTTAGAAAGTTTTATTCACGTGAAAGGAAGAAACAAATCTCTGTACTTTCACTACTGGGCTAAGAGTGACAAACCACCTAAATGTTTCATTATTTGAAGGAAGATACATTTGCTAGAAAGCAGACCTTTGGAATAGCCAAGGTAAACCATGGCCTAACTGCACTCTCTGTATTTCATCCCATGTCTTTTGAGTAGAAAAGTTTGCTTATAGACTTTCTGAACTAATAACTGGTGACCTTTGATTTCTTAGGTGCTCATATAAAAATATTCATGAAAAGTTCTGTAATTCCGTTAAGTATATTTAGTTCATGGAGTTCTGTAGATCAGTTACCATGGCTTCACAGACCATGAATAGTCTCTTTACCAATATACTTGTGTACAAGGCTTGAACAAATGTATTGAGCATGTTTGCTTGTGGATTTAGAGTTCTGTGTGTGGTTGCTGTCTAAGAGATTTCCCATATCTAATAGATTTACCGTAACTCTGGAAAAAAAGGAACACAGCTTACCTCAGGGATACTTCTTGTAATTGATATGGGATTAACTACCAGTGAACTGTTAGATTTTGGAACAGCAGCATCCTGTATGTTTGATCTGTTAAGTGATTTTAGTCTCTCTTCCAAATTATCTCCCCTTTCTTCATTTTCAATTGCTTCTGTTGGGGGTGGCTTTGCAGCAGGAACAAGGGGAACGGAAGTTGGCTCTTCCAGAGACGGGTATGTAAAATCCACTGCAGGAGGGGGGAGAGGAGGGAAGCTTAAAGGAGCTCTTAAAGCAAAAACACAAAAGCAAAATAAATGCCCAAGTTCCAACCCAAAATTTTAGTTTTTAGCTAGACCAAGACTTTCCCAAAAGCATCTGAATGAATTACAGATACATCCAGTAATTACAAAAGCTTGGTGGGGTGTCATCCTTTTTACTTACAAGAAACCGTCACTGCTTCGCTCCTGCCATGCTGGGGGGGAGTTACTCTAGCGTTTGTTGTATACTGGGGAAAACAAAGGAGCCAATTTTCATAACCTCCTTCTAGAATTAAAGGTTCATTCTGCAGTATAGTTTTGCTTTCCCACTGTATGGAAAAAAAGTTGGAAATTAATTGATTTAAAAATAAAAAGGAAACTTTTACAGCTTAATAGTGTTGTTGAAATTTCCGTGTCTAGTCACTAAATTGAGAGGTTATTTTTGAGATTTTTAAGTAAGAATTAAAGAGGCTGCAAAAACAGGGATCCTCTTTGTGGTTGGAGAATGTTCAACACAGGTTTCTGGCTCTACCTACAACAGGGTGTGAACATTTTCAGTACAGAAAGAACCACTTATTGCTACTTCACATAACAATCCATGCAGAAAAAAAAATTTATTATAATATTTGCTTCAGTTTCTTATCTGGTAAGTTTGATGAGTGATTAGTGCTTTAGAAAGCATAACATTAACTTTCTGAAAACCCCTTGAGAGTTCAGGCTCCAGACTGCCCTCCTCTTGAGGGCTTCCCCAGTATTAGAACATGAACAGGGCACAGATGGCTCAGAGAATATTCTGTAAAGCAATAAATAGGGAGAACTTCCTGAACTATCTCTGAACTCCAGTCTTGAAAGAACCGAAAGATCTTTCAGAAGAGCCACCTCTATAGAAAGGAGGGACAACACAGCCATAGCTAGAGTTTGACTTGAAAATGTTGGGCATTTGCTCACTATAGAGTCTATAAACTCCCTGCACTGATAAAGCTCAAATTTAAATTCATGCTTGTCTAGAAGTTATATTCAATAATGCAGAAAAGTTAACTATGCTCAAAACATTTCTGGAGCCTCCCTCACCCTGCTGTTAACCTATTTAATAAAAGATACTGTCCTCTCCTAGAGCATGAGCATGGGAAACTTCAGACTACACTTCTGCTATCAAAATAAGCAGGCTTTGAAAACTGAACCAGGATGCTTGCCTGAAGTGTCATTAAGGTTTCCAAGCAGTTTGTAAATACAGGTGCTTTAAGACCTTCTGATTTATTGATGTGATTAGTGTAAACTATGGAACTTGCCAACCTTAAACAGCGCATCTTTCAGGCTCTGAAGAGTTGTTCCTAGCTTTAAATCTTCAGCAGAACTAAACCAGTCCAGCAGTATAACATAATGAAACTGTCCTCTCCTCTTCCATGGATCTCTAGAGTCCTCTGGGAGTCTAGCTTCAATCCAGTTAGCAGTGACTCTGAAATGTATTAACATGCATTTAAAAACAAATGTAAAAGGAACATTTTATCCAACAATATATAATTCATATATGTTTACGTGTTTGGATAAAATAAATATGCTTTGTCTTGAAGGCCGTAAGTGCAAGAACAGAGCTGTCCAGATACATCTTATCCACTGGTATACAGCAGGGACTGTGAAACTAAGTGTACAAGCTTTAAAAGCATGTATTTTCTTATGAACTTAAACATTTCATTATCATTTAACATTATGTCTTACCCAGGACTGATAGCTTCTTCTGGGACACTGATAGATCTTGGAATACAGGATTCCTGATAGTCCTTCAATCTTCGAGCATCCATTATAAGCAATTCAATATTTTTGTCCGACATCATTGCAAATAGTTTCTCAGGCGTGACTGCTCCTTGAAATAGAGAAGCAAAAAGATATAAGAAGCTACAGTATAAGTGGAGATAGCTATGATATCTGACTGGTGCAATCAAGACTGCAAAGAGATGAAACAGAATTAAAAATTCCCACAAAGTCATAGAGGTGAGACATTATAGAATAAACAGACTGGACCTCTTGCTCCCACTGCTGTGGTGATTAGTGCCTGATCTGCTAAATTAGACCATACTGAACATTTGGGTGATAAACCAATTTAAATTTTTGTGGTCTCACTTAAATTGAGTTATATAGACAAGCATTTGTAAAATACATGCTGCTAATGCTCTTTCTCAGTTAAGAACTCTAGAGAACATCTTCACATATTTACTGCAGGAACAAGAAGCAGAAGGTTGTGAGGGGAAAGGAAAAATTTCATATTTAACGGAGAAACATTTCAGCCTTGCCTAGATTGTTCTTATCAGTTGAGGAAATGTTTTTCTTTCGAACTTGACCGCTCCAGGACTAGTTCAACCTTAGTTATTAAACAGCTGAAAAAGTAACTACAGCTTTTTAAGTTAATGATAAGTGATGATGGCTGCAATATAGAGCTCGGTAATTTATAATTTGCTATAACTGAAACACAGGATACTAGAATTTCATCAAATTCTGTGAAATAACTCCTTAAAAGAATTGCAACTGCTTAGATGACTGATACACAGTCACATGGAGACCTTTTTCACACCTGTGCGAGCACTGCATTTCTTACCACTCAGACTGTCAGACTGATCTTTTCTTTCCAGTGAATGCTTCCTCTCACCATTAACCTGTGTTACAAGGGGGGGAAAAAAAAAAGTTTAATATGTAATACTCAGAACCAAGGTGGCCAACAGACACTGACTCTCACAGACCTTGAAGGACCTTTGTGCTGACAAATGTACTAAAAAGATACCAAAGTTGCTGCTCTGCCTTGACAGAAAACCATTAAAAAGGCAATACAGTCTAGGACAGCATCATCTACTAGATGAAATTCGTACATTATTTGTGGAGAAATAAGTTTGTTTCCCCACTATTGCTGCAAAGTCAACCCTCTCCTAAAAAGCTTATTTAACATCAGTTTATTACCATTACCTTGGGTTTTTTGCACTAGCTAATTCTAGTATAAAACAGACTGAGCTTTCTCGTAAAGTCAAATTCTATCTTACACAAGACTGGGAGGTTGTGGACTCAACATATTCCACAAAAATGTTAAAGAAGGATTACAGGGAGTGTAAACTAACTTAAAAAAATCCCCCACCACGATTTTGAACTAGAAAGAGCTACTAGCAGAGACCAAGTGCTAGATTGAAACTATACATTTAGACTGAATTAGAGAGTTTGTAAACATTTTCAGTTACCCTTTGGCTTTTTCCTTTGGAATCCACGGCACTTTCTGAGGAGTTTTTGGCTGAACTCTTTCCATCATCCTTTGGTTCCTGCCTTTTCTGCAGCTCTTGTCTGTCCCTCTCTTCAAGTTTTTTCCGAACTTCAGCTTCCTCATATCTATTGAGAAAAAGAAAAAAGTCTTTTTCCGTATTGTGCTATTGACTAACCTTGGATTATTAACATCAGAATCATTAAGTCCTCAGGAAGAAATTTAAAAAAAAAAAAAAAGAAGTATTTCAAGTTTTAAAAAAGTTTAAGTATTGTCAGTTTTTTTTATTCCAACAACCCCATTTTCCTTCATGACTGCATGCTCTTATTCTTCTCGCTGTTTGGATTGGTTTTCTTATTTTAAAATCCTGTTTTGATTCCTGTTTCATAGCCACTGCTTGTAAAACTATTTTTTCTCCAAACCTGGGGTCATTCTTAGCTAGGTATCACTAAATGTTTTTCATTTCCCACAGGAAAGGGTAAGTACTGGTGACTTATAGATAAACTTCAATACATTAGAACAGTCATCCCAGGTATTTTATTTTGGTTTGCACTGGAGCCAGGCAGGAGTAAGTTAGCTCAGTTATCTAAATGTCCTTTTCCTGAGAAGTCAGATCAGAACTTATTACATGCCTGGTGCTTGTTTCAGACACTGGACCTACAGGGAAGCCAATGCAAGAACCATGTACACTTGAGAGTTTTGATGGACCTGGGTCTTGCTGTCCTTTTCATAAAGCCTCAGACTGGACAATTAACCTCCCAGCCTTTTGCTGTTGGAAGGACAATCATGGTATTGTGAGCCAGTGACCTCCAAACTGCAGTTTTTAGATCACCCACTGGAGGTTTGTACAGTCACGTCACTGTTAAGTAGCATTTGCTTACATTTAATACAACTGAGAGGTTTAAGGGTTACTAGGGATCCATAAAACAAAAAAGAATGTTTTGAACTAATGATTTTGATTACTGAACCAAGCAGTGCAACATGAACACTGAACTGTGTCGATGATTGCTTGTTTTAATCAGACATTGCCTAATCAGAATTAAAGTAACAATGACAATACAGCTGTATTTCATATCAAAAAGTACTGTGTTAATAAACTAGATCATTAAACCAAATTCTGCCTCCAAGTCTACTTCACTAATTGGCCACTAACAGGAAGGAAGCAGCAGGTGTGTAATTCTGTCTTTTAAACAGGCTTCTTAATTTGGCACAGGCATCGTAAGTTAGAATAGAGCATTTTGTTCCCACTTTGAGTTAATGACACTAAAGCATGTTTCATATTTTAGTTTAATTTAGTCAATATGGAATATTTACCCATCAATTTCCCCTTTTATGCCTCTGAAGCACATAGTAGGTCATTCATGTAGGTATTCCTGCTCCTATACAAGTGGTGTTTCAGCAGCTCCACTTTTAGTTAACAATTAACATTGAAACTATTTGCTGGTCTACTGCCTGGGGAAGAAATTATACAAATAACTTCCCTGAAACCACTTCTGTAGTTACACAGGAGTCATGTTTCATTTCTATTCCCTTTAAATATTTATATGTTTTACCCAGAGTAGTTTAAAGTTACTTGTGTCAACTTAAAAAGTCTTTTGCTTTCATAAAAAGCCGTAAGTCACTCAACAAGTCTCTAAATTTTATGTTTCTATAATTCCATCAGTGTTTAGTCTTACAGTGAATTCATAGCTCTGTTGAATTGTAAGACTCAATTAAAAAGAAAGAGAATCTAAAGATTGTATCATGAGACATCTTTGCAAAGTCCCTCTCCATATAGGTGTGACTACACTCTTATTGTTCACTTAAACTAACTTTAAGCACTTTGAAGGGCATAAAATACACTTTCACAAGAATATCTGGGAAGGGCAGGGTGGGACATCAGACACAGGAAGGGAAATGTGTCCAGCTGCAGAGAGAAAGCTAAAAGGGTTGCTAAGGACGCAAGAAGCAGATGAGGCTGGAAGGAACACACACTGTACTAGATAATATCATCTAAAGACAAACTCTATCTTACAACTTCTTACCAGCACCACTTAGTGGGTTTTGGCACAAAGCTGTAACTTGACAGTTGTTAATCAGTCCCTTAGTATCAGCTCAGTTACATACTGGCAAAACCAGGCACTGCAAATACTGGCTGCGCGTAGCAGAGAAAAGGTAAACTACAGCCACACTAGGAGGACTTTTTAACATATCTGATTATTAGGAACAATTATTAACAGATTTGGTTTCATTTGACCTTATGATTTAGGGGAAAGTTGCTCTTGATCATCTCTAGTGTACATATCATTTAGATAATGTGGTTTCTTTTCATTAGTCAATAAACAAAAATAGAAGACAATGTCAACAAATCATAATTGCCAGGAATTCCGAGATAATGTATAAAGTGACAAGTTACTGGAGAGTGTGACAGTGAAAATTATTTCTAGTAACAGACTTCTGGGGATAAACAGTTTTAAGGTCTTGAGTTTCAGCTATCCATGGTCTACTCAAAAACTGGAAATTGCACATGTACAGGCTTCAGGTGTGAGGAACAACATCTTATCTATCAACTGTATTCACATACCTGAGTTTAAGGCTGTCTGACAGTCTTTCAGCTTCTTCAACAGCTTTTTTTAAATTTGTAGGTCCCAGAATTGAATGAAAATAATCCTAAAATTACAAGCATCACGTTGCATATTAATAGTACAGCTTAATAATGCCTTCTTCTGTGCATATTAAGAGTCACCAATATACAGAGAACTGGTATTATAATGATATTAATACCAACAAAAGGAACTGGTTTGAATCAAAATATTTTTCTCTCAAACATGAGTTTGTAAGTAAAATTGTTTTACAGCACTAATAAATAAAGGCTAGGTAAGGCTACTGCACCAAAAAAGTTTGAATGGGAAAGATAACAGGAACACCTTTCCATGAAAAAATATGCACAGATCTGACAATTTATATATTTTATGTATTAAAAGCAAACTGTAAAAACAATTAACAACAAACTTGCAAAAACAGGAAGGAAAAAATAGCATCATAGGTGAGGCAGTTACTTAATAGCAGTGTGATCCTCTGAATGTGCATTACTGTAACCTGCTGTATTTCTCATACTTTTACCAGTGCAGAAGAGGTCAGTCAGAAAGCTTTTATACCTGTTGCTGCTTAAAATCAGGTCTCTTTTTTATGAAGTTATAAACAGTCACATATTTCATATATAGGATGTAAGCTTTTTCTTCATCTCGGTCCAATCTGCTTTCTTCCGCTGCCTTGAAAATCTTAAGGGCACTCTGCACATAACTGAAACCAAAGAAGAGGATAAAGCACATGATTGTTGACTTGCCCCCAAACACCTCTGCACTATAACATGCCATATTAAGTGTTTACAGCCTCTGCTCATATATTAAGCATTTGATTTTTACCATCTTAATATAAGGTTTTCATTACACATGAATTACAATCATGTTCCTCCAAATAAAGTTTACTTTCGCTAGCTTATTTACTAGCCTTATTTAAAGACTTCCATAATTAAAGAGCAAACTGAGATAGAAGGGAACAGTACTTTTTCCCCTAAGAATAACTTTTTTTTATAGGAGAAACTAATTCATAGTAAGACAAAATGAAATCGTTGATTATCTAAAAATGCGAGAGGCAAAGCATTTTCTATTCACACATTTGCTGTTATCATTTTTAAGAATTTGCATTTATGTAGCCTTGCCTCCCAGTATGCAAATTTTCATGGGCATCATGCTCTCTTCAAGCTATGTTTTGGCAGTGAGCACATCCAGTGTGATAGCTGAGATCCATATCTGAGACTATCAAAGACTTTATATCTAACAGAAATAATTGAGGAAACTTAGATCCACAACAACAAATTTGTTCTGAAACCACTAATACTTTTATTATTAATTTAACATCAATTAAACATATATACCTCTTTGTACTTGTCTTTTCAGGTTTTATTTCTGTCTTCTTGTTGAGATCTTTCAACGAAGTACAGAGATACAGCTCCTTAGGTACAGATGCCACAGCAGGCATGTTAATGTTGTTACTTATGTCCCTTCTAGGATGGTACAACTTCTTAGAAGTCTCTATCAATATTTTTCTGGAGGGGGAAAAGAGGTAGGAAGAACCTAATTATATTCCAGTGACTTTTAATACACTTATTAATAATAAAAACCTCTGTGGGTTTATTACCTAACCATTCTTACTTTATGTGAGCTAGCTCTAGATGCCAACAGAGTGGCTGAACACTTAACAGTATAAATTAATCTTCCCAAAGCGACAGAATTGTTTGAGACCACTCTAGGTAATTTATCAAGAATGTCCAGCAAAATGCTGCTAACAGAAGAACGAGAAAATTAATAAGAAACGCTGACTTAACAATGTTGAAAAATCATTGTATCCAGCATATTTATTCTACTGAAACGCCAGTAAGTATACTAGAAAAAATTAGCTGCCTTTTCTGTACTCTGCAAATACACACCGCCCCCTTAGAAAAGTGACTTCTAATGTCTTGGTAAGAGCTAAGCTGAGAAAAGCCAGATTGCTATGGGTAAAGTCAACTTGAAACTTCTTGGTCTTCAGCTCCTTGGTGCTGTTGTCTTTGTGCTTTCATTTGAAAGTGCTCTCCAGGCAGCCTGGAAATAGTTAAGCAGAGCTTGGCTAGAAGGGACTATTACATCATCCCATCTGACACACAGAAGTCCATTAAGTCTCCTGCAGATAGTCTATCTAAAACTCTTTGCATCTAATACACAGGAAGCTATTTTAGCCCTTGGGGGTGGTGGGGGTGGAACTCCCTCACATATAAGTGGTGAGACTTTAAGATGTGAGCAATACTGGAGGAACTATGGGGAACTCCTTAGAAGAAAGGTGCTCACATGATCCCAACAGATCAATTACTTCCTAGCAGAGAAAAAACTCCTGGCTTTTGACAAGATGAAGGTAGGGCATTTCCCTTTCACCCTCAAGGTGATGATCAGCATGACAAGTGTGACTGAAGCCACCATCAGCCAGTGACCTCAGAGTGAAGTTTCACCCCACTGAATCGATCTGTAGCTGACTGCCACTAAATGACGTGATCCCAATTTCCCTCCTTCTTTCTCATGCTGGTCTGGTGCTTCTCCAACCTCTTATTGAGCCAGTTCAGCTTGCTGAAGAGGCAGAAAGGCTACACAGCTTGTGCAAGGACAGCAGTTGGCATGTGCAGTCAAGAACGAGAAGCCAAGCTGGCAACGGGATACCTTCCCGTGGCACAGAGTTGTTGTATTCCTTGAAGCATCACTGCACACAGTATTATGGGGTTTAACTCTTGTTGGTCTAGGAACTGGTTATCAAATAACAGTACTAAGTTAACCCAAACCTTTGGTAAGTCCATGTTGGAAATAAATGCAAAATAAGATAAAGATAAATGTCTAATGATGGTTCTATGGTTTAAGGTCCGGCATGCCAAGGTCAGATTAAACGGTATCTAGCAAGATAACGTACTGCTTGAACACAGATGCTGTCCTTGCTAACTTCCAATTACATAGCAGCTTTTTAAAACTGAGAAACTTGTCAAAAATCCTCCCTAAGAGACCGATTTCCAGATAATTCTATAAAGTAATTAATAAAGTCCTCAAATACTACTACTTTAATACATAATATGAAAAATATATACCATACCCACTTATCTTAAAATGCTGTCTTTCCTATATAAGGTGTCTAACTTTCAGAGTTTTCAACATTTAGGTGCTGAAAACAAGGCAGATGATTCATTAGAAGAACTGTATTCAGCAGAAACAAAACACAGACACCCCCTGCCCCAAAGAAGAGGACCTTTCCACTGTAAAAGCCTCTTAGCCTAAAACAACTTTTTACATCCTCATAGCTTATAAAAAAAGGCTTCACTCTTACTAAGATTTTAGCATTGCTTGTCTAATCGTCCTGTCAGAGCATGTCTTTACCTGGCTTTTTTTTTTTATCCTTGGAACTGTAAATAGACTTTTCCTTTGAAGCTTTAAGTCCTTTCCAAATATATCTTCAATGTTTGCTCTGTTATGTAACCAGTATTTTCTTAATCTTAAGTGGCAGCATTTGGTTGTGTTCTGACAGAATATTGTAACTAAATATGTAGTCCAGAAAGATATGAATATAACATTAGTGTGATATGTGCGTATGAGCAAAAAAAGCCCCGAGATTATGTGGAAGATGCACCATTTAATGATGTCAGTAAATTCTCAAGTGTTGCCGACACACCTTGAAAAGGGCACCTCTTCTGGAGCCTCACCTATTCAAGTGTAGAACTAATGAATAAAAGTCAACTCTGAGCTTTGGCCTGAAACAAAAAGGGTTTTTCCACTTTTTTCCTATGGTTACTAAGTTATTACTGCAGGTCTTTAAGTTGCCAGGCAAGTTCAATGCTGAACTTTTATTTCCCGATTTAAAGAAATTTCTATACCTTTTTTCAAAACATGAGCTTCTAACCATGGTATCTGATGAATGAGGTATTACTCTTCCAACTCCCACAGCACCATAATTCACACAACATGCTGCAGTGAAATGAGGAAGAATGGATAAAGAACAACATTTTCTAAATTTTTTTGAAAATCAAATTCTCAACAGCCTACTTAATGGAATTACATACAACGTATGTCGTAATTTGATAGCTTTCACCTGCAGTTTCTAATTCATTCTTCTATACAGAACCTTAACTTTGGAACTGTAACTGTTTTCAGGTTTATGCATCAAAAATCCCCTACCTGGATTTTAAATACTACAGATTTACCACTAGTTGCCAGTTGACTGCTCAGTCTTAGCTCATAAGGACCCTTAAAACTTCTTAAGCTCCTACGATATTTCATGATGCGCTTTACCTTAATTTTTCCTTATACTCAAATGAACAAGTTTTTTTCCCTTCATCTTTGAGCAGGCTTTGGGAAGACTATGATTTCAGAATCCAAATCGCCTCCTTCATAGATAAATATTACCATCTGATTTTGAACACAAGCTTTTCAATTCCTAACTGGCCTAGTCTCAATGGGGGAATCCAGCAAAACAAGTGGCACAAATAAAAAGAGTCTGAGAGTAGTCAGTGTCCACCAGGGAAATGCACTGAGATAGACCTGCTGCTACAGGTTATGGACTAGACCTGTAGTTGTTTCCTCTAGGGGAGCTGCAGTGAACTGCACTGTCTTACCAGAATCCCATCCACTTTATCAGGATAAAATCCCACTGCTCCAGGCTGTACCGACTAGATTATGCTCACTTTTGCAGAGCATTCCACTTCCCTCCACACTTAGAATCACTATAAGAATACAATGACAACATTGAGGCATCAATGAACCCTTCCAATTACATCTGTGGTCTTTCATACATCCCTAAAGAGAGAGATCTTCTTTTTCAGCAAGAAAAGAAAACTGGATCACAAACCCATGAATATAATGGCCTGAATAAGCTGTAATAGCTAAACCTATGATTAGTCAACCCTGTGACGAAGAAAGAACAACCTATTTCAGGCTTGTCAACTTTTTTCTTAAAAATTAAGATCAGACTCAAGGCTTGCGATCTTTTCCACCCCCAGCTGAAGTATTATCTCAGGCTCCTTCTTCATCCTTAGGAGCGCTGAAGACCAGGCCAATATCCCAAAAATATGAGGAAAGTCACGCTTGAATGACGATGGGTATTTGACATACTTGGAATGGATAGTTTTACCCTGACAGGGAAACATACCTGTTGGTAACAGGTTTTTCAACATCTAATTATCATGCCAGTTTTACTAAGGATATGAGTAAGCTTTAAGTGGAATGACACTGTAGCAGTTACGTTGCAAGCAGCGCACACTAACACGCTCTGAAACACACTGACATGATAAGTGCTGTGCATCACCAATTCAGGTATGTAATAAAGTATTATTCAGTTATTTATTTTTGTCTCTGACACTTGAGCAAACGAGAAATGGGTTTCTCATAAGAATTAAGTTCCTCAGTAAAATTACATTTTACTATCTGCATTTGGTACACAAGAGTTGGTTTTGTTAAGATTATCAGTGTTAGTCTAGAGATAGAGAATTTTAAGAAGATTGAACTACAAAACCCACCAGCATATTTAGCTCTGTGAGGCCTCTAGCTCTCTTCCAGGCCCTGGTACTGTTAATACTACAGTGGAGCGAGGAGGGGAGGGATGTACATAGGCTGATTATAACCACTGGGGCTTCTTATAGCAAGCCCATTATGCTCACACAGAGTAGCCAAACTTTCACCATTGTGCTGGTCATCACCAGTCACAGGGCAGCAACACAGCTCGGGTCTCGAACCTGCCCCGCCAGGCCTGGGAAGGACTTTCTCCGCAGTGAAAAAAACCCTTTGACAGCTCCTTCATCCAATAATTTACTGACACCGAGGTGGGGGAGGAAGATACTATAAAGTTTCTTTTAAAAAAATATGCTGAATTTTCTGTAGGAAGTTTAAGTTATCCAATCTATGCAAGAACGCAAATAGCTCCACTTCTTATTTAGATAAACGAACGTCTGCAAGGAGTACGCAAACAGCAGCGGTGATAAGAAGCCGGGGAGGTCGCAGAGAAGCAGAGAAGTCCCCCAAGTTTATAAGCGGGCGGTCAATACCGCTGCGGCGGCCCGGGGCCGAGGCAGTCTCCATGACACCGCAGGAGTGCAGCACTCTGGGAAGCGCCGCTTCCCTGCCATCTTCCTCCGGCCGCTGCCCGGCTCCGCGGCGGCTCCCCCGGCCCCACTCACTCGCCACCCCGGCCGGACTCAGGTCGGGGGACTGCGGGCCGCCCAAGGTCACGCCGCCGACCCTGGGCCAGGCCCGGCCCGTTCCCCCCGTGCGGCCCGGAGCGGGTCCCCGCCCGCCGCAGCC
>VXAY01002056.1:2584413-2674068 GCA_013399855.1 Oxyruncus cristatus
GGGGAACCATATAAAGGGAGTGCTATATTCCTTCATTTCATGCTGCACTGGCCAGATGCCATCTCTATCCTGTTATTAGTTTATATTGTTACTCCCAGTGTCTCTCTGTAACAGGGATTATAGATTTTTCTCTTTTTCCTTTCCTCGGGATCTTTCCTAGATTTTCTCTTCTGCTCTTCAACAGCAGTTGTCCCTTCCTCTTCATCTGACTGTGCTCCTATTTTTCATTCCTTTTCCCATTGTCAGTATTTGTCCTGTCCTGCCACCTTCCTGTTTCTCTTCCCTTTTCTGACTGGAGACAAATCAACATGTCCATGTGTACTGGAAGGATGAACATAAATGGAGTATTTTGGTGAAAGGGATGTTGCTGCCTGCAGTCAGTTCTATAGACAAAGAGGTATAGTCTGCTCTGGTTCGTGGCCCTACTGATACATGTTGGAGTTCTCCATTTGCAGTATTTTGGTCTTCCTTTCTAATTTTTTCCAAAGTCCATAGCTTTTAGTTTATTGAGCAATGGACCACACAGAGTTTGCCAGTTGAGCCAGGGACAGCGAAATTTTTAAATACATTGTTTTTGTGATAGATATGTATGTTTAAGAGGATTTCTTTCCGGAAGTGATATACTCTAACTTTGTGTAGGAAATTGGCTGCGTGGCCTTGCAACTGCTGTTATGAGTAATACAGACTTTACTTTGCATGTGACTGGAAACTAAACTGATGAAAGCAATTCCATTCTTAGCAACCTGCTAGTGGAAAACATAGCTGTAGGATTAAAATGTTAATGATATGTCTTGGTTAGCAGCATGTGTTATGATTTAGTTCAGATTTTTTTTTTACTGAACAAATTTAATAGCAAGTATGAAATAGAATGGATTTTAAAAGGTGTATTTTTAGGAAATCTTTGGTGCAACAGAAACAGATAGATGTCATTTGTCTACCTGTATTTTTGCATGCTCTGTATTATATGCAACTTGGCTGTAAAAGGATGTTATCTGATCAGGATGGGAAGGTTTTTCAGCTGGTGTCTCAGTCATGTCTCAAAACTTTGCTTGTTAACTGTGGACAGTTGAAGCAGGTAGTAATATTTGTTTTCAGGCAAACACTTCATACATCTGATGTGTGTAGTACATTAATATGCTTGTTGTGTCATTTTGCAGCTGGGAATACAGAAATTATACTTTAGGGTGAACAAAAATAGTGATGGACAGGATGTCAGGAAGGTGTTGTGTTTCATATCTATCTCAGTGCGTTTACATAGTGGTACCTCTTAAATGCTCGTGGGCATTTTGGGTGGGTGGATGTAGTGCCTTTGGATGTGTGACGAGGCAGCCACGATGCTGTAGTACCCTTTGAAAACTGGACAAAGCTGCAGAAGGTTGCAGAATCAGGTGAGAGCTTCTAAACCACCTTCTGCTATAAGAAATGTGCATCCAGTTCAGTTTAAAATTTGTTTAATTTCACAGCTGCTGTGGTTACAGCATTGTAATACTGAAATCTCCACCCCAGTATCAGTTCTGTTTGACTGGCAAAAGTAATTCTAAAATGAAGCTGCCTATTGTGATCAACAAAGCTCGTTCTCGTGGCTAAAATGCCAACTCCAATTTCTGAACTTTTCAGAGTAGTTAAAAAATAGTTGAAAAAAAAAAGCAGTGTGTATGTACTTAAAGTAGTATTAATGTTTTGCTTTGCCTTTATATTCCTTTATGTCCTTCACTAGATGTCACTAGTAGATTTGGGAAAGAAACTTTTAGAAGCTGCACGAGCAGGTCAAGATGATGAAGTTCGCATTTTGATGGCAAATGGAGCACCTTTTACCACAGACTGGGTAATGAAAACTTTTGCAGTGTTTGGCACATCATCTTACTTTTCTCATGTGAAGAAGAAAATAGTATTGTTACAGTTAAGCATTTATATTGCAGTTCCTCTTGGAATTCTGCAGTTCACATCATCTAATGTCTTAATTCGAAGTTAAAGTTGTCTGTTTCTTCATATGACCTCCTGCTGATTTTAGTAACAGACTGTGAATGAGCTCGTTCTGGTGACTTTTAAGGTGAACTTTGGAGTTGTTAATTGGAGAAAGCAATAATCATCCTCCTAGTTATTGTGTTTATGCATTTAGTGTAGTAAGAGATCTGAATCATGGAAGCAGTTCCAACAGCCTAATGTGTGCAGCTGAGAGTTCCCTGGTACAGGGGCTCTGAGTTATCTCTTGGAGGGGCATATTTTTGAATAGGTTGTGTAGGGAGGTCAGGTACCTAAAATTCCCAGGGTATTTATAAGCTCTTAAGAGCCCTAATCTGCTTAGTGACCTAACTTTCAAATTAACTCTGTTTTGAGGAGGAGATTGGACTTAAGTGACTTCCAAAAGTCCCTTCCAATGTTGGTATGGTGTGTTGACCAACATTAAAAATGGGGTTAGGCCCTTTGAAATGTTACACTTCATAAAGACAGAAAAAATACAGAAAAAAGAAAACAACAACAAACTTTCCCTCATCATCATATTCTGTAAAAAGCCCCAACAGCTCCTTTCCTTGAGACTGCAAGGGAGAATGATTTTGAAGTGGTGGCTTGACACCCAGGTTTGATAGCTCCAGAATAAGAAGAAATACTTCATACTGGCATCTGTTAAAACTCCACGTTTTCTGTTACACTCCAGCTGGGAACATCTCCACTTCATCTAGCGGCACAGTATGGACACTACTCAACCACGGAGGTGTTGCTGCGAGCAGGTGTAAGTCGGGATGCCAGAACCAAAGTGGACAGAACTCCATTACATATGGCAGCATCAGAAGGACATGCCAGCATAGTAGAAGTTTTACTTAAGGTGAGAACTGCTGAAACAAATCCGAGGTGGGAATATTGCAGTGGGTTACAGTCAGATATTTACAATTTTCTTTTAGACGTGAAACTAAGATTGAAATTACTTGAACAGTTATAGTGTGTGCATTGGGAGCTTTGTTTTCCTGTTAAGGTGTAATTTATTTTAGTATTAAAGTCATCATGATTTCAGGTGATTCATTTGCCACTGTTTCAAAATAAGTCTACTCCCTAATTTGGCACTGTGTTTAGTAAGAGATTTTAGAATTGAGATATGATTTAGGGAATCTTTAATCCTTTGAAGTAAATACTTTATTTGGTAGTTAGATTGGAGTACTTTTAATAAATTTGTAAATGTAAGATAAGAAGGCATTTCTGGTGGGGAAGGACAATTTTGGGCTTCATTCTGTTCAGATACTTCTAATGACATAGTTTATGCAATAATCTTGTTTGTAGCATGGTGCTGATGTCAATGCGAAGGACATGCTCAAAATGACTGCACTTCACTGGGCTGCTGAGCATCACCACCAAGAAGTTGTAGAACTCTTAATAAAGTATGGAGCAGATGTTCATGCTCAGAGTAAATTTTGCAAAACAGCATTAGATATTGCAGTAGACAATGGAAATGAAGACATTGCAGAAATATTACAGGTAACTTTTGATTCC
The DNA here is from genome assembly GCA_013399855.1 of Oxyruncus cristatus. Classification (NCBI taxonomy): domain Eukaryota; kingdom Metazoa; phylum Chordata; class Aves; order Passeriformes; family Cotingidae; genus Oxyruncus; species Oxyruncus cristatus. The sequence goes on from VXAY01002056.1 coordinate 2,587,897, forward strand.
TGTACTTGATTACATATGTCATGAACTAAGCTTTTAATATAGCAGTTGTGACACTATATAGTGACTGATAATGCCAAACTCCAGTCTAGTTCAGTACATGGAGATGAGATGAATGTTAGTAAACACTAGTTGGCTGAAGAACATTTTCATCACCTACAAAATCAAGGATACGTATCCTTTATTTTCTTTAATTTCAGTGTTGTAATGCACAGAACTAGGTGATCTCTTCACAACTGAGGTGTAAAAAATTAACTCCCTACTCTGACAGCATGTTTTGACTATACCCTAGTGTTGAGTTAGCTTCCTATATGGATATTAATTTCCTAACAATTGGAGATCAAGACAGGAGAGAAGACAATTTTTCCAGAAGTAGAAAAGCTAGGATTGAATTGTTGAAGTGACTGTGATCAGGATTGTAATAGATACTTCCATGGAAATGTGTGCTCACTGTTCAATACTGTTGTTAAAGTCAAAATAAGTGATAAGCATTATTGAGAAAATAATAGAAAGCAAATGAAAAATACCATTATGCCACTGCATAAATCTGTTGCTTGCCTACATCTTTAACTGTCTGAACTTCTGGTCTGTCCCTTTAGCCTGCTCTTCATTGCAGAGGGGGTGTGGTAAAGAGAAATTAATAATAATTCAAAGAAAGACAAAAAGGACACTGCCATTTACATTTTGTAGTAATTGCTAAGCTGTCAGAGTTGATTTTCGTGGCCTCTATCTGCCCCAGCAATCTTGGTTCTTCAGGCTTCTGTTTTAGATACGTGAGCTTGCATATCTGCAAAAGGGCCTTGTCTTTGTGGTCCTCTTTATTTACAGTAAATGGTAGGGAAGTAGTGGTGTGTTGTTACACTTTTTGTCTTTAGAATTCTGCCAAAAAAAAGGAGAGACATGGCATGATGTCTCTGTACTGCATGAGTGTGATGAGGGAGATCCTCCTTGTTTGTGTGGAATGTGCAATAATTCCAGCTCTTACACAAGGTAAATAACTTCTTTATACCTGCAGTTGGAATGACGTGATTGCCTTTGTCTCCTAGATCGCAATGCAGAACCAAATCAACACCAACCCAGAGAGTCCGGACACTGTGACGATACACGCGGCAACACCACAGTTCATCATTGGACCTGGAGGGGTGGTGAACCTAACAGGTCTGGTATCTTCTGCCAATACATCCAGTGGAACAGTTATTCAGATGCCTATAGGATAGCCACTGGGATTTTATGCTTTAATTTTCACACTTAGTGAAAAGCTTGGAGGAAAAATAGTGGTAAGACTAATTACCATGTTCCCCTTCAGTGTTTTTTATGTGTTGTAAATACATGTGTGCCTAAAACAGCAATCTTCGCAGAGCTAAATTATCAGAAGTTGTACTTGCCTAACAAATTTAGCTTCAGAATAGCACCTAGGTTCAGCAGAATGCTGCTGAAAATGAGGTATGTGTTAGAAGCTTCAGTGCAATAAAAATAGAAAAAGGGACTTCATTGGTTTTAAATTTATCAGCTAACTTTTTTTCATCCTACTAGATGAAACAGGAGTGTCTGCTGTACAGTTTGGAAATTCATCAACATCAGTATTAGCTACGTTGGCAGCTTTAGCAGAAGCATCAGCTCCACTGTCTAATTCTTCGGAAACACCAGGTTAGAAAGCATTTAACCTAATTTAATAATTAAAAGTACATAAAATTCATCTTTCCTGTGGCACACAAGGTAGTGTGGTAAATAATGCTTATATGAATATAGGTACAAAAGGAGAGCAAAGAATGAATAGTGACCCTATTTATGGAGCTGTTTTTCTTTTATATAGAGTAGTGTCTCTTTAGACAGAATCTCCACTTTTCTTTCAAGGTGTGAAGAAGTTCTTGCAATGTTTCCTTCCGGAACTAAAACCCCAACAGTGATTTTGAAACAGAAAAAGATCAGAGCTGTTTGCCACAGCACCTAGTATTGGCACTTGCAAATGGGACTTTTTTGTGACGGTGGTCTTTCTTACTGCTGAACCTGTGCTTGGAAGCCAAATCAAGTTCAGTACAACACCACTTATTCATGTGGGACTTGCTGTTTTGGTTTACTGAATAAACACTCTGTGAATATTTAAGTAGTGCTATAGGACAGTAATCTCTGAACATAAAGATCCTCAGAAGACAATGACTGCAGTCATTATTTAAACTACAGAGTGATTTTTCTGTGTATGTTATATTGTAATTAACTTAAAAGATGAAAGCCTCAGGTTTTTTTCTGCCTTCTCTCATCTTGAACGTCACAGCACAGGTCTATAGGGTTTTAATTTCATCTCTGTAGATAGAAAGCACTCTAAATGTCTGTTATTTTAATCAAAGGCTTTGCTTTTACCCTGACAAATTGAAAATAAAATACAGAGTTAGTGTGCTTGAATTTCTTTGATTGTACTACTAGTGATCTTGCTCTTTGTCTCAGTATCTTGTTTTGAAAAATAAGGGTGATAGCACAAGATCTGAGTTGCAGCATATAGTGCAAGCTGTGGTTTGTGTTGTAATTCTGAATGCAGCCTCTCCTTATCTTACCTTCTTTTACAGGACTTTGAGAGTTCCCTGTTTTGTATCCATTGTTGAATCATGAATTTGAAATACATAGTTGAGCTGGAATTTTTTACCCATACAGTTATATACATACAATGTTTGTTTTACTTTTTAAGCTTTATCTTTCTTCTTCAAATATGTAAAAATGTCAGCTTTAGTCTTGTTTCATACTTCATGTAATGAAGTTGTGGGTGTGTTTGAAGTACTCATGTAGTACAGACAAAGCTCTGAGGTTCTGTAGAGGTTTTTCAGTTTTTTATCATCTTAAAAACCATTATGTCAAGCAGACAAGTCTGGGCTGGGTCCTGATGTACAGGTAGCAAGGCATTGGTTGAGAAATAGTTTCCAGGTGGTATTTCAAGTTTAATTTTTTTTTTAATACCGCTATTAGTGGAACTTAGTCCAGCTTATTTATTTATAAGTAAAAGTTATTTGTGTTCTTAAAAGTAGCTCTTCTTGCTGCCTTGTTAATACTGAACCTAAAGCATCAATTTTGAGTGGGGTATATCTATTAGCAAAATGCTAAAAAAAGTTATTATATTGAGCGAGGTAAACCAGGACAGTGGTGCATGTATTTTTCAAAATGTGAGTGCTTTATGTTGACCCGGTGAAAGATTTCTGTTAAAATATAACATGCAGTAATGTATTAATTGTGAGGGGTGGTTGTCAAATTTTAAAAGTTCTGGAAGAAATTTTTTCTCAGCTGTACCAAAATGCATTTGAAATGATATAGTTTAATTTATAAACTGACTTAATTTCTTCACTAATCGGTTGATAGTTGTGGCCACAGAAGAAGTTGTGACTGCAGAATCTGTGGATGGGGCCATTCAGCAAGTTGTCAGTTCTGGAGGTCAGCAGGTTATTACCATAGTTACAGATGGCATTCAGCTGGGGAACCTGCATTCCATTCCAACCAGTGGAATAGGGCAACCCATCATTGTGACCATGCCAGATGGGCAGCAAGGTGAGTGCACACTTGTATTATTCCAGCTTGAGGAACTGTTTTAGTTACAGTAACAGTAATGACTTGTTGGGTGCAAATAGCTTGGACGATTTTGTGTACATAGAAGAATTCTTATAGTAAGAAGAATCAAACATGTGGGCTACTGCAGTTCAGTGGATTAACACATGTCAGCTGAGCCTCTGCATTAGGAGAATGGAAGAATTACTAAACTGGGAGGAGAAATGGGACATTTAAGAAAAAAGTAATAACTCCTTGCTTTGCCTTCAATAAGTTTGATTCTCACAAACTTTTTATGAAAACTAAAAGGTGGAGTAAAATAAAGCCTTCTTCCAATACTCATGCTGCCTTGCCAGAAACACTGTGGGGAGGTGAGGCTTGGATTTAGAAATCTGATGCACGAAGCAAGCTGTGCAAGTCCCATGGAGTGTGTTCTTTACAGGACAAATGTCAAGTTTTACGTGCTTCAAGTTTTAGAGCAGCAGTGACAGAACCACTGAAGCCAGGGTGACACAAATGTTCCTGTTGGGCCATATGTACTTTGTAGAAGCTGCTGGTGTGTTAAGTGCTATTCTGTGATGTTTATGTTTTGGGTGATTTCTTTTAAAGATGCTCTGCCACCACTAGTTAGATAAAAATGATTCCTCCTCTGGTTTCTTCATAAGGACTGCCAGTGTGCCGCTTGGAGAGTTGTACACTGGAGACTGTAGACCTCAGTAACGAGGAATTTTAAAATTCTTTAGTAGCGTACAAGCAGCTAAAATTTTAGTAAATTTTCACCATACTGATTTTATAACGCACTTTATTATATAACTGTGTTTTCAAAAGGAAAAGTCTCTGCATTTTATTGCTGTTAATAAAATTACTTAAGTAACGTGAGTTTTATGTAGTGCAAATATTGTTCAAAGTAAATGTATTTACATGTACAAATATGTTTTCAGTACTAACAGTCCCAGCAACAGACATTGCTGAAGAAACTGTGATAAGTGAAGAACCGCCAATGAAGAGACAGTGCATTGAGATTGTTGAAAATCGTGTGGAGTCTGCAGAAATAGAAGTAAGGAGTATATTACATGATCTGTGTTAAACAGTGCTCAGCACTGAGTATCTGGTTGTGATTCAGGTTAATTTCTGTGTTACCACAGAATGAGGGGTGTGAAACAATAACTTGTTCAGTCTCTCCTGTTACTGAAATTCATCTTTTAAAAAGTTGTAAAAAGAAAACAGGAGGGCTGTTTGCTTCATCCTGTGGTCATGCATGTAGAAGTGACACTTGTTTAAGTGTATGATAACATAATTTTTTTTTTGTTTTTCCTCTAAGGTCACTGGCTAGTTTTTAAAATTGGGCACCGATATATTATCGAGTGACTTGCCTCTTTCCGCTGGGGATGAATGAGAGGACTGTACCCTCATCTTTCTGTTACAGCCACATGCTTGTCCTGATTGTGAGATCGTATTTTTAGCAATGTTTCCTTTCCATTCATGATATCTAGATAACTGTTGATGGAAGTGTGAAACAGTAAGATTCTGTGTTTGTCTAATTTTATCTGTATGTCATCCCCTGCCTTTTTTTTTTAATTCCGAAGCAATTTACTATTACACAACTTTGCACTATCCAGTTTTTTTTGAAACTATAGTGCAAAAGACCTACAAATGTTGAGAGTGGTTTTCTTTTTATATGACAAACAGCTGTAGCTGTTCAATTTAAAAATGTAGCTTTCTTTATATTAGCCACACTAGGTCAACCATCTCATTCCTTCTCCTGTTACTTCTAACTGTGCTGACCAGTTTTGGTCTAAAGGTTATGAAAGTTGCTGTCTGCTTTGACTAGACTGTAAGTTCTCATTTTGTCAACTCCATGATATTTCATTTATCTAACATTGTAGTCTCCAACTTCTGTTCATATTATCAAATTGTGCCTAATTGAATACTTTTTGTTGTACAGTATGTCCTGTATGTTATCCATATCTAATAACAATATTACCACCTCTCATCTCTTGCTTTCCCTGTCCCTAAGTTGTCACATCAAATACTTTTGGCCTCTGCAGGTTTGTGGTCATTACAGATTATCCTGACAGTTGAAATTTTCTTGCTGCATTTTTTAAAGTGTATGACTGTTACAATAAAAGCATGTTTTTGTTCACACTTTTAAAAATCTGCCTGAATTATTCGTAAAGGAAATTATGTTTCCTTAAGTATTTTAATAATTCTGTTAGGTGAATTTAAAAAAAATCCGGATTGGTTAAGGAATAAATTGATCTGTTCCTAATTAGAGATAGTTGGTATAACAGTACCAATAGTTCTTTTAAGGGGATTACCAGTTGCAATTTTATATGTTGAACACATTTCTCAAATATAGAAAGAAGTTGGTTTAAGTGAGTTATTTTGCCTGTTTAAGTGCAGGTTTTGATGACTGACCTGTCTCTGCCTGTACAACTGGAATTGCAGAGCTCTGCCTCTGTGTGGAGGCCAGTTGGGCCTTATTGTGGGACCTTAGGGAGGGACCTTACTGTGGTTCACAGGGATATGGTGCTACCTTGCTTTGGTAGCAGTGACACGAAAGTGCACATGAAGTCGCTTCACTTCAGATTTCTTTGTCGCTGACAGTGGTAGATACTTGAATTTGGAGAGAGTGGGACCCCTCTCCTCGTTAAATTATTTAAAAAATATTTCAAAATATAGAAATAAAGAAAACCTTAATTGTTTGATTTCTTTGCCTTACACTGATTCATTCCTTTATTTCATTATAAAGAGTTGATTCAAGGCTGAATCCTTTCTTCAGCTGTTTTAAATTCATGGTGTGTGAACAGTTAACTGTAGTTTCAAAGTTTTTGTAAGTTGAAAATCCTCCCATTCGTGTGAAGTAACAAATTTTCCTGTGAAAGTATTGTGAAACTACTAGAGTAGTAGTGTTTTTAAATTCTTTACTCTGGGTCTGTTAAGTTCACGCATTTCAGCTCATTTTGAAAAGTGATAGTTTTTCTAAGCAGTTGGATATTTTAAACATGGGATGGCAGCAAAAAAAACCCTGTCACACAGATACTCTGTTTTTCATTTCATGCATAATTCATTAATGTACTGTGATTTTTATTGTTATTCTTTAATTTGACTGTTTTTCCCATGATGCATGTTTGAAAGGTGACACACACGCATTAGAACCAGGAAATCACTTCATTAGACTAAAAAAATTAATCATAATTGTAAACTAATTCTCATAGTGAATTCATATCCCTGTTTTTGTCTGTTGTTCAAAAGAGTGGCTTGGTTATTTCAGTTATGGGCTTTCTTGTTGTCAATATTTAGACTGTTAAGGAAAGTTACATGTAATGAAGAAAATTTCCAGATAAAATGGAAGATTTCTTAAGGGCACTGAGGATCCTCTAATTTGATTTTTACCTGGGTAGGTGTTTATATGATACAAAAGGACTTCAGATCTTTAGAACGTTTTGTGTTCTAACGAATGTCCCAAGAACACTGTCTGGGTTTGATTAAACTAACATCAGATACAGTCCTCCCTCTTCTAGATGACAAAGTTAAGGAACCACTCACTGAGTCCACTGTAGATAGTTGCTCCTCCGCAAGCAACTTGGTTCTTTTCACTGCCGTCACACAATACACTTGGCCTCAGTTCCTTAACTCATTGTTTGTTTTGGGACAGTCTAAAAGGTACACCTATTAGCTGCTTGACTGATCTGCATGTTTTTAATTGCTAGTCTGCATAGTAGATACTGATTTTATGTCGGCCTTGCTACTGAGACTGGGATTTTCTCCTTTTTTTTCTTATCCCATCCTTAATAGGCTATACTACTTGTGGGTACACAGCTCTAGTCCTCTCTTCTGTGGGAAATACTTTTAGGATGTGGTCTAAGATCTGCAGCCCCAAATGTTGGCAGTGTGCACACACTCCATAGCAGTGATTCCACCCCCAAATGTTGGCAGGGTGCACACACTCTGTAGCAGTGATGGCCTCTTGCTGTTCGTAGTGCACCACAGAACTACTGGTGGTGAGCTATCAATGGTTCTTATTCTTCTGCAGCCCAGTAGATAGAGCAGCTTTGCTTCTTGGCAGTATTATATTTCTAATGGTTTTTATGAGACAAATTCATGGGATAGATAGTGTCCAGCTCAGTATATCCCAGCCCTTAAAACGCTGCTTTCCACATGTGTCAGGATCAGCTGTTTTGACTGCTTCTCTGAGAATTGTCTTGTAGCTCTTTGCCCCAACACTCTGTTCCACAAGGCTGTTTTACGTAAGCTGTTGGCTCCCCTCATACTACAGAGTTAACTTACGGCAGTAGCATGAGTCATGCATTTTGGTTGGACTGCTGCTGGAACATTGTCGGTGTGTTTCAGGTCCTCTGAGGTGTAGGCTCTACTGTTCATTTGGCATCTGTCAGTCTAGTTGCTACATGGATTGACTGCTCATAGAGTTGCCTAAAAAAGCAGAATGCAAATTTTCGGAGGTGGAAGCTGAACTTCCTTTTCAAATAAAGTAAGATCAATAATCATTTGATTAGCGTATGCTTCAAATGAAGCAAATACCAGCTTGCTGCCTTCAGCTCTTAAAGCCCTATGGAAAATGAAGTTGCACTTACTGTTCTGTGTTCTAGCCAGCGTTTATAACCTGTTAATAACATCTCTCCTTCACCTGTTGTTTTTGCTGTACAGGTGCTGCTGTTAGGAATGATCTGATCACCTGTGTCATTGTATTTCAGCACATTCAGCACAGCATGTGACTGCTAAATGTGACTGTGACAAGTACTGAGAACAGTAGCGAGTTGAAGGGAGGCAGAGTATTTTGTATTTTTCTGACCATGAAAATATGTGAGTGCATCAGAGATGAAGAATAGGGATGCTGTTTTGGGAGTGTGGGGGGGTGAAACTTCTAACAAGTGTTTGAGGTATTAAATGGGAATGTGGTACTGAACTGCTGGGATGGGAGTAAGCTGAAAAGGCAACTTATTTTCACTGGGCCTCAGTTTTTGATAAGTTTTTTGATAAGTTTTTTCTGGGAGATGGCTTGCTTCTGACAACCTTCCTTCCTGCTCCTATTTAACAACTACAGTGGAAAGAATGATTTTAAATCTAATACTACCTTACTCATAAAGTATGATGCACTTTAATGAAATGATATTTGGTTGAAGATCAAAACAAAACTATTTCCCAAGCAAATTGCTTTTTCAATTGGGCTCAGTGCAGCATCAGACAAAATGACAGTACCTACATCACTGCAGATGGAAATGCATTCTCCTTAGTTCCTAAGGCAGCTTCAGAGGAAGTGGCATTTCCCATATGATTTTACTTGGAAACCATTTTATACCCATCCCCACCAAACTTGTATACAGAACTTCTGCAATTACTTCAGTGTGGATTTTTTCAGTTACTGCTTTTGTATTGAAAGAGCTTATCTGGCTAAATGCCTGTTAATTCATAAAGATGTGGTGTCCTTGGGGATGTAGTTGTAACTCTGGATTGCATTGTATCAATCACTATTTAGAAGCCAGTGAGCTGTATATTTTGGTCAGTGGGCAGCTGCCGCTCTCCAGCACAAACAGCTGTTACGTAGCAGTTTTTCATTATGTTATCTGATTAGAAATAAAACAGCAAGGGACAGTCCTGTTAGATTGGATTCCAATTTTAAAAAGTAACGAAGGGAATGGAATCATTGGAGAAATGTTAATATATTATGTGAATATTTAATCACCGTGCTTCCACTTTTTTTATTTAGCTCTTTTTTGCTGAAGGCTTGTGTGGTACCTTTGCAGCTCAATAGACTCAGGTTTACTGTGTCCACAGTTGAAGCTTTATTGTGGGGAGTTGTCTGGTGTTATAATTCATGTCTAATTTGCACAGCAGCATTCATACAGGTCAGCCTGAGTAAGAACTGAACAGTTCCTACATGATACCCTAACACTTGAGCTGCATGTAAAGGAAAAGTATTTGCCTTTTTTAACTTGTATTTGATACTTATTTGACAAAGTATTGCTGGTTCTGTTTCTAATAGGAAAGAGAAACTCTTCAGAAACAGCTGGATGAGGCTAACAGAGAAGCACAAAAATACCGTCAGCAGCTTCTAAAGAAGGAACAAGAAGCAGAGGCCTATCGGCAGAAGTTAGAGGCAATGAACCGCCTCCAGACTAATAAAGAAGCTGTTTAATAAAAAAATGAACACTCTGCAAAGCCTGTTACTTTCAAAAACCTGCAGTACAATCTTGAACTGTACACTATATAGGTACAGATATGGGATTTCATGATAGAGAAGATGCTACAAGTTGATAACTGGACTTAAGCCGTGAGCTCTGATTAATTTCTTGTAACATAAAAACTCTGAATTTAGAAATTGTGAAAAGTATTTAAAATTAAATACTGTAAATAGTTGGTTTTTTTACAGTTTCAAAATGAGTTGATAAATCTTTTTGAAGGGATCCAGAAACACGAAAAGCCAATGTTTTTGTGAAATTTTTGATTTTAGTATGAATCTAACTTCTGAAAAACAGAACAGTTTTAAGGGTGATGTTGATTTAAGCTGACAACTTGAAAATTGATTATATGACAAAATTAATTAACAGTTATTTCTACATGATAACAACTCAAACAACTTCTCTGAATAAGACATTTCCAGGTGGAAATCTTTGTACAGCTTTAAGTAGTTGTCTCAGATTCTCTGAAAACCATTTTTGGTTTTTTTTTATTTTAGGTGGTGAAATTTTTATATTTAATTTCAGATATATCCAAGTAGATTTACATGTATATGAAGCTAATATTTTTTAAACTTTTCAGTTTGTACATATGCTGCATGTTTTTATAATTTCTACACGTACATCTTGCATAGGTATTTTTCATCAAAGACGAGAAAAATTATGAGAAAAATGTTTAGCCTATAGGTCATTTGAAGTAAGCTAGCAGCCAGTTTTATCATGGATGGTATATTTCTTGGAAGAATGTAATTTGTAATTAAGAAGAACAAAAAAGAATCTTAATTTACGTATTTGGTAGTGGAGGCATTGAAACTTCACTTTGTGTTTCTTACAATTTTCCTGTACAAACATTTTAAAGTTCAGTAACGAAGAGAAAAGAATGTCTCCACTGGAACACAAATAGTGGTTATTTTAGAATATTCCTATTGATCTCTCTATCCCAATAGCCTTGAAATTACTTCAGTGATACATTTTTTTCTGAACAGACTTTTGCATTTTTAATTATGCAATTGGACAAGTAATTTTTTTATGTTGTAGTGATGCTCTTCCTACCCAACATCATTGTTCCTCACTGTGATACTGTGTTTGTGTGTGTCTGTGCAGTGATCTATTATGCTTAAAATTTATATGGCACGTTACATCTTCAGAGCATTGTAAAATCTTTTAAAGAACCCTTTACTGCACTGCCTGAGGCAGGTAAGTGTTATTGTCTCAATTTTTTAACTGGTATAAATGCAACACAAGGGAGTGGTAAATGACTGGCTTAACACCACGTGAACCTGTGGTCACCTGGGAATGGATCTCAGGAGTTCCTGGCTTCTAGTCCTGTGCTTAGACTGAGCTGCCTTAAAGATTGTTCAGTGCTGTGTTACATTAAATTTTGAACTACTGTGCAGATTCGTTTTTTGTAAGATAAAACTCTTTGTGCTTTGCTTTGTTGTTCCATGTTCACTGCTTTTATGGAATTGTTTATATAAACTTAAGCAAAAAGTCTGGTTTATCTATACTGTACATGGAAGAATTACCCTTAAAACTGTACTCTGGCCTACTTTTTCTATTTTACAATTAAATATCTTTTCCACATATATGTAGTGTAGAATCAATTCCATTTCAGTTGTTTTGTGTGTGCATTAGAAGGTCTAAGCCTCTGTGTTGGGCACTTGGAGAAACATGAAGAAACAGTTTTAGGCTTAGAATGGCCTTAAGTGGTGGGAGGGAGGAGTGGGCAGAGAATTGTATTGTACTGTACAAAACTTTGTCAAAAAGGTCAAAATTTGACTTGAGTTTATAGAATTGGCAGTTAGAAAAAAATTCTAAATATCCAAGTATCATTACATAGTTGGTAAATGTGATCCTAATTGGCAGATTTGACCTAAAAATAATCAAAACATAATAAAAATGAAAAACCTGAGGTGGTGGGTTTGAAAAGAATTATTTTCAAGGATATAATTATGCTGGTACTTGAAGAAAGCCTTGTGCAGTGAATATGTGGAAATTGCTCTGTTTTAGGGATTTTTTCAGGAACGATCCATAATGTCACTACCAGATGCAGGAACCAGTTGGTGGAGATAGATGTGCTGCCTAGGCATTGTTCCGATTGAATTATTCCGTAATCAAACTAATGTTTGTGTCCTCACATCGCACAAAATTGACGACAGTGTAATCTCTGTGGGTTCTTAATAATGATAAGAGTCTCAGTCTGAGTGGTGAGAGTGGTAAGGTTCACATCCAAATGGAGAGTTTCCCACGGTTGGGCCAGCACAGACCTTTGTAGCAAATAATGAAGTGAACCTTTTCCAATCATTCTGTTTCCTGTGAGCAAATATTCTATTCCTCATTGTCCATAATGAAATCCTACTAAGTGCAGGGTAGCTATAACAAAACCTTATTTATCACCAGCAATATTTACCCTACCTGTAATTCGTTGTCACCTATTCTAGTTCTGAACAGGACCTGCTGTTTGTTCTCTTCTGCACAGAACAAGAGACCAAGCTGAGGAAACTGTCAGCTTTGAGCAAGGCGTAGGGTGTATGTCACATGAAATATTTATTGTATAGTTTAGCTCTGAAAACACTGTTAAAAATATTGTTCCTTATTTGCTGTTCCAAAGTAAAAACAAAATGTAATTAGCTACCATCTGTTTCTTTGAACAGATGTTCATATATTTTAAATATTAGTTACTTCTAATGAGCTAGAATCACGGTTTTGGGGAACTTTGGGCTCTTCTTGAGTTGGTTCTGTGCTTGATGCACCTTCTCACCTTACTTGTTTTCCTTTATGGGATCATTTACAGTAAAGCCAAGAGAACTTAATAAATTGATATGAAGTGTGTGGGCAGCTTGTTACTTATCTCCTGATGTTTCCAGAGAAATGTGAAAAAACAGATGAATATGCGTAGAGTATATTTTTTTTCACTTCTTTTAATACCTTTTTACCAATTTGGGGGGTTTTTTTCAGTACATTAATCTGATATGTGTGTATCAGAGCATCTTTGTCGTATCTAGAAAACAGTTGCTTCTCAAATATCTAATTGCAATAGGAACTAGGAAAGGTTTCACACTGTTCTGTAGACATTGTACTGTGAGAACAATGTAACAACTTTCTAGAGCTATGAAAGTGTTTGGGCTGTATTTGGGTGTATGAGGCAGAGAATTCAAGCTGCTCTGGCAAGTTTGTTCTCTTCTGTGTGATCAGAACAGCGAAACTGCTGTTGGGTATCAGATGAAGGCTCTGCCTGACCTGGTGTCCCGTCTCCGTCAGGGCCAACCCTAAGCAGGAGCCCGAGGTAGAGCAAAAATAGAGCAAGAATATATTATACTGGTAGTAGTTTCTGGTGCTTAGTCCACAGATCCTACCTATCTCTCTCTTTGCCCAGGGCTGCTTGGTACAGCGTATAGCAAGTAAAGATGGTAAGTGCTCAGCAGTGAGTACAGTGTCAAAGGTTGTGCTGGCAGAGATAGGTCAGGGTGTGTTTTCCAGTCCTAAAACTGGAACAAGGGGGAGTCTACATGGCTGTCCTTTCAAACAGAACAATCCAGGTGGAGGACTTGGAGGAATTCTGGAGAGACAAGACCAAATCCCAGTTCTTCTGTGTACTGTACGTGAGGAAAGCAAGCGTAATGAGGGGAAAAATAAGCATTTTGCCAGCTCCCCAATCTAGGGTGATATCCATGGAGGAACATCACCCTGATCTGTGTAACCTGCTCTGATCTGGAAAGGCAGGAAATCCACTAGGAAGACCATTGCTGCCTTGTATTGCAGTTCTGGAATTGATAATAACTGTAGTCTTTCCTTTTAGCAGCATGGGCTGACTGCATAGAGGACTGAAGACTTGTGGGGATGTAGGTATATTCTTATTGTTTTGGGAATTCTCAAAACAATTCTTAAAAAACCCTCCTTCCCTGTCTGCAGTGTCAAATTTGTTCTGTGCTGGCGCCTTGTTTTAATGACTAGCACAATAGTTGGGTGTGCTAGTGTAACATCTGCTGGCTTTTATTTGGTTTTGGAAGTTCTTGAGCTTTTTCTCTCCCACGAGCCTCATGTTAATGTGGCTTATGTTCATGATGTGGATTACTGTGAGACTTCTGAAAGATTGACTGAAAATGGGAAAGGGTTAGTGCAGAGGCAGCTCCTCTTAGCGATACACTATCTTGCACATCAAAAGGGCACAGATGAGAACATGAGAGACTGTAAAAGCCCTCAGTTGGGAGGAGTTAGATAAACACTCACCAATAACCTGCCTACGTTAAACCTTTTCCAGAATGCGTGAGTCTGAGAGATAAAGGGAGCTATAAAGGGGGAAGCAGCCAGGAGGGCACCAGAGTGAACTGCCCACAGCTCCCGAAAGGTCGTGGCCCAGGTTTGAAGAGGTGCTTCTGTAAGAAATCAGTATGGAGCCTGAGGAGTACAGACAGAGAGGTGAGTGATCCTTGGCTCTTGCAAACCGGTATCACTTGCTCATGGAGATCAACTATGATAGGGCTGGGAGTGGTCCCCAAAATTAGGATGGGCTATATACTCTTTATTTGCACACATGTTCTTAAGACTTGGATCTGCTGAGGCTGAGACAAAAATGTGTGCCAGGGCTGAGTTTAAATTAATGGATTTAGAGCCCATGGGTAGCTTAGCCTTTTTGGTCTTACTTTTAAGATACTGTGGGAAAGCTGCAAAACTGTAATTCTGAATGAACTTGTGCTAAGGGTTTATGCACATTGGCTCTTCCCCAGCCGACACTGTGATACTGGTACAGTTCTGGAGATGAGGAGCAAACTTCAGTCCCGGGGCTGGAGGAGATTGCCTTAAAAAGTGGAGAAGATGTGTGGAACTATGCAGCTGTTTTCAGAGGATGCAAAATAGGGTATGCTGTATTGACAAGGAAGTGTAGGGCATAATGAAAATTTAATTCCCATGAAATGCAGTTTCAGTTAATTTGTAGGCAAGAAAGTCTAACCTCTCAGTAACCAAACAAACTGTACTTGTACCCTGACTGTGTTTTAAAGGTGCATTTGAACTATTCAAGAATGACACTGAAATAAGCCTGTGAGTCTGTTCTGTCCCCATGAAACCTGTTCTGGAAGCTGTGTCCCTACATTATTGGATGGGATCAGCGGGGTGTAGGAGGGAGGTCAGTTCTGCTGGCTGTGGTGGGAGCAGTATTCCAATGGTAATGGCAGATTGTGTGAAGTGCTGGTGTTGCTAGGTAGTTTTCTCATAATTAAAACTCAAAACACTGGTTTGCCTCTTCTAGGGAAAGAGATGGTGGATTACATTTGCCAGTACCTGAGCAATGTGAGAGAGAGACGGGTGATTCCCGATGTACAGCCAGGTTACATGAGAGCCCAGTTGCCGGATTCTGCCCCAGTGGACCCAGACAGCTGGGACAACATCTTTGGAGATATAGAGAAGATTATTATGCCAGGGGTAAGCAGTAAAGTGTAATCATGACGGGAAAAGGCCCTTGTTGCCTGGGGTGAACACCAGATCCTGGAAATGCACAGGTTCTCCGGAACATTTATCTAAATGAGTAAAGTACCCAAAAACGTAGAATAAGTCTTGTAGACATTATGTCGAGAGAAGGATTCTGGTGATTACTGTTGTGTTCCTACCTATAGTTTTAAGGGATAGACTGAATGTATTTTTGAAATATGTTATATATTAACTCATATTTGCTTATAGGGAGACATTCACCAGTATCAGAAAATCATTAGCTTCACAGTGTCTCTACCTGCTGACCTGTATAATCTCTGTTTCAGAGATGTGGAAACTTGGGCACAGCAGTTGTGTACATATAAGACCTGTCTCCCGTTCTTTGAATGTAAAGGTCTTGTTTCTCTTGTGCATAAGTACTGCAGATTCTGCTAAGGGAGTTCATATTATCAAATTACAAGTTTTATGTAAGAAGCTCTTTCAGAATCTATTCTCAGATTTTTTTTATAGATGTTTGCAGAAACTCGATCTGATGTAGGAGAGGTATTCACATTACACATGCTTGTGCTGGTATCCCACATACAAGCTCCTTCAGGTGTATAGAGGGGCTTATATAGTTATAGACTGCTGTGTGTAGCTACGAATTTTATTTGACAAAATGAGCAAGAGCAACTTTGTTGCAAGGATTCCCTTTATAAAGATAAAAATTTTGATAAATCTTTCTGACTCTAGTCTTTTGAACACGGCACAACATTCTTTCCTGTTCAGAGTCTTTGTCTGCCTGTTTAATTCAGATAAATGCTTTTGCTGTTTTTTGGACTTTATCTAAAAACGACACAGTGTTATCATCTGCTAGTGCTGCACTCCTATTGGTGCTATCTCTGCAGCTTTCTGCTGGCAGATGTGTAGTTGCACTTATGTTGCTGTGATCCCTTTCCATCATTTTAAAGATCTAGTGATAATCTCATGTAGAATTTTGTGACATTTCCAGGCTTAACTTCTAGATAATTCTGTTCCAGGTAGTCCATTGGCAAAGTCCACACATGCATGCCTACTTTCCAGCTCTTACTTCCTGGCCTTCACTCCTTGGAGATATGTTGGCTGATGCAATTAACTGCTTGGGATTCACATGGGTAATATTTTTTTTTTTTTTTTTACTACTTTAGATGTTAGTTTCCTGTGTGTAAGATGCAAGAGCAGGTCACAGTCATTCTTTCTTTTTCTCCAAGTCAGTATCATTATTTGCTTTAGCCAACTGTATGTTGTTTGTGTAAGTGGAAAATTCACTTTAAAAAAACCCTGAAAAGAAGATATAAAACCAAACATTACCTAGTAGTAAGAGGTGAATGAAGAAAATATACCACTAGAAGTGTCTGTTTTCTAAATCTTTGCATATCCCACTGTGAGCATTGTTCCCTGTCATCTAATCTCAGTGCCAAGATTGTTACACAAGCACCGCAGGCGATAAAGCAGCCACCATCCATGACTGCAGGCTAGATTGGGCTCCAGTCCAGTTCTCCTGCTCCTTTGAGAGAACACATTTCCTATTTTTCCTCTTCTGAAAATAATTGTTTGGTGGCCTGGCCCAAAATACCTGAGCATTTTGTATCCTCCTGCAGCAGCTTCACAGCGCTACTTTGTTATAACTGTGCTTATCTCAGTAGCCTTCTGAAAGCCAATGTTCTCCCCAGTGGTGAAGTTGCCCACATTTTTAGGCGTGTGTCTCTGTGTAAGAAAGCAGTAGAACCTCATAAACCTATAAGATATTGATGGGTATTGTCTCCATGTAGTTGTATCAGATCAGCTCATTGTCTCCCTTAGCTCTCAGCTGGAAGAGGGATCAGCGCCCGGGCTGAATTATAGTCTGATTCTCTTTTTTTTTTTTTTTTTTTTAATTTTTCTAGGCCTCCAGCCCAGCCTGTACAGAACTGGAAATGAATGTGATGGATTGGTTGGCTAAAATGCTGGGGCTTCCAGAAAAATTCCTGCACCACCATCCTGACAGTGTGGGTGGAGGAGTGTTACAGGTAGGGGGCATTAGAGGAGGTCTCATCAATGTTTTGTTTTCACTCAAGTGAATTTCCCTCTCGGTGATAGTTTTCCTAGAGGCAAAACCAACAAGATCCTCAAGTTTGGGTCTGAATAGAGACAAATCCCAATTTGGCATTATTTTCCCAAATTTTAGTGTTAAACGTAGAAGATTAAAGAATAAGAATTGCTGTTGCTTTTAGTGTTAACTGGGTTATGGACGAGCAACAGATACTCTTGTGGCCTTTCTAAGGATAAATGAGAGTGAAATTTAATTCAGTCTGTTTCACAGCACCAAATTATATACTAAAGTGTTCTTACATAATTATGGAAGGAATCCTTGTCACTGTCCTTCTGCCACAGTCCTTAGCCACACAAAAAAATATTTTTCCTTTTTCTCGTGTCTACTTTGTGTCTCTGAGAGGTGCAAGATCAAAGCCTGAACCTTTACCTCCTTTTGGAAGGCTTAAGCAAGTATCCCCTGGAATCAGTGTTGAGGTTCTGTGTTGTTATAAGGGCTTTTGCTTGCATTTGTAATTTCATGGGAAATAGTACATTTTATCTTTAGAACAAAAGGAAAATACGATTTATTTACTCCCCCCAGCTCAGTCCTGCACATAAAAAAAATACAGCAGTTGAAAGGCTTTGTTTTGTGTTGCTGGCCCAGAGAGCTGCTCATCAGCTAATGACTTTCCACTGCATCACAGAAAAGCTGTAGTAGGAATAAAAGAGGGAGTGGGCAGCTGAGTACCGACTTCAGTAAATCCCTGGCAAGATAGCAATGAAGTAGCAGTTGCAGTAAATGAGCAATGTCTTTGCAGAGCACTGTGAGCGAATCCACCTTGGTTGCACTGCTAGCAGCAAGGAAGAACAAAATTCTGGAGATGAAGGTTTCCGAGCCAGACTCCAATGAGTCCTCGCTCAATTCTCGCCTCATCGCTTATGCATCTGATCAAGTAGGTTCTAATGGTTACAAAGAAAACAAATTTGCTTATGCTGTCTCACTCAGACTGCAATGTGAACTCACAGGACTCACAGGAATGCCTCACAAGCATGAACAAGTTCCTCTAACACTGCTTTCTTCAGATGAGGAAACGAAATCAGTGTGAGGCAAGGTTTCGTAGGGTCCTGGCAGTCCTCAGCAGACTGTTCCACATGACTCATTTCTAAACTTCCTTCCTGTTTTTCACAAAGCCTTACCCCAGTAACTAGGTGCTGATCTCATGCTGCTCCAGCTCGTGTTTGTTCACAGCCCCCTTCCACTCAGAACAGGCACGCTCAAGGCGCTGTTACCTCAGTGCTGCGCCGGGCTGTGGGCTCCACTCTGGGCCTCTGCCTGCAAACCTGTTCTGTCCCTGGGCTCCTGAACTGAACAATTGTATTTTCCTGTGAAAACTGCACCAGGAGAGACACTCATGCTGGTTGTCTCTTAGCATAACTAAAAGGACTTTTTCCTGTGAGGTGTTTTGGTCTACCCAGAAGTAAGCACAATTTGGGGGATTTATCTTCTTATGGCAGGGAGGAGGGAATAAACTGGGGTTGATCCATTTCTAGAGGCTCCTTTAAGCGCTGAGTTTTGATAAATGGCCCTTCAAACGCAAGATGAGGATGCCTATTACTATATTTTGTTTCAGAGACAAGTACCCAAATAAATGAAGTATTCCTTGAAATTACAGTGTACTGTTTCTTATAGATACTCACAAAGAAGTCACTTTCAGACTTATATTAATATGGATTACAACAAAGGCATTACCTCTGCATTTCTTGCCACCACTGTCTTTCATAAGGCCATAACTTACCACAGCTGTTCAACCTCAGAACTTGAGTTCTTACTGTTTTTCTTATTTTAAAGGCACATTCTTCCGTAGAAAAGGCTGGCTTGATTTCCCTTGTGAAGATAAAATTTCTGCCTGTGGATGAGAACTTTTCCCTCAGAGGTGAAACTTTGAAGAAAGCCATTGCAGAAGACAGAAAGAAAGGCCTCGTGCCAGTCTTTGTATGTTCAACTTTCTGGCTGGGGGTATTGGCATTCTTAATGTGAAGATAAAATTATATCTGAAAGATTTCTTGTTGTGTTAAAATACATTTACTGAATGTTAAAATGTATAGAAGAGTTTCTATTTTATTGAATGAAAACTTTTAATATTTTGAGTGTCTACCTAACCTGCCCACTTTCAAAGTGCTGCATCCATTTATTAAAAAAACCCAATCCATCTTAACAGGTTTGTTTTTTTCTAGGTTTGTGCAACTTTGGGTACAACTGGTGTCTGTGCTTTTGACAATCTCTCAGAACTGGGTCCAATTTGTAAGTGTCTTTTTTTATCCCCTGATTTTTAACTATGAAAGCATATAAAAGATAGGGAGACTTTTGCATGCCAAAACCAAGGAGGGTAGAAACACCGATCAGCTGAGTTTTTCAGACCTGTCTCAGGGGTTACTGAAGTCAGTACAGGACTTTGCAGTGTAAGTTTTAGATTAGGATGCTAAAACACAATCTGCTCATGATGGATGAAATTTGCCAACTGGTAAATCTTTAATGTGGTTATTCAGCAAATACAGACTGTGTAATACTGTTACAGGATGGATACATAAATATTTAACCTAGCAAAGGAGTTTTGAAAGTAGATTCTGATAGGACATCCTTTGGATCCACCAGTTCCATAGGTAAATTTGACATGGTTGCAGATTGTACTTCAGCATCCATTCTGCCCGGTACCTTTGGAACACCTGAGGTGCTTTCTCCTATGGATCAGATTGTAGCTTCTATTTCTGGGTCATTTTTGCTTGCTTGCCCCAATGTCTTCATTCTGGTTTTGAGCAACTGAGTGGTACTGGGGAATTTCATGTAGTAAAAAGGCAGGGGAGAGAAATCAATCGTTGAGAAGACTCACGCACATCAAATATGAAATAGTGAATTTTGTTATAGTGTCCACCTGATTTCAGCATTATCCTGTACTTTGGGTTCTGGATCCACAGCTTTAGAATAAAACTAGATTGTCAGTTGTTTGTCTGCCTCCTCCAAAAAAATGCACCTGTTTTTTTCAGAGAGGAAAGAGTAAAACATGCACTTGGATTCCTTATGTCCCTTACATAACAACAATCTCAATTCCAACAGGTGATGCTGAGGGACTCTGGCTTCATATTGATGCTGCCTATGCAGGAACAGCATTTGTATGTCCTGAATTTAGACCGTTCTTGGATGGAATTGAATATGCGGATTCCTTTACTTTTAACCCTTCCAAATGGATGATGGTTCATTTTGACTGCACTGGATTTTGGTGAGTAAAGGCAAAATGCGAACAGCACCACAAGAATAACATGCAAATTGCGAAGTATTTCTCTGCACTTATTTTGCTAAATCCAGTTCCTTCTGCAATTGATAGGGTTAAGGATAAATACAAATTACATCAAACCTTCAGTGTTAACCCTGTCTACCTCAGACATGCCAACTCAGGAGCTGCAATTGACTTCATGGTAAGTTATTATTTAAGTCGGTATTTTATACTGCGTATAAAATGTTCAAACAGACAGTGAAGTTCCTCACACTCTGAATCATGCTTATCTTATAGATGATCTGATTACATAAATCCAATTATACTTAGATTCTAAAACAAAGTAAATAATGAAACTTTGCAGTGATCTGTGGTTATGAATATTGATTATAACATTGCTTTGAGATTGAAGTACGTAAGATTTTTGCACAGATAGAGATCCAGCCTTGCCTTTTTAATGAGTAGGGTCATTTCTGTGCATTGTGTTGCTGAAGTAATTCCTACTGATTCCATTGTGGCTGGATTTCTTGTATCTCTGACATGTAACAAAAGAGAGAAAGGAGTCGGCAATGGAAACATGATGGTCTGAAACAGCAGGAGACTGAATTACATTTTTCTTCAGATTAAGGTACTCATAGGAGAGCCAAGAGGCATTTCACTTTAGATACCTCTTACAGCAGATTTCAGTACAGTAATACAAAGGAATATTCACTGCCAATTATTTCTGCTATGATCTCACCCCAGTCCTGAAAAGATAATTGTTTTCTTGAAATCAATAGTGCTTTTCACTAGAGTGCAAGTGGAGGGAGAGATGGAAAAAAAAGATACTGAGTCCCTCTTGTGGTTAAACTGGATCCTGCACGTGATTGTGTAGCTCCCTAGAAATACTCCTTTATATGTTTGCTCACTCTTTTCCTTGCAGTAGATGCTATTTCATCTGGAACTGCCTACCCCTGTATCAATTTTTGTTCAGGATGGTACTTAAATATGCAAATTACAGGAACTGAAGTGAGCACTGAGTCCTAAAGTGTAAATGGCCACATCTTAAATTGATCATGCTCTTAAAATGCAAAAAGTTGTTGTTATTAGCTGGTAATTAACTTAAAATTCTAATCATGTCTAGTCCATAGATTAAGGGGAATAGCCAAAATCTTGTTTTTGCAAATAATTGGAAAATATGGAGACACAGAGTTTCTTTGATGGCTGTGTCCTAGGCTTAGCAGATTTTCAGTAATATGACACTATTTCTCTCAAAAGAGATTTTTGACCTGAGTCTGAAGCCACAGATGTGGCAGTGTAAGGGGAACGCTCCTTTCTGTTGTTTCTGCACTCACTGAGGCACTGCTGTATTTTCACAGCACTGGCAGATTCCACTGAGTCGCCGATTCCGTTCCTTGAAGCTGTGGTTTGTGCTTCGCTCGTTTGGGGTGAAAAAGCTTCAAGCTCACGTCCGACATGTATGTGAATTAACAATGCAACCAGACTTGTGCTATGTTCATTTCTTGGTAGCTGAGATAAGTAAATTCAGAGGTTCAAAGATGAGTAACAGAAACCCTCTGACATGCAAAGCTGGCATGTGAACCCTAAATGTGTGCTCTTAAGTAATCTGTAAAGATTGACTGCGTGGACAAAAAGTTTCCTGTCCCCTTCTTGGAAGCAATAGGCAATGGCAGGCAAGTTGGTAAGTCACAGCCTTCTGCATGCTACTGAGTACTAATCTGTAGGAGCTTTCTTTGAGACAGCTGTTTGGGAGACAGGCTGTGATGAAAGGCTGAACTCACCACCGTGAAAATGTACAGGCTTAAGTCTCTGATGGAGAGTAAATACAAGGATCGTATTGTGGATCAATGGTTGCTGCAAAAGGACTCCAATCTGAGAAGGCACATTGTTTTCAAATGTTCTTCTAGAAAATCCCTATGTATAGTCCAATTACTCATGTTCATTGTCAAGGGTTTGGGCAAATACACTTTGAAATTCTTAACTTTGTTGTTATTCTTCTGTTTTCTGCTATTTATGCATTGGAATTATGTGTTTTAGTAAGGAAGGGAAGTCTTTTTAACCAGCTAATTTAGTGTCTTACAGTGGGTTTGTGACAAACCAATATATAACTAGGGTTATAGGTTAATTAAGTTTTCCTTAATTATAGGGTACTGAAACAGCCAAATTCTTTGAGTCCTTGGTTAGAAGTGATCCACGTTTTGAAATTCCTGCGAAGAGGCATCTTGGACTGGTTGTATTTCGGCTAAAGGTAAAGATAAGACCTTTTGCATATCTCCTTGGAATGAATTGACCACAGCTGATCTCTCCCCAGACATTAAGAACTGTGAATAAACTTTTGTGTAAGAGTTTGTCATCGCAATTCTTAGAGGTGTTTGGATGTCACTGGAAATTCTGATTATAGTATTTCTTTTTCTTATTCACTTTTAAAACAGGGTCCCAACTGGCTGACAGAAAAACTGCTGAAAGAACTAAGCAGTTCTGGCAGGCTCTTCCTCATTCCAGCAACCATTCATGACAAGTTCATCATTCGCTTCACTGTAACATCTCAGTTCACAACCAGGGAAGACATTCTGCGAGACTGGAACATCATTCAACACACTGCAGCCCAAATTGTCAGCCAGAATTACGGGCTGCACTGCATCAGTTCTGATGATGGGGCAAGAATCCCTGCTATGGTAGTAGAGCCCAGTTCTGATGCCATTAGTAATGCTTCCCAGTTTTGTCTAGATGGAGGGAAATCTAAAACACCTTCCAGAAAAATAGTAGTTCAGCCTAAGAAGTTATCCGTGAGTCCCAGTACATGTGTGATTAGTCAACAAGTGAAAGGTCAAGGCGATCCTCCAGATGACTGTTTTCCAGAAGATGTCCAAGATGTTACCAAACATAAGTTAACATCTTTTTTATTCAGTTATTTATCTGTTCAAGGCAAGAAAAAGACAGCACGTTCCCTTAGCTGCACCAGTGTGCCAGTGACTGGTAGTCTTGAGCAGTGTAACCCCAAAGCTGCAGCCACTGACAAGGAAGAGTCTCATGCCAATGCCAGAGTTCTTTCCAGCCTGCCTGAAGACATGATGATGTTCAAAAAAAGTGCCATCAAGAAACTAATTAAGTTCTACAGTGTCCCAAGCTTTCCAGAGTGTAGCATTCAATGTGGCCTTCAGCTGCCTTGTTGTCCTCTGCAAGCCATTGTTTAACAAGTAAGAGAGCTTGGTCCTTAGAAAGACAACCAAAGTTTGCTTAATCATATGCAATACCACGTGTTCTTTTGTTCAGTATGTAAGCAGTGGCAATGACCACTCAGAAAATTCCTGTGCTTTTACTGGTGAAAACCTCCTGTGTTTATAGATTAAAATGTCAAATAAATCTTGTAGGCATATAACATGAAACCCTGTGTTTTGTAGACTGTGGTAAAGAAAATGCCAATTTCTGCCTTATCTGTCCCAGTAATGGACAGTTTCCCGCTGGTAGGTTGGAACAATTTTGACAAAGTAAACTGGCCTCAGTAGGGGGTAAACAGTGAAGGTCTCTATTTGCACCACTGATTTTGTTTTGGGGTTTTTTTTGAGATGCCTTGACTTGAGCTCTTTAGACTGCTGTGAAGATCTGTGTGTGCAGCCAGTGCCAACATCAGTTCCGAACTGTGCAAAAAGAAGGATGTAACTTCTCCCAGATATTTTCCCGCATTAGGGCAATTTTAAAAGTGACCGAGTTAAACACAGCAGCCCTGCCTTTCCATCTGTGCTAATGAGTTAGGGAGCACAGGAGGCTTTATGAAACCATGTTGCAACAGCAGTTGCCCTTGCAAAGCACCTGTGGCCTTTCTCAGCGTTACCTAAGGTCTATAAAGCACAAATTCATGAGGAAAGAGAGTAGGAATGATACTTCACCCTCTCTTAAATAGAAGAACTAAAGGGGCATTATGGAAGAAAGGGTCTTCTATGCAGCAAACAAATGTATTGCTACAAGAGGCCAATGATTTATGTATTTTTCAAAAAATAATGAAAAAAAATTGGGGGGAGAAAAATCTGTTAAGGACAGATTTAAATTCAGAGATGTTTTGAGTCAGGAAGCACAAAGATTGCTGGGAGATTACTCTGGGAAAGCACTTACTAATCCAGATGGGTTATTTTGTGCTTTACTAATGTTAAGAACTGCCTTGGTGTATGTTGATTCTTTTGCCCAAACAGCTGTTACTTGGCTAGAATTGCAGTATGTAAACTTCAGTGTTTTTGCTACACCAAGTACCAATTTCAATTTTGTTAGCCAAGGGACAAGAAGTGCTTTTTTTATTGACTCAGTTGTTTACTAGGTTTTATACTTCAGTGGGTGCTTAGTTAATGGGTTTATGACTTCTCATGAATGCTCCATTTCCATAGTCTTCTCATTTCCAGCTTTCATTCTCCTGATGCTTTATGGAAGTACTTGAAAACCAGGTACCTTTCTGCTATAGCTCCACAATAGCTGACATTCACAAAACTCTGCATCAGTATCCTCCATGGGGGGTGGACTGAATTTCAAGGTGCCTGCAGAGGTCACAAGGGACTGCATAATTTAAACTTAGATAATAAACTTATATGAATTTAAGTTATATAAAGAACACCTCAGTATTTTGAAATAGAAGCTCAAAAATTAACCATCCAAAAAAATTAAATAATTACATAAAAATGTAATATTTTTAGCAAAGTATTACTAACATTTGTTACTGTCACAGCTTGAATCTGAGCTGAGTCTTTAGCTCCAGCCCCAGTGAATGATGCACAGGCATACTGGGAGGGTTAGTTCCTTTATATTTGTAGGGTGCAAGGAACTGTGATTATGTGATGCTGATTATTTGCCTGTTTCTTCCACTGTGTCAAGCAATGCACAGGTTCCCCTTGACTTCAGCTACTAAATCCTAATTGCTCAACGCTTGCTTATACTCAGCTTTAGACCACAGAATCTGTTTCAGTAATAGGAAATACAGCTCAAGAAATTTATTCACTACTCTTTTCTCAGTTTCTGTGCTCTATTCTCTCGTTTGCTTTTTTCCTGCCTACTTCTGTTTTCAGTTCTTTGTAGGGGGCTTGATGCTACAGTGCTTATTTGTTCTATTCATAGAGCAGGAAGGGAAGTTAAAAATAAAGAAAAACTAAACCTTGGCAGATGCTGTAGATCTCCTTAAAGCTGGAAAAGAGACTTCCACTCCGCAGATGCCAACTTCCAAGGGTTTGCAGGCTTTGCCAAGAGGCAAGGATATCTTGCTTTGATCCACGAGATGTCACCAGCGGGCAGTAAGTAACTGGAAATTGGTATTAAGTTGGGATTCAGGCTCACTGTACAAGACAGGGAGCATGGGAAAGCTCAGCACTCCTCATGTGCTAACCACAGGATGCTCCAGGCTGCAGCATTTTCTATGCAGACAGCCTCCTATCTTTTCTCTTCAGTTTTCTATTTTGTTATGATTTCATGGGAGATTACACTGTAATGGTAAGGACAGCATGCACCATTCTAGCTAGGTGTGTGACAACAATCATACCACAAAGCAACACTTATTGAATTACTGGTGAATAGCAGAGAGATGGGATTCAGAGTGGATGACTTGTGGCTTCAGTGAACCTGTGTAACAGGCCAGCTGTGTTTGTTCTTTCCTTACTTGTGTCACCTGATGCTTCCCACTGAAATTCACAGCTGGGTATTTTTCAGGATTGCTAAACTGAAGCCTTCAAGGTTAATTTTTTAGTTTTAAAAGTCTTTCTGTCAAATTTCAAATTCACAGCTACTACAGTTTCTATTAAATGTTTGTTTGCAGTTTTACCACCGTTTTTCTGGAACATTTCAATCAGACACAAGAGATCAGGTTGACCTGATCTAATTCATTGGTGCAACCAAAAGGGGTTTTGTTTCCCTGTCCTCCTTATGTGACCTCCTAACTCCACTGCCTCCCTTGCTCCAGCTCTGGTGCTCTTCTGACAGTTCAGTGATGAATTCAGCTCATTAAGCCAGCAGAAAACTGTGTTTTGCTGGATGAGTTCTCTGTTGACTCATGGAGTAGAACTGGCTTTTTAAGGAGTCATATTAGTACCAATATTAGGACTCATACATAGGAAGGAATGAGGAAATAAGAAGCAGCAGCTTGAGCTCCCTTCTCTACACGCTACATCTCAAATTCTCCCTCTGTTCCTCCAACCTTAGGAAGGAATGCAAGCTGCCTATTAACCAGGTAAAATAATTTTTGTAAATGTAAGAACCAAGTTCATAGTCTATGGAGAGATAAGTCACCAAACCTACTCACGGCGGAGTTCGAAGCCATTCCATTTTCACCCTCCCTGCCTGGCAGAGGTTCAGGAGCTGAAGGTCAGTAAAATACATGCTCTGGCACTACCTAAACTGTGCTAACATCAGCAGTTTATTGGTATTTTTCCGTATCTTTCCCCACTTCTGAGGGATGATGCTTACAATCTGTAATGCAGCAGGATGTGTAGTAGGTCAGCTGAGTGAGCTGACTCGCTGGTCCAGTTGCAGCTGATTTGACGTCTTTGTTCACTGAAATAATTTGCAATCACCAACTTTGAAAGAAGTCTCCTTCAAAAGGAGTGAGCCACTTCTGTGGCTAGAATTTCGAAAGAAGTTTTGTCTAATGGATTACCCAGGTCCCTCCTTAAGTCAAGAAATCTTGATGTTACAGGGTGCCTTTACTTTGCTGCAGCTCTTTTATGTTCCTTTCTGTTAATGACATTGCTTTTGAAAGATAAAATGGTGCAACCTGGCAGGAAATAAACATTCCATGACTTGTTAGACAAAACCATATAGATTTGTGTGCTATATGCTTCTGTTCTTCCTAAATTTATTGGATCTGAAACCTCCTTCCTTTTCAAGAAATTGACATTTTGCAACTAAGAACTTGTTTTGCTCGAGAATTGCCCACTGAATCTCCTTGCAATACCTTGTATTGAAGCTAAAAATCTTGGACTGTTTTGGATTGAGTGGTGACCTTAGGTTTAGCTCTCTGCTCATTTATGACTGGCTAAAGAAATTTTAGGTGAAGCTGTCTGAGTCACAGTGAGGCTCATCTTTCTGTTGCAGAGGTGTTAGAAGCAACTGCTATGAAATTCTAGGAACAAAATTGTAATAGTCTACAGCGACGTGGAAGAGATTCCTGGTGTTGGATGGTAACTAGATTCTTGGCATTGTACCCATCCTTGTCTTTCTTGGATAGACATGGTTGGGATTCACCAAAACAGATGTGCTTTCCAGGATCAGTGAAGGAAGCTGCCAAAGCTCAGGAATTATCTCCTTTCCTGATACAGAAACCACAAAGGGAGCCTTGCTCAGTTCTCTTTCAGGAAGTTGAGAAAATGTTTCCATCCCATAAATAGATTTTGAATTCTGTAGGCTCATTACAGACACACGGCCAAACTCATTCCAGAGCTATGCCAGCAGAAGTCACTTCAGAGTTCAGTTAGTTGTGTTAATAAAGGTATCCCAGTCATTGCAAGCAAGCTACTTGTGCTCTTCTCTGCTGAGGACCTGTTATCTGTTAATAATTGGAGTGGCCAAGAGGAGATGAAAGGGTAAGGATTAAGAAGAGAGCTTGGCTGAGAATCTAAAATTATTCCCTTCCACCAACGTCTGATTTCACCACTTTTTTTTCAGTTGTGATGGAAGAGTAAATGACATCCATGTGTCCAAGTCCAATGTTGTTTTTTTAACCACAACTTTAAGCTTGAATCAGATTCAGCATAAAACTCACCATGAATTTATTAAATCCTCTGAAGGAGACACTCTAATCAAACCCTGCTTGTATAACTTGTTACTATCCTACCATCAAGGCAAGATTATACTCAGCAAACTTTTAAAAGGCAGTAGAGTATAAGCAACATTCACAGGTGCTGCCAACAACAGAATCGAGTGGTGGAACGTGCTTATCAAAGAACTGTGTTTTCTTAGAAAAAGGGGAGGGGGGAGAATATGCTTTGCTCTCACAACCTTATTTACTAAGCTGCAGCAAACTAAACAGAGAGGTTCTGCCATCTAGTTCAATCTGAGGGTACTTCAGCCCCTTTCACACAATAAACTGCATGCATGTGCTAGAAAACAGTAGCTTGAGTAATTGCTCAAGAGACTGCACAGAGTGACTGAGGTTCTGTGGCTTATTCCTCTTTTCAGGGAATTTCTTCAAGGCATTCTATGGTTTAGTGTAGAAAGGAGAAGCAGAGGAAAGCTGGTTTTTGTACTCTCTAAAGTAAATAGAAGTCTAATAACTTTGGTGCCGTGGGCTGTCCTCTTTTGAAAGCTTGGTATGGATAAGAGGTTACTGGCGAGCCAAAGCTTCCTGTCTCTTCCAAGAAAGAAAGTGGAACAAATGCTAAGTATTTCAACAAAAATCATGCAAACCCCCTTCAAATTAGGAGGTTAGTAGCTTACTTGCAGTTGCTTCCCACATAATGGTTAAAGGAGCCATAATTTGTGAAACAGTTGTTCAGCTGGATAATGTGATACGGCTGCAGTTTTAACTGTAGTGCAAGTGAAAGGAAAACTGGATGCAGTTGTTATTTCAGGGGCACAGTAAAGTAATATTAATAATTTCAATAAATATTCTTCTAGAAAGATGTGAAACAATTTCCAAATTTTAGATGCTTATGTCCAGCAGGCTGTGTTGCAAAACCATATATTTGAGATTCAAGAGATTTCAAATGTACTGGAGCCATGAAGTTCACTTGGCAGCCCTGAGAGAAAGTATCGTCACAGTACTGACCCTAGAAAATGTTGGCAGATCATGTTACTGTATATATGGAAATGCTGGTCTGAATGAAATCTATCCCACCAAGTGGAGTGCCTCTTGCTGCATGAACCACCAGTATTTTTCAGTAGTTAGCACTGCACTGCCTCTGGAAATGACAGAGTGTAAAATGTCATGGATTGTGGCCACCAAATCCTTTGCCTTCACAGAACTTTCTTCAGCTCTGTCACCTTTCTATAATAGAAACGTGACATCTAAAATTAAAACAGGTATTTATATGTGTGCTGGTATTCATTTATATGCACATGCAGTGTAGCTAATCAGAATGTGGATTTCTGCAAGCTCTGTTAAGAAAGGGATTTCATTATTAAATCAGTCCTTTTTATGATGTAACATGGTTTGTGAGTAGCCAGAAGAACAGTGGAAAGTCTTATCTTCCTGAAACCAGGGGGATATTTTTATTTGAGCAAATTTTATTAGCTCAAAGTTCCAAAGATTTGGGATTTTTTTACTACTTTTAAGCCAAAAGTTTTGTCTAACAATTATCTCACTAGAGCTCTGTCATTGTGGTTTCTATTTCAATTGCAACTTGTATCTCCTCCCTGGCCAGTGTCCTGCCCTTCACATATGTGCACCTCTACTACCTGTACTGTTTCCTTTGCTCAGTTACTGAGCCTTGTTTTGGGTAGGGATATATAACTGTGTTTCTCTACATGCTTTTAGTATTTCGGCTACCTGGTTCCCAAAAAAAGAGTTAGATTATTTCATAAATTATCAGATGTGCTTGAAATTTAGTGCAATGCGCTCAATTGTGAATTATAAAGTGAATTATTTATGTTGAAATAAATTTTGATTGTATATGTGATCTGATTGCATTTTGCAATGAAATTATAAAGACATTTCAACAGAAAGGTATGAAGAGCAATATTTGCATAAATAAAATAATACACAAAGAATTTACTCCTACCAGTGGACTAACAACCTTAGAAAATTGTGACCTATTGCTACCTGAGTTTTGTAAGGAAAACATCTACATAAGTCATCTGCTTTCAGTCATGAGATTTTTTGATTTCTGAAAGACAAGGAAGGTTTAAGCCGTATGTTCATATATATGTCTGTGTCGGTTCCCTCCATCCCCTCCCTGTAACTTGAACCTGTTGGCTGCTTTCAGACACATTTGAGGAAGGGTCATAGGTCTCAATGGTATTAAGTTTCTACAAGTTCTGTGATAATAGCTGGGTAGGGATAAAGAGACCCCTGAAGTGTCCCAGCTAACAAAAAGGTGGCAGAGCTGTTAGATACCAGTGTGTCCACATAATGGAGACTCCTTATAAATTCTGATCTGTGATTATATTAAATGCCATCCAGTTTATGATTATGATTTATCATTTACCGTATGAATTGCACAAAAAAAATAGGAAATCAGTTTCACTTAGTTCTTGTAGTCATAGGAGTGTTTCATTCTGTGGTCAAAACTCCACTGTAGCAAATTGTGTTCAGTCTGATGGAGAATTTGGCATTCAGTCTGTCACATAGTGAAGATGTCCTGACAAGGAAGAACAGAAAATCTTCCAAGAATTATGCAGAATTGGCTTGTGGGGAAAACCACAGGATTTGTCCTTTGATAAAAGATAAAATAGGCAGAACTCATGTAGAGCTTGTCGGGAAGTTTAAAGATTAAATTGGGTTGAGTGAAGCTGAGATGAGGGAGAAAGGATTTCCTGCCATTTTATGTATGTAGCTTGTTTGATTTGATAAATTTAATTATGTATTTTGAGTGTGAAGAATGACAAAGCAAAATTTAAATTATTTAATTAAAATTGAAACGTATTTTGAAGTACTTTGAAAATAGGACATTGTTTTTAACTCTTATTATAGATCACAAGTAAAAGTAAAATATTTTAAATTAGAGGAATTGTTTCAATTATGTGTGGGAAAATATTTTGACTGGTTTTGGAGTTCAGAGTTGACTACAAAACTATGATCTTAAAGGAGGAAAAACCCCCCTCATTTTAATGTTTTGAGGTGCATTTTATTCTTTTCAGCTGGAACAGTCCAGACTTTTGAACTTCAGGAATTCTGAAACTTGCTTTCTAAGAAGCACACTGGATTCTTCTGTGTTGCTTCTGATGGCTAACAGATAAGATTTGCTGTGCCAAATTCTCTTCCTGTGCGTGTAGTCTGTTGGAATTTAGCAAGAAGTATCCTTGACAAGGCACTAGAAGGAAGGCACTGAAGTCTCTCGTGTTTGTATTTCTGAGCAGATTAAGTTTCTGTAAGTAAGGTAAAAACTGTTGAATATATGTAAATATTAAGACCAGCTCACACTAGGTATCTTATACCAAATTGTTTTAATAGGTAATGTAACAAAAATACTGGTAAGAAAGGATAAGCTGTTCCTTAACCTTAAATATCATGTCCCCCAAGTGCTTCAGGGATGTTGCTGTACCACATTACAAATCTAAACAACAACAGTTAAGGACCTCAATTCCTGGACAGATGGAAATTCATATTTAAGCAGCAGTATAATTCCTTGAGACTTCTGTTTCTCTAATAGAGATGTGTTACAGATAAGATAGGTAAAACTAAGACCAGACACTGTCTTAAAACCTAGATGAGTTTATACTTCGATCTCCAGTAACACTGTTCTTGTTGCCAAGTATAATTTCTCTCTGCTATGTCTCCTGTTGCTTTTTTCTAGTTCTACAGTTTTAAATTAAAATTTTACTACTTAATATCTTATTAATATATTACTCTCTCATGCTGTTGGGCCAGAACGTTGCTCTTCATTAACTGGAACCACGTTGCTTTAAATGGGTTACCTAGTTATCAGAATGAGATAAGCCTGCAAGGCACCTTAAGTCATTCAAAAATGATGGATAGAATATTACAAAACATGCACAGAGACCCATTAAAAAAACCAAATCACCACTTGCTAGTTCATATTTACAGGCCAGATCTCAGCAACAGCAATGTGAAACTCCTTTTTCTGCTTCAAGTTAAAATTCCATACCGAGGTGAAGTCTGGAGGGAAAGAAAATATATTTACTAGATCAGAACGTAATTTTTAAATAATTGGCAAGCTTTTGGTTAATGAGCTGAGCTTTCAAGGTACTACCATAATTCTAGCAATTTGTGTAATAACATTAATGATGTGATCTTTCTAATTAGATTTTTGATCCAAAAAGCGCAGTGCTTGCTTAGTCAACCACATGTTTAAGTAAATGTCTTGTATTTGAATGAATGAACTTGGTTTTCCATAAATTTGAATTATCATCACTGGTAGTGTGTTCCATGATTTATGTCTCTGTTAAAATGTACACTGCTAGATCAAATCCTTCTTGTAGAAGAGGAAGAAGATATAAAGAGCTGCCTAATACACAAAAAGCAAGAGGGCTCTCATTTTGATGCCAAAGAAGGGGCTGTAAGGAATGACACTTCCATACGTCCCAAATGCAAACTGTGTGAGGTCTTTACTGGACATGAAGGAATAAAAAAAATGTAAACAAAGAAATATAAATAAGTAACTGTTTAGGAGACTAAAGAGGTTTTTTTTCGAGTGAGCCCACAGATGGTCAGGTGAGGACAGAAGTGCAGTGGTACCACTAGAGTGCATTGTACATGGTTGATATCATTGTACATTGATAGCATTGCAGGTATCAAGGCCCATGTGAGGGCAGTCTGGGGGTCAAATGACTGGTATAAAGGCTGGGAGGAAAATGCAATTCACCATGAGTAAAGGTCTCTAGGTCAGGCCATAAATGTGCCAACTAGGAAAAGGAAAGTATTTCTGCTTTGATTGATGAAGATTGGTTTGTGTCCAGGAGGAGCTACCCCTAAAAAAAGAAAGAAACAGACCTGTGAGGTATGGAAAATAATGTTTGCACTAAAAAGAAATTGTAAGCAGAAAAAATTCAGTCCAGAAGAAAAATAAAACAAATGGTATAGTATTCAGGGAAGCTTGTTTCAATTATGGCGAGGACAATTTTAGGGACCCTATAAAGCATCAAACATATGTAGTAAGTAGGGAAAGAAGTAGTGTGCAGAGTCAGAAAAACTGTGTAAACTGAGTTGATAAAGAATGATCCAAAGGTCCAAAACTAGCTGATAAGTTAAAAAGGACAGAAAAGGAAGCAAGACCTTTGGATTTAGCCACAAGCCAATCATTAATTTTTTCAGAAGGTCAATGCGAGTAAAGTGACCTTAGCAAAATCAACTGAATCTAATAGCAAGCATTTGAGCAGAACTAGCATAAACTTAGGGCTTGGGGGTTTTAAAAAATTTTAATTACAAGACTGGCAACTAGTAATTAGATAGCATCAAGAAAATTCCTTTTGAAATTTAAAAAGAATAATCCTTTTATACTTTTTGATACAAGAGTAGTGTTTGATGTAATTCTGTTACAAATGAGTCCTAAAAAACTGAGTGAGTTATGAGAAAGTTCTGCAGTCATATGAAACTGGGTAACACATGCTTGCTATCATGCTAACTAAAATAATGAACTTTTCTCCAAGAACTAAGTAAATTTATGGAGAACTTGTACTGTGCTATTTGTCCTGGCAAGGTGTAGTGTTTACCTGTGTCAAAAAGGCAAACTGCTGAATGAATAATTACTGAGTAGAATAAAACTTGCTGACTCGTATTATCTAAGGCATGTAAAAGCTGTGGCTGATTTGCTGTATTCTAAAGCCATAGCTTATGTTTTCATAGATGTTACCACCAGTGATGTTTACCCTTTCCTGCTGTAGGTATGCCTGCTGAGTTCACTAGCACTGCCTGTGTTCTTGCATATACAAGTAGTGTTAAATATTGTGTCTGTTCACAGCCGTGCCCTGCTGTACCAGCTCTGGAGAGTGAAGCATAGGCTGGAGGAGTATTGAACAAGGCACTGCTTGGGTGATAAAAGCAGAAGCAAAAATCATGTCGGAAGAAGGATGCAGATTTTTTTACAACTTTAAATGGAATAACTCGGGTAGAAGTAATGTTTGCTATGCCTGGTTTTTACTTTCGTAAGGCAAAACCAAATGATTTAAAAGTGAACTTGGGTGCAAAGTTAAGAAAATGCAGAATACCACAATCAGGGTAAGAGGGATACACTAAATATGAGTAGAGCTGGTAGGAAACACATTTCTCCTTGTAGACAGTTTCTGTTAAGATAGAAGTATTTTTGAAGACATGTCTGTTGATTTTATAAGGGAGAGATTTTTGCAGGGAAACATAAATATAGGTCTAGGAGTAGCTAACTGGTTTAGGTTTTAAGTCGATTTTTCATTGCATCACAACAAAGATTTTGAGAAGCCACAATTTGAAATTGTTTAGAATATTCTTCAAACAGCCCCTCAATAATTACTTAAAATATTTATAGGTGAATCACAAACTGTTTAAGTTGTGTAGTCTAAAAATCTGAATTCTCAACACACGAAATACTGGAATTTTTGGTAATATTGAACCTGTTTACTACAGGTTTAATGAAGAACACGCATATTTGATGACTGAAAATAACTGAATTACGCACTTCGGTACGCTTTTCAGGGAAGCATTTTAGACGTGACAGGGAATCTTCAGAGCCAGATTGCTGCTGAAGAGCCCTTCGTGGAAATGAAATCCCGGCTGCCTCCGACGGCAGCTGCGGGCGGGCGGTGCCGCCCCGACGGGCTCCGCTCCCCGCGGCCCCCGGGCGGGGCTGGACGGGGCGGGAGGGCCCCATAAAGGCGGCGGGGCGGGCGCGGAGCCGAGTCGAGCCGAGCCGTCCTGTCCTATCCTGTACTGTCCAGATTTGTCCTGTCCTGCCAGCAGGGATGCTGCGAGTGCGGTGCTTGCGCGGGGGAAGCCGCGGAGCCGAAGCGGCGCATTACATCGGCTCACGGGTTGGTGCCGCCGCGCTGGGGGCTGGTGGGGTTGAGGATGCTCCGTGGGGACGGGGTCCTGCGTGACCCTTTCGTCGGGGCGCTCCGAGAGGTGGCAAGAGGGGTGAGGGACGGCTGCGGGCTCCTCTGTCTGAGACTCGCCCAGCATCCACCCAGCTCAGCAGCGCAGAGTTCAGTGATTCCAAGCAGTGTCGGTGCCATTCTCCTATGTCATTACCCTTCTAAACTGAGTGCATTTTAAAACGCAAAATGTCCTTTAAGCATCTGTTAGGCTGTGAATAAGAATGGCCGTAACAAGCTGCGCTTCTGTTAGTGCTCCAAAATAGGGGATGTTGCTTTGGGATTGAACCATTGTTGCTTGTGGGCTGAACCATCCATCGCTTCTTGCCTTTTGTAAGGGAAGTGTAATTTTCTTTCTTGTTTTTATTTTAAGCTTCAAAGCGTCTTTACAGGATGGGTGCAGCGAACTTTCCAGAGCACCCAGGCAGCCACGGCCTCCCAGAACACCTGTGCTGCTGATGACAAGGCTACCAGCCCTGTGCCTAAAGACTGTCTTGTTTGCTCATACAATGAGTGGGACCCACTGGAAGAGGTCATTGTGGGAAGAGCTGAAAATGCTTGTGTCCCACCTTTTTCCGTGGAGGTTAAGGTAAGCAATAATAAAAAAAAAAATCGTAAATAGAAAATAACGTGGGTTTTATACATACAATTTGCTTAAGCTTTACAGTGTACAAGGAATGATGTTTACTCTTGAGGATTCTTCTTTCAAAGTAGTTGTTTATATCTGTGAAACTTTACAGTATAGTCATGTTGGTGAGGGATGTGCTTTTTCTTTTTCGCTTTCAACCGAATTAGCTTTTCTAACAGAAGTCACTAATAGAGAGAATCTTTAATATGTGCAATTTGCTCTGGTTATATAGCCCTAATGCTATCAAAGTACACACACTAGCTTTTGAGGTAGCAAAACTTTAATTTGACTTGAAATTAAGTAGGGTTACCACTTTAAAAAAGTGTAATTTTCTACTTAATAGTCTGAGAAAGATTAACCTGTGGACTAGTGGGACTACTGTATTAAATAGCTCTGAAGTAGCTCACTGCAATTCCTATGTGCTGGAGTGTAAATATATACTCTTATCTTTTTCAAGATTTTTTCTGTGCCTAAAACTGCAACAATAAATCCATGTTTCTGTGCTCTCTGAAATCTTGTGTTTTAAACAGTAACGCTCAAATAATGGGCTTTCTTTGGATTTTTAAGTACTTTATCTGGACTTCAAAGTATGTGTGTCACCTGCATTTGTGGGGATGCTCTTGAATCATTCTCTTTCATTGTTACAGTACTGTCTCCAGGGCAGCATGTAACCCATGGCTATCACAGCAAAATGAGCTGGGACAATATGTCTGCCAATGGCAAACAAAGATACTGAAAATATATTTAAAGTACTGGAAATGGTCATTTCAGAGAAGTTTGAGATGTACTAGTGGAGAAGACTCCTCTTCCCTTAGCCCTTTTTATGGTTGTTGTTGTTTTTTTTGTTTTTTTTTTTTTTTTTTAATTAGAATCTGGGCTATGATTCTGGGTAGAAGTGGTTGGAGGAGAGTAAATGAATTTCTGCAGCTTGTTGGTTCTAATGCCCAGACAGCAGAGTAATCATTTGACTTAAGTTGGGACATTTGAAATGACATGTTGGTGCCAGTGAGCACAATGAAAGCTTCACTACTGACTTCATCATGACTTTTATTTATGCCTTGAAAGCTGCAGCTCAGTTATCAATCTCTGGAATCCTCTTTCAGACACTCCAAAGATATTTTATCAGCTTCAGAGAAAGAAGTGAATGAGTGTTAGCATTTCTAATATACAAGTATGTGTATATGCATCTATAGAAGACTGCCATAATAAATGCACAGGAAGAGTAAGGGAAAAAATGTCTAACTTTTTTACATTGTGACGTTCAATGAATCAAAATTCTTTTCTTGAGTAGTGACCAAGGGCTTGCTTTAGCTCCAGAAAAAATAGTTCAAATGTCTAACTTGCTGAAGTGTGACATGCTGGACAGGTTTTACTGCCTATTAAGGCAGTAATTACTCATGTGAGATCAGAACTTCACTTTCCTGTACATGTGATGTCAAAAGCTCAATGAGGAATGACAAAGGATAGGATTACCTCTGCAATTCAAATACCTGTGACTTAGGGTTAAAGCAAGCTTTAGCTTTGCTTTATGCCAACTGTCAAGCCCACAACAGCTACTGGGAACAGAGCATGCCAACTGAGATGTGGTTTCTTCTAATTTCCTCTGGTTTTGTCTTAAATTTTGCTGTAGAAAAATACTACAACAGTAACTTTACCTGGAGGGGTGTTGCTGAGAAATCCAAACAGTAGTTTGGTCTTACCTTGACTATTACTGTTAATTAATAGATTAATTGTTCAAATCTCCATCTGGCTGAAAGGTAAAGTGTGTATGTGTGTGTTGCTCCTGTGTCATACCACAGCCAGAAATCCCTGTTCCTGCCCCTGTAAGTAGCAATAGTAGGGTTGATGTGTTTCACGTGCCATCTGCCAAGTATGCATGAGGGTCACTGGTTATAAAAACCGCAGTTTGGAGCTAATGAATTTGATTCTTACAAGGAAAATTTGAAGCTTTGGACCTGAGACACTTTAAAGAATACATCTCAAATCATAACAGTTTGGTAAATACTTGTGTTAAGGTTGGGTTTTAAGATTGTATGCAGGTTTATTTACCAAATATTTAAATGCAGGAAGTATGTCTGCATTCAGCATTCTCTTGTACTTTGAGACATGGTTTTGGTGTACACAAACCCTTTTGCTGTGATGTGGGACTGCTGTGCTTGGCATAAGAAGGAGGAAGGAAGGAATTGAATAGACAACCTGCATATTAATGAGCTGACACTTCATTCCATATCCTTTTCAGGGTTTGAAATGGACTGTGTAGGTTATGTAGGTTATTTGGAAACATGGGGAATCTTAAGGAGGTGAACAACTGCATTAATTAGGAAGATGTCCTTTTCTGAAATAGCACTTCAGTGAAAAATCTCACAGCTGAGATTTCTGAAGTCTTCTGAAGCAGTTAACACTTAGTGAAACAGTTGCACTTTGTACTCTCAATACTTTCCAGTATATATTGTGAATAATAATGCATTTTTGGTGAAGAGGTATTTTTAATACAGATCACTATATCTTGAATGAGAATATGGAAATGTGTTTACTACTGAATTAGGCAAAAAGACTTCTGATTTGAATTTCTGTTTCAATGCTCTTAATTTAATAACTGTGATTACTAGCTTTAAGGTACATCTTGATAATGTTAATTAATTTCTACAAAAATGTTTAAAATACATAGCAACTCTAGGGAGCAATTCTGTTTCTTATAGACAATCTTTCCTTACAGCATTGCTTAAATTGCTCTCTAAAAAGAATGAGTTTGTCTTAAATGTGGCTGCAGTGTCTCGGGTACTCTGACAGTACGTTATGAGGTGCATTGAGAAGATTATTTAAAGTTCTTTTCTGTGTCCTGGCCATGCTACCTTCTGAACAGCCTGAACTGACTTGTATGTACATGATCCAAGGGCCCTGAAATCTCAACCCTGATTTGGTATGAAATACATGTCCCAGGCACACACCCTTTTCCTAGATATTCAGAAAGTAGGGAATATGAGTAGTGTTACTCTGTTGTAACTTGCCATCGTATTAGTGCAACACAAGTGTGGTTTCTCAGGTTTGAAAAAAAAGCAGTAGTAGAAGCCAAATGGTAAAGAGAGGAGCTGCACCTCTCAGGGATGATGATATTCACATACATCATGGCTGGCTCTGAAAATAGCTTGCTTCACTCCATAGGACGAGTTTATCTCATTAGCAGAACGTGTTTCCATAGGAATGCTAAGCACTTCATATGATCTCCATGTGACTTCTGACCAGCTGGCAAGTTTGAGGTTGATCAACTTACCCAAGACCTCACTTATAGAAAACGAATAAATTCTTTCAGGAAGGATGGGAAGAAACTTCCTTACTGGAGGAGCAGGATACCCATTCTGGAGCTCTCTGTGTAAATGTTAAGGTTGAATCTTCTTTCTTCTCTCTTGCTTGTGTAACAGGAGGGCAAATATCCATAAATAGTAGAGAATAGAGTGGATAGCCTGGATTGTTAACGGGAAACAGGCATGCCTTCAGATGAATGAAGCTGCTCAGGCAGGTTAGCACTGACAGTGTTAACACAAAAGGAACTTTACTGCATGGTTTCTGTTGAGAACATCACTATCTGGGAGGTATCAGGACTGCAGTGTCAGCCGAGAATCTCGTTTGGAAGGGCAGGTTCTCCTGCACCCAGTTGCTGTCCCTCATGCTGCCTGGATGGGATGTACTCTGGGAAAAAGAAGGCTTCACCACTTGCTTGCCTGTTCCTGACTCCTGCTGTCATTCCAGAAGGGGTCCCTGCACTTGCATCTCTGCTAACACTGACGTGACAGAGGAACATCGGACACGTTGAACTGAAGCAATGTCATTTGTTTTGATTATATGTCTGGATTTTCTTACCCATGAGAACTAGGACATTATTTTGAATTTGTTTTTAATTTGAGAAGACTATCACAGGATTTCAGCAGAGGATTTAGGCCTGTAAATGTTGTACTCGCTTTAATCCAACCCTGGCAGGTGAATTTAGTATCTTTGGCATCTTCTAGACTGCTGCTGTACCTGAAGTATGGCCCCTTCTAGCCAACAAGGCATGTTACCTGTACTTGAGGTGCCTTTAGAATTCTTGGTGTCACCATCGTGACAGTGCCAAAGGGAGGTTTTAACCAGGCAACTACAGATGTTTGCATTTTGGAGATGAACTCAAGGTTGTTTTAATTTACAAACGTATCTGCAAGGCCTTATTAAATAGCAGAGTCTGTAGTGTTTGCCATGTTTTGGGTGTTTGTACAGGTGTGCTGTGATAAGGACTAAATCTTTCATGGCCACTTGGCAATACTGGCCACTAAATGCTAACGGAAGTGTAATGTAGTCTCTTGGTTTTCATCTGTGGTTTAATAATAAGGCTTTCTGTAGGGCTATGACTAAAGATAGGAAGAAATATTTATTACATTATTTAGAATAGTTTTCCCATAAGTAAAAACAAGTAGCGGAAGTTACTGATCCATCCATATCCAAAAATGGAGGAAATGGAAGAGGAAATGAAACGTCCTGAAAATCCTCTGAAAGTCAGACTAAACTTGCAGGTGGAAGTCAAATGTGTACTTACTTCTTCATATTCCGGAATGGGTTTCCCTTTTTTCCTGCTGTTCCTCAGAGGACTTTTTTTCTTGGACATTCATGCTGCATGTGCAGTCCATTAGCAGTACTGAAGCAATCTGCTGGTTCAATGAGCCTGCTCAGCACACACAGCTCATGCTTTGTCACTGTATGTAAGTATTTATAAAGACATCAGCCCCTCACAACTAGTCCGACACCTGCACTGACACGAGTTTAGTGACTGGACACAGCCACACAGTGAAACCTTGCTGATGGTGTACATAAATAGAAAAATAAAAGTTGTAAATACAAAAAATAAAGACCCCGGCCCTCTCCTCTCCTTTTGTTTTAAAAGAATCAGCAGGACATGAAAAATTCTTAGGAACTCTTCAAAATATTGCAAGAATCAGACGTAAGGCACACTCCAACATCTTAGGGTCAAGAGCAAGAANTAAAAAATAAAGACGGCGGAGGGCTATGATAAGGATTCTCAACCAGGCAATAATTGAGAATTTATGAAATATTGACACTTCTCCCTTCCTTTTTTTTTTTTTTTTCCCCCCGGCCCTCTCCTCTCCTTTTGTTTTAAAAGAATCAGCAGGACATGAAAAATTCTTAGGAACTCTTCAAAATATTGCAAGAATCAGACGTAAGGCACACTCCAACATCTTAGGGTCAAGAGCAAGAAAATTTGAACAGTAAGAATTATGTCTTGGGCATCTATTTTGCTCCAAAATACCTGATGCTTATTCTTAGTCACTTACATGTCCTTTTGTTTTAGGCCAACACGTATGAGAAGTATTGGGGATTTTATCAGAAATTTGGAGGCCAGAGTTTCCCCAAAGACCATTTAAAAAAAGCTATTGCTGAAATTGAAGAGATGTGCAATATTTTGAAAGGAGAAGGTGTTATTGTCAAGAGGCCTGATCCAATTGACTGGTCTGTGAAGTATAAAACACCTGATTTTGAATCTACAGGTAAATGTTCTTCCATTGTTGAAAGTCTTGTCTGTTTAACCCTTGCCTGAGACATTTTGGGTATCATTTAGTCTGCCTTCTTGCTAGGAGCAGGATTATTGCCAGTGTCAAGTGAGGTCAGTGATGGCTTTGTGTGGCTATGACTTCGAAAATCTGCAGGGATGGAGATTCTGCCTCCTGGTTTGCTGACTTGCTTCAGTGCTGCATGGATTTCCAGATGACAGAAGTTTGCCTGATAACTAACCTGAACATCCCACACCAGCATCTGTTGCCAAATTCCCTTTCTGTGTTGTCACTGCCACTGCCAAGAAGTGTTCATCTACTCAAAGTAGCTGTTCCTGCTTTGTCCCCTACTTGCCACATGACAGGTCAAATGCTATAAGGCCTCCTGCTATCTTGATAGCTCTTCACTGGATCCTAGAGTTGGATCCATCTTAAACTATAGAGGCCAAAATAGTTGGAGGCAACAGTTTTCCAGGGGCATCCTGGCTGGTATCAAGGAAATTGGAGTATCTCTTTACCTACTGTCCACATTCCTCCATGTGTAGCACCATATGGCTTTGGTTGGCTGCAGTGAGAGCACACTGGCTCACGCTCAGCTTTCCGTTAAGTGTAGCCCTCAGGCTCCTTTCACGTCAAAAGTGTTGTTAAGTTGTTCTAGTGGAATCAAAATTCATTAGGGAACAGATAATGTTAGTGAAAAGCGTAATGGGAGTACTTTCTGAATAGGTTCCGTGTTCCATCAAATTCCTCTTTGGTACTATTACTTTTTAAAAGGATTGTATATAAAGAAATGATGTTCACTTTGAAAACTTGCTACACATCATCCCGTTTTAAAGTCATCTGGGTAAATCATAAGCATTTGTCTGGTTAATTTTCATTAACCAAATTACGTAGTGGAAGATTGATGATGGATGGCTTTCTTCTAGCTGTGAATTTGTTATGAGAGAGGCTTTGTAGCAAAAGTTGCACGTATTTTGAACAAAAAATGTCACTCTGAAAAATTACTGAAGAACGTAAGCACCCAATATTATGTTCTGGTTTCCTGACTTTGCTAATGATGATTTTTGCCATTGTTTTGAGTAGAAGTAATGGTAAAAAGGAGGGTAAAAAGTGAATAAGCTGAAAGAGCTGAGAAAAGCATAATTTTCTCATAGGTTAATGGCCATTTCCCTTCCAGGTATGTATGCTGCCATGCCAAGAGACATCCTCTTAGTGGTGGGAAACGAAATTATTGAAGCACCTATGGCTTGGCGTGCTCGGTTCTTTGAGTACAGGGCATATAGACGACTAATCAAAGATTATTTCAACAGTGGTGCTAAGTGGACAACTGCCCCTAAACCCACAATGGCAGATGAACTCTATGATCAGGTACTGTTCTACTTTTCCTTTAGAACTTCAGTTCTCATTATACAGAATTTTGTTGATAATTTCAACCTGAGGTTTCACAATACTGGAGGAGGGGAATGGCACAAAACAACTCTGGAGATCTGTGGTTTTTTTCTAGTGTTTGCAAACATGCTGTAGCCTTTCCAGCTGACACCAAGTGTGTGCAATTAGGGAATAAGGAGCAGGAAGTTGTGTCTATTGAATTCCTCTGCTTTGAATTGTTTTGGTTACGGGCTGTAACGGAGCATTACTAAGGAGGAAGGAATGCTAAAAACACATCACAGAGACTACTTTAAAGAATTAAGATTCCCTGAGAATATCCATATATACTGAGTACAGGAAAGTGGGAAAGCATATATATTTTGTCACAGAAAAAAACCCAACTCATAATACTTGTTTTGCATGATGATAACTAATTTGAAAGTTACATAAAAGAAATAGTGGAGGATCTAAACTGTGAGTATTTACCTTTCAAATTTTAAAGTGAATAGCATCTCCATCTTTCTAATAATTT
The DNA here is from genome assembly GCA_013399855.1 of Oxyruncus cristatus. Taxonomy (NCBI): domain Eukaryota; kingdom Metazoa; phylum Chordata; class Aves; order Passeriformes; family Cotingidae; genus Oxyruncus; species Oxyruncus cristatus. The sequence continues at coordinate 2,631,051 of VXAY01002056.1, forward strand.
TGACTTGGACAATTTTGGTAGTTTCCTGTAGGTCTCTAAATGCATTGGGATCTTGGTAATAGAATTTACAATAAATGCAGTAAACTAGATGTGGAATGATTATGACTTTCTGGGAATGGTGACATCAATGATACAAAGAATCTTTGTTTAAAAAAATTACCTTTGAGTAATCTGTCAGAATTAGAAAAATTCCAGAGCCTGTTCTAAAGCACAGAAACTACTTAGTTGGTATTTTTTATTTGTGCTGGGTTTTACACCCCACTTGCTCTTAATTGCTTTGTTTCATTTTAAAATTATTTTAAATAATGAAGATCTACCTTCTAGTTTGAAGTACTGTTCCATTTTAAAATGTGGACAACCAGGGAGCCCACTTGGGTTGGGAATAGCTTGCATACCAGTATTGCTGTCCCTGTGCAGTGATGTGTTGGACTGATAGTTAAACTCCACTGGTAATGAACGCTTTTGATCCAGAAGTTGGAATATTATCAAGACAGTAGTTCTGAAGAGCAATTAATTTCTTGATATAACTATTTTCTCTTATCAGCTGGTCTTGAATGTTCTTAAGACCTTTCCCTTACAAATCCACATTTAGGCTTTCTTTTTTATTCTATAACAAGTAAAATAAAAACGCCTCCAAGGAACACACTAGCTATCAATATTAACACATTTTCTTAATTTCAAAATACTCTTCAATAGCAAATGATTTAAAAACTTTCCCTTAACCTCTCCAACCTGAAGTTGTTATTCCTTTTTCTACAACCAGAATTATCCAATCCACTCTGTTGAAGACAGGCATAAACTGGCTGCTCAGGGAAAATTTGTAACTACTGAATTTGAGCCATGCTTTGATGCCGCTGACTTCATTAGAGCTGGAAGAGATATCTTTGTACAAAGGAGCCAGGTAAACAAAGCTTTCTTTCAGTGGTTTTGGTATCTATCTTAATGATTGATACTTTGTATCTTTTAAAATTCCTGAGCTGCATTAAAACAAGAGTGTTGACAAAAGCAATTGCTATTCATGGAATGTTTGATATAAGGGGTAAGACTGTCTTCCAGCTAAGGGGTTAGCTAAAGGCACAAACTTCGCTACTATTTTGGCTTTAAATATTTAATTAAATAAAACCTTAGACAGACTAAACTTGGATGCAGTTTATATTCTAGCCGAGTGAAACTTACTTTGCCCTGTTTTCAGGTTACAAACTATATGGGTATTGAATGGATGAGGCGACATCTTGCACCAGACTACAGAGTGCATATAATATCCTTCAAGGATCCTAACCCTATGCACATTGATGCCACTTTTAATATCATTGGACCTGGTCTTGTGCTGTCTAACCCAGACCGCCCCTGCCACCAGGTAAGACTGTAGAAGAGGAGAAAAGTGTTTTGTGTTTAAAAAGGACTCAGAAGGATTAGTTCCCTGGGTAATTACTCTTCCACACGTTTATTTTTATATACACTTTAATAATATTAAATTATTGAATTTAAATAGAAGCCAGGCAGTTGTTCAGGAACTTATCGATGTATTTGGATCTTGACTCCAGAACTTTCTCAGCAGTGCAATGACCATTGTTCTTCCTCAGTTTTCTGCTGCTGATCTCTGTGTTTTCTTAGTGTGAATATAAGTGGATGTGCTGTGTGTTTCTTTCTATGTACATGGTTAAATATGATGGAAGTAATCCAATTTGTAATAATGTATCAAAGCCAGTCCCTAGGATATACTACTTCTCTAAACACTTTCATTAGTTCAGTACTTTAACTGTATCCAAGGAGAAATTGAGGGTTTCTCCTACTCAGAGTAATCTCCCTTCTCGCTCCGATGTTGGAAGCTTCTCCTTTAGTGTTGTTTGAACCAATGGCAGAAAGCTGATGGTGGCTCAGGCATTCAGCTTTGAATAACTGAGCAAGAAATACATTCTGCAGAGTAGGAAAACGGAGAGACATGGAAAACCTGCTACTACACTTTGAGAAAAAGCTACAATTGCTGAAGAGCACAATCAGATGAGAGAGCCTTCCAGAGAGTAAGAGCTCATCTCTCATACAGTCAGGTTACTTGTACTGCAGTGCTTTAGGATTTTTGTGAGGATCCCCATGACTTCAGGAGCTGTACAACCACATGGGAATAGCTGAGCTGATCCTGAATCGATGGGATAGAGCTGTGTGCTGCAAAGATTACAGAGCCATGTGCAGAGCATAGCTCTTGGAAGCAGTGTTAGTCTCTTCTCAGCAAGTGGTTTCAATGCAAATGGTCTCACTGAGTTACTGCGTCTTTTAATATCCATTCTGAGAATATGATTTTTAAAACAATCATAGCTTTTTTCCTCCCCTTTTCCTTTCCATTGCTTTGTTGTAATCTTACTTGCAAGAGGAGGTTCTTGGCCTCCCTGTGTTAAACCCATGTGCTGGGACTTTTTTCACAGAAAACGTCTGTCTGTGTAGATAGAAAAGATAGATGCGGGTTGCTTTCATAAAATCTGACTTGGCAGTTCTGGATGACCAGGAAATGGTTGGGGGGGGGTGTGAATCGTGCGGATGAAAGGGAGCTTTTCTTGAATGGTGCCGATGAAAGGGAGCTTTTCTTTAAAATCCTTGCAGGCCAGGCTGGTTATTGAGTGTTTGGGATCAGAGCTCCGCCTCGTGGTAACACTTGAATTAAGAGCTCTTCCAAGAACTCGGACAGTGAAGTTGAAAAGTCAATTCTCCATAGCCAAATTATCCTCCTCATATTTTTAACTTAATTCTGTAGTTCTTAGAGGCACAAATTATTTCTTAGGATGCCTTTACATTGCTCCCTGTGTTAAATAAACTGCATATTAATTTTCTTACGAAGTAGGATGGAAAGGTATTTTCAAGTGTTATTTCTGATGGGCTTGTTTCTGTAAATGTCAGCGTGATTCATATCAATGGACTGTACAATCATATGGGAAGAAATAATATGGAAAATAAAGATTTTAATATGTTTATGCTGTTACTAATATATTTACTTAACAGGCTCCAAACTGCATGTGCTACTTTTTGTCTTTAACATATCTTAGTGTACCTAGCATATATAAGCCCAGGAGACATAAATGCTATTGGTATTCAAAGCTTAAAAAGGCTTTAAAAAGGTGCTTGTATGAAAACTGGGTTTGTAGATGAAATTTGAATGAGGACAACAGTAGTGGACTGGGGGAAGGTGATGTTATACATACTGAAATATCCTGAGAAAATGACATAAGTTAGAGGACATAATACTCTAAATACACTCTTGAGAATCTAATTAAATTACTCTTTCAGATTGAGCTCTTCAAGAAAGCTGGCTGGACTGTGATCCAACCTCCAGTGCCACTCATCCCAGATGGTATATTCACTTTTTAATTTCTAAGGATTCCAAGGGTATTCTGAAAAGTATTAATATGGGGCAACACGGGTACAGTACAAGGTTGATTCTCATGTGTTTAGATCACCCACTGTGGATGTCTTCTAAATGGCTTTCCATGAATGTCCTGATGCTGGATGAGAAACGTGTGATGGTGGATGCCAATGAGACATCGATTCAGAAGATGTTTGAAAAGCTGGGTATGTCCTACCATACTTGTACATATACCTAAAATAAAAGGATCGTGATACCAGCTGTGCACATCAGGGTAAATGGAGGTTTCACTTAAAGTAGTCAAAGCAGCCAGCATTGGAAAAGATTTTCAAACTGTTGGGTTAGTAAGTAAGAATTGTTCAGTGATTTTTCTCCTGAATACTTCAGTCATATGAATATGGGCTGCTTTTGCCCCCTGTAGCTTCCAGCAAATCAAGGTATAAGCAGCGACTGAAGTTATTGCTAGCAAGCTTTTGAATGAGCTTTTTTAATATAAACTGTCTGCTCAGTTTAGGGTCAAAATCTGTCTTGGAGAGGTTGAGTGCACATACTGCTCAGTGATGTTGAGCTTACTATCCCTCATTGCCAAAATGTTTTCAGATTTTTCTAGTTTCAAACTCATTGTACTTTAAACTGTCAACACCACTTAACCCAGGTATTTCTGCTCATTTATGGAGAATCTCAGTCCTGTGAGATGTAAGCTCATGATAGCATGGAATTCCTTTAGATATGCAGTGATGGGAGAAATGTTATTGAACATAAAATCTGTAAGTCTTATTATGCACAACTCACTGTCAGGACAAGTAATATGGACTAAAAGTCTGTGCTCATGCAGTTAATCTGAGTGCTTCCATGGTGCTGGGAGGGAAAGGTGTAGGTGGTTCTACTTGTGGCTCATATTAATAAGAGAGTAGCCAGATTGCTTGATGCTACAGCTGACTAGTGCTGCAGGATAAATATGTGGTGATGCAAAAGTTGATGGGGTAAAATGAAGACTTGTGGGTAGATGAGAAGTCAGGGGAAGTAAGGGATCATTGTAGTGTAAAAGATAATACTTCCCAGTAGCAAAAGACTCTTTTAAAGGGATAAAAATGATGGGAAAGAGAGAATGATCCAAAGGTAGAAGACAGCAAGTGTGAACCTAGAAGAAGGTTTGGTGCCGTGGATGTGAGTGCCCTTATTGAAGCTTCCCTCAAATCTGAGATGATTGCAGGTGAGAACCATGCAATCCAATGCTTTAAGGTGCTTTTAAAGACTGACCATACACCCTTTAGTGAATCACTACCTTCTTAGTCTTAGATTGCTTTAATTCTCTGCATGACCAAGGAGTTGAGGGTTTATAAACATTTGAAAGTACTTTAAAAATGAGGCAATTAATGCTAATCACGGCTTATCCTTTGCACTTGAACTTCAGTCTCTGTAAGTTCTAAATAAACTCCAGTAGTCAGTAAGTTCCTAGGACTGAGATGGGTCTACTGGGAAAAATCTATTGCTGATCTGGATGATAGATTCTACTGAGCTGCTCCTGAACTCCTGAAAGTACCAAGAAGCAAAAAGGCAAACTTTGCAACAGAGAAGTCTTCTGATCCTAGTCTAGCTGTCAGGGCTTGGTGTAAGCTGACCCACAGCTGAAAAGAAGTGGGAGGAAGCTTAACCTAGGTACTAAGTGTAAGAGTCTCTTTTCCCTTTCAGAGAAAGAGTGACTCAGAACTATCCACTTTGAATACATCTTTCCTTGAAAGGCACTTGAAAGAGCACATTCAGTGTCTGAGCCACAAATGCTCACACAGATTTATGCAAATGTGCCCTGACCATATATTGTAGCAGAATTTCAGCTAATTCTTTACACACTGCACAAACTGAATTTATCTTTTTATTACTGGCACATCATAACACATCAAACACTGGCTGTGCTCCAGGCACTGTATACACCTAAGGGTATTGCTGGAATAAACAAGCCAGCTATGTTCCCAGTTTGTTCTCTGCCTAGAATTTGGGTAAATAAATTCTTAACGAACGAGTAGGAAATACCTTCCATACTTACATCCAGCCATATGATCTGATAAACTATTATCTACTGTTCCAATCAGAGCTCGCCACATGAAATTGAGATCTTAATTTTCAAGTATGCACTGCGTGTTTCTTTCAGGCATTTCCACAATTAAAGTGAATATTCGCCACGCCAATTCACTGGGAGGTGGTTTCCACTGCTGGACGTGTGACATCCGCCGCCGTGGGACCCTGCAGTCTTATTTTGACTAGTTATGAACCAAATAGGTAGCAACAGTTCAGCTTCTAAAGTAGGCATAGGAAATGAGCAAATCAATGCCACTTTTGTTAAAATGACTGCATGAGCTCTAGTGCTTGATCAGTGGTGTCCTCACAGTGGTCTGGTAAATGTTTCATTCTTAAATACCCTTCACTTTCAGCAGGATAATTGAAACTACTTGCATCAGCAATACAGGTTTTCTGGCTGCCTTTTTGAAAGACATCCTTCATCTGTGAAGCCTTTTCACGTTGGCTTTGAATGTAAAAGCTTGACAAAACATCTAAAAGGCCTTGTCAGAATAGCTTGGCCATTAATATTGGATATCTACCTCTATCTAGTTACTCTATCAAATAGGCAGCTTGAAATGTGAAACTTGAGTAAACTTCCCTTATTTCTTTTAATCACTTTTTTGTTCTAATATATTCATGTCTCATCAAGTCAAAATAGATGCAACTGTATAGATCTCTTATGGAACCAATTAATTTTATAATGTCTTTCACATTAAGCCGTACAAATATTTACAGAGAGTTTCCAGTATGACCTAACTTTTAAGACGTGTTCACTTACTTGCCATGTACTTCTGCATTTTCTTCTGATGCATGTTGTGCACCTGAATACTCTTTTATATTGCTTTTTGTATTGCTGAAATTGGGTTTTATTTAACTTTTATTCTGCTTGTACAGGTTTCACTCTGAGTTGTTTACATAACTTAAAAAAGGCACAAACAAACAAACCCCAACGACAAGCCCTCCTAACCTTAAACTTCTGACACCTTACAACCCTGTCTTCCTTCAGCTGTAGCAGATACAGAAAGATGTATCAAAACATGCCAGACACCATGAAGGAATCTGAGTACTGATTACTGACTATGTACTTTTTATGCTAATAAAGTTTTTTGCATTCTAAATTTGTTGCTCTTCTGAAAATGAGTAAGTATGAAATGTCTGGATGGGGACAAAATACATGTGTAACAGACACTTGTATAATGCAGAAAACCTTTGCAGTGTATTGTACATGTGGTATATTTCTACTTCTGCCTTTCACGTAAGTATGACTGGTGGGGGAAAGCAACACTAATAGATACTTCTTAACGGATTGTGGAGGAAAATACTTTTACAATGCAGTGCACCTTGACAGATAAGATGTCAGGCATGACATGCTCACATATAAGCTGTATGGCCATACTTCAGAGTTGGGTAGGGCTAAACTGGTCGAATATCAACAATCTGGAATGCTTTCAGACATGCCCAATGGGACAATCTAATTAGGCAGCTGCCAGCACTTGATCAGGTATAGAGATGGTGCCTCTTTTCTCTCTAAAATCAAGGCTCTTTAGACAATGGGAATTCATCTGAGTCGTCCTGGAACCAGGCTTTGTTTTCCAGTATTGGCAGTGGGGCTGGACAGCTGCATTAGAGGAGCACACACAGCAGGTCCTCTTTCCCCTTGTCCTGCATGCTGCAGTGCCCAGATCATGTGTGTGTCTGTGCTTGGCATACGATATCACCAGCTATGGCTAAAACCATTAGAAACTGGCCAAAGTGTAGATTAGTAACCAGATAAATGTACCCTGGATGCCTCCAGGATTAAGGAGACTATATTTGCATATAATGTTATAGATGAAACTCTGACTTTATAAACATTTCAGCCTTTCCCCAGCTTTTTTTTTGTTTATCATTTATCAAATACCCTTTCATTAAAATCTGAAACTCTGCACACAGTAGCAAGTCTTTCCGCTTTGACACCACCACTGCTTCTGAAGATGTTTGGGGGTTTTTTGGCTGTCAGTAATTACAAGTTCTTTTACCTAAGCCATGAATGCTTTGACCAATCTGGGAATAGATTTGCCTTTTAAGTCATCTTTCCTTCAACAAGACAGTCAGAGGAGTTGTTCCATATGAGCTTTCTGTTCAGCAGTAGTGTCAGAACACAGATTGTGGAGACACACTACCAGGAATGCACTGACATGAGGAGGTATTACTACCATTGTTTTGGGACAGAGGAGGATCTGGTGATATGAATATTTTTAAGACTTTCTCAGAGCTGACTCCTTCACTGACCATAAATCAGTGAGTCAGCCAGTCCATGTCCATGTTAAGTTGCAAGGGAACTACACTTGGGGACTCCACGAAGTACAGCAGTGGTTAAACAAGAAGTGCCTGGGAACTGCTCCAGCCTACGGAAGCAAGGATTACTTGGGAACCCTGTGGGATTCTGTCTAAGCCTCCTGCAGCACAAGTCCAGGGAGGACAAAGTTTGTATCTCTGCTGGAACAGCAATATTTCCCATCAGTGCAGGGAGCATGAGACTTGATTCACAGGTGTGTTTACAAATGTCCCTGGGGTGGATATGCATGTCTGTATTGCCAAATGTAAAACTGCCCTGTCTCGCATTTTCTCCTGTCCTATCAGTGTTATTTGGAGATTGTACAGCTGTAGGAGAGAATGTATGAAGTGCAATGCAATGATAAAAAAAAGTTCAAAGGTAGATTCTAAAGCTCTACTGGGCTTTCTCTATGTTTTGAAAAATGCTGTTAAGAAGCACCCTTTTCCCCAGTAGCCCATTCAGAGGAAGTGATACAGAAACAGCACAACCTTCAGAGGAATGATGAGGGGAACATGATACATAATAGTGTTATGGTGGATGCCACCACATAATACTGATACATACAATCTTCCAAGTTATTTTTATTCTTAGGGAGAGGGAGGTCAGCCTGTGTCACAGTTGGCTTTGGTTAGACAAGACCCTGGAAATAGGAATCTACAGTGAGAAACAGAAGGGCTTGGTTTCTGCTCCAATATTGAATTACTTATTGATTATTGAAGCAATTTTACGAAGCCAAATTACATGTGGCAGCAGGATACTATTGGCCAGAGGAAGCAGGCATGACGGTGCTTGACCACCTCTGTTTCAGGCTGCAGTTTATGTGTAAATAAAGCAAACTGAATGTGGGCTGGACTTGAATTCTCTATACTTTGTCTTTCACTGGCTGTGAAAGCCTTAAATACTTGCTATTGCTTCAGAGAAAGTCAACTTCATCCTCCAAAATAGATGGTACCTCAAAAGAAGGAGCAGAAAGGCAGACCTGCCTGGAAGGCCCAAAACACTGCATCAGTTACAGCTGTAAGGAAAGATGATAAATCAGGTGCCTCATGCTCAGGGAGTTTTTCAGGGTGGGCTCAGCTCAGCTGCAGGGAATTAGCTAGCCACTCCCTGGGCAGGGGCCCTGGGGAACTAGGATTTTCCTGCCATTTTGCTACTGAAATATGCCTCTAGTAAGCTCCCTGGTCACGAGAAGGCATGTGTACTTCCATAATAAGGATTCTTCATGTCTGTTTTTTGGAGAAGATACAATTCTTCAAGTACCAGCACCAATTCAGAGAGGATGTGGAAACAAGGTAAGGTCTTTGAGGCAGGGATAACCTCCTGCTGTGTATCCATATTTCATGTTTGGCAATGCTAGACTGGGGGAACAAGGGGGTGTTTGCCCTTCTTAGTGGGCAAAAGGGGAAGAATGGTTTTCTCCAGTTGGTTGCTTTGAGCTGTGTCTCTCCAAGCAGAAAATGGTTGTTTCTTGTTTCAGTACCTCCTGAATATTTCTGCTCTCTAGCTTAAAACACTCTCTTTTGACTCCATTTCTTGGCATCCCTAAGAGTAATAACCCAAACTGGAAAGCCTGGTGGACGCTACTACAACTGTGATGTTAATGCTTAAGAAGGGTAGGCTGATGTCTACTTGCCTCTATGTAAAATTAGTCTTGGTTTTTAGATCAAAAATTCGGGCCACTGCAGGAAATATTTTTTTCTCTGGTGTTATTCAGTGCTGGTGGAAATCTGAATGTTGGATCCACACATATTTCTGCTAGTTAAAGATGTTACTAGAGTTGAATTCCCTATTCCACCCTCCCATACTATCAGAGGCTCTTTATTCTTGCTAGGGAGAAAAAACAGTATGTTTAGCTGTGCTGAAAATGTCAGGATACCCCTCAGTCTCTGGTGTTTATCACTTCCCAAGAGGGTCTGCTTCTGCTTTCCTTCTGCTGGAGCATTCTCTGAGCTTAATTAAGCAGTCAGGAAATAGCTTCATGATAATGAATGATGTCCCAAGTTAGTGGTTCATTCATTAGTTTATAGCAAATTATCACAATTCATGACTTAATGAAGTCAAATATATGAATGAGAAACAGAACCTTCTGAGCTGTTTTTTACTGCTATGTTATTTTCATAAGCTTGGGAGTGTGATTAATTGGGCAGCCCCACAAAAAATAAACTAACAAAATCCAAGGCATGCTCTGTAACAGTTTACACCCTCTCCCTGCTCCCTCTGAGTCTCAAAGGATAAGAATGAGGGGGAAACTATTTATCTGAGACCCAGATAGGATAACATGAAGGTGATTCCAGCTGGCAGAGACTAAGGTATTCCCTTGGGTACGTTGATCTGTTCTCTACGTGGATGATTGTTTAGGGACCTGATACACTTGACTGCATTTCTGTAGGTTCCCATGTAGAAAAAAAGTGTAGAAATACTGGTTTGTGTTTCTGTGTTGGCATCTTGTTGGTGTTGTTTCCTGATGTTTAATATACCTGTCCTACTGTGTCAGAGCAGAGCTATGGTAATGTGGGATTTTCTCTTTGTTTTTACCAGTCCAGTACTCACCTTTAGGGAGTTTTGAATCTTCACCTCATCTGTTTTGGGTGTCAGATGCTGCAGTGGCAAACACTTGGAGAAAAGCACTTTCTGAAAATTGCATGTGATGGGATGAAGGCTGAATTGTTAATGGATTTGGGTGGGTGTGTCTGTTTATAGCACTTAAGGCAATGTAATTCTTCCTGGGCTTTCCCTACAGCTGTAGGGAATGAGGTAGAGAATGAGTAGTCATTGTGCTTCGTTGCCCTGCAGCTGCTCTGTGACTTTAGGAGAGCATTAACTGTTTTTTTTTTTTTTAAGTCATACTTTACCCTCTTCTTCTAAAGTATGGTATCTCACCCACCCAGGTTTTACATACTAAGTCTTGCCTCCAGCTTTTTATTTTATGTTCACCACTGTGGCAGAACAATGTTTGACTTATTTATGTACCTTGACTTATGTACCTTTTTTTTGGTGACTGTGTGCTGGTTTTGTCTGGGACATAGTTAATTCCTTCACAGTTGCTGGTATGGGGCTTTATTTTGGATCTGAGCTGGAAGCAGAGCTGATAACACAGGGATGTTGTAGTTACTGCTGAGCAGTGCTTACACAGAGCCAAGGCCTTTTCTGCTCCTTAACCACTAGTGAGGAGGCTGGGGGTGCACAAGAAGCTGGGAGGGGACACAGTGGGGACAGTGACCCCAACTGAGCCAAGGAATATCCCAGACCATGTGGCACCATGGTCAGCCATAAAAGCTGATGGAAGAAGTGGGAGATGTTTGGAGTGATGGCATTTGTCTTGCCAAGTCACTGTTACGTGTGATGGAGTCCCACTTTCCTGGGATGGCTGAACACCTGCCTGCCCATGGGAAGTGGTGAATGAATCCCTTGTTTTGCTTTCCTTGTGTGTGCAGCTTTTGCTTTAAACTGTCTATCTCAACCCATGAGTTTTGTCACTTTTGCTCTGATTCCTCATTCCTCCGGGGAAAGTCATTAAGCAACAGGCTCTGTGGGGCTTAATTGTTGACTGGGGGTAAACCACGACAGTCTGACAGTACTTACTTTTGGGCTGCAACTCTGCATTACTTGAAATCTGTGAGAGTAGTCTCAAATTATTGCAGCTCTTTCTTCAAACATTTGTTAGTACTAATGGATTTGTCTCCATAGTCGTCTATGTCTAATTCTATCCATAAGATGGTGTTGATAACTCTGACCCTATTGTGAGCTGTCAGTGAAACCTTCAGTGAGACACAAACACTAACAAGGGCTCACCATTAGATAACCTTTAGCACCACCTGTGTGAGACCCTCAAGGTCCAGGCAAGCATTGTCATAGTGAACCTCATCCCCATGAAGGAAGAGAGGTGGAGGAAAGGTTTTCCTGGTGAAAAATCCTTCCCAAAACTACAGTTCTGCAACGAGCCTGAAAACCTATTTGTCAGCTTGCACAGAGTAGCAGGGACTGATCCCACTTTTCAGTCCTTGGTTTCTACCCACATCAGGGCCTGGCCCCCTTTGGCCCCTGGCATGTCAGGAGCACAGGACTCTCAGTAGTCAGGACCCCATATACCAGCTTTTGTCAAGCAGGGAGACCTTGGGGACCATCCACTCAAGGACAAACGAAGTTGTATCCTGGTACCAAATACCAGATTTTATCTAGAAAGTGCTGGCAAAGCCCAGCAAGAGCAGCACTAGAGGGTGCTACTGTGACGCCAGTAGCTTTCTTCCAGTCTGTCCTAAGGAATTTTTTAGAGCGATTTCTATGTATTAATTTTGTTCCTTGATCAAAGTCAGTGAAAACATCTCAGAATTTTTCTGAGGTGTAGGTATCATTTGATAATACATAAAGTACCGTTTCTCAACATCAAAAAGTACATATCTATACGTGTGAAAACAAGTGCTCTGAGTGCAGGGACACAGACATTTCCTTTAGGGCTGTCTGGATTATTTAGGCTTGCATAGATTGTGAGAAATTAAATTAGGGCCAAATGACAATTGATCTCTGCCTTTCTAAACCTCCCTCACATGGACTAAGAACCACAAAAAATTGTTTTGACACAGTCATTAATTTTAAAACTATGGCCCAAAAGCCATACATTTTTAAGGTAATTCCCCATTCTTTTAGGTCCCTTCTTGGGGTTCAGTTTAGCCTCCTTCTTTACAGGAAATTGAGAGCAAATGTTGATATTTTATTGACATCCAATACAGGTGAGATTTCTGTGGATGATGTGGTCTATCCTGGCAATTCCTGTTCCATCAGATTACTGCTAGAGTATTTCCTTCTGTTAGTGAAAATATACTGCTTGCTCTTAGAAACACAAAACATGTTTGGAAGAACTAGAATTTAAGATGAACTGGAATCTATTCATATAACCCTTGAGAAATTCCAAGTCACTAGGATGAAATAGAATTTAAGTTTTTACAGAAGCAGCAATTGCTTGCAAATGGCACATTATTTCTTTTGCAAATCTCTCTTGTTTACTCTTCTGTCTATATTACTTCTGAGTCAGCAAGGCATTGAAATAACTGTTAGGTGACTGGCTTGATGTTTACAGGGCTGTTGGGTAGAGTTTGGCCCTGGCTAGCTGGAATACTGAACTGTGTTCAAGGGAGCTACAGTTCAGTGACCCCAGACTCTGTTACACAGCTCACATAAAACTCATAGCAGAACTGTCAGGTTTTGTTCTGCAGTTGACTAGGGAGCAATATGATGCCACTGGGTGTGTGACATCCGTGTAGAATAGGAAGCAATAATACCCTTGTTTTTTTTGAAATATTTTTTTTGACAATACCATTACTTAACACTTCATCAGTATTTATCTAGTACTTAATACATACAAGTATTTGGTTTACCACAGGCTTTCCTCTCATGGGAAAAATAGTCTTTGCATCCTTCAGTACGGTAGTGGCAACAGTGGGTGTGGGCTTGGTGTTCCTAAGAGTCATGAATGTTGAAAACTGAGAAATTGCACCCATCACCCTTCATTTCAGGGCGAGGAAGTCTGAACCAAGTTTCTTTGGTCTTCTGGCGTGCTGGACTTTTCTTGGGATTGCTGGCGTCAGGAGCTGGCATCTAATGCTGCGAGGTGTTATGGTGCCATAGTGAGTTCCTGGAAATAAGGGTGAAATGGGGATGGCTGTCTTGATTTGAAACATGGCAACAAGAAACCTCATTCTTCTGCAAAGCAAAGGCCTGCTAAAAGAGTTTCCTGCAGCATCTTGTTCAAAGTACTGGCTTTGTTTTGAAGGGATGGGTCTCTCCTCCAACCCGATTTAGAAAGCCCCATTCCTTGGGAGAACTCAAGGGCTGTCAGAAGGATGGTTAATGTAGTTATGAAAGGAGAAAAAAAGGAATTGCCAAGACTGAGTTACTTGACCAAGGTGAAAGAGGAAACCAGACAAGACGTGGAGATAAACACTCTATCTTCTATGTGTGTGGCTTGTACTTTAACCACATTGCCATTCTTTTTTCTATATATTCAGTAACGTGTGGTAATTGGGATGCTGGCCAAAAAGAGGCAGGGAAGAGGATTGCAGTGGTTGTCCTTATCAGTTGTTGGGCAATGATTTCACAATTGTAGCTCATTTTCTTCATTGTGAGACAGGCTGTACTGCACCACTGCTGTGTGCAAACACCAGCATATTCAGATCCTGCCCCTGTTTCTGCTAAAAGATAAGCACAATATCATGCAAAATGAGATTTCTTTCTTAAACAAGAAGAGGTTTACAATGCTCAAACACTCGAGGTATACCTAACAAATACCTAAACCTAAATCCTTTGCAATGGTCTTCAGGATGCTGTCATTTCCCAAGTAACTTGGGCCTCTGAGTTCAGCTCGCAAACCTTTTCTAACTGGAACAAACAGGTTTATTTCACTATACCAGGAGTCCATGTTTACTCACAGCAGCCCTAATCCCTATCTTGTAGCTTATCTTGGGAAAGAAAAAAAATAAGTTAGGTGTTGTTTATTGTTGGCTAATGGCATTAAAGTTACAGCCTGATGTCTGTTACCCTGTTTTGACACGTCTGCTTGATGCAGCAGTGTGGAAGCGACAGGCCAGGGCAGCCTGCATAATGGGCAGCCTTGGCAGGGCTTGGGTCAAAGGCCTCTCAGATCTGAGGTCTGAGTTTTATGCTTGCTCCTACCGTGTGTTCAGCTGAACATCCAGCTTCGTGAGGGTTGAATAGCGCTGGGGTGTCACTAATGGCTCAGCGTTGCTGCGTGGGGCAGCTTGGAATAAACTTGCTCCCAGCCTGATGTCAAAATAACCATGTCTGTGGCACTGGCACCTTCCCTCTGGCGTGACTCCTCACATTTGTGTTCTTGATGGTGTGAGCTCAGCTGGGAGCCTTTTACTCTGTGGTGTTTGCACGACCTCTTCTGTCTGCTGGACCACCTATTTTTGTGAACCTGATGAATCCTCTCTATTGAGTTTACTTCAATCTGGCCCTATTTCAAGGAACTCGGGCAGACCCTGCAAGTAATACAAAGTTCTGTAGGAAACAAAATGAGAAATAGTTTTTAGCTTTCCCTGCTGGTCCAGAAGAACTAAAAGTAATTTCAGACATATTCACAGCGCTTTCTGCTTGCCTCTGCATTAGAAATGCATTAGAAATGCAAAGAGTTGTTTTGTTTCTATGGCCCCTTCCATTTAACTGCTCCTGTTCTCCTGCAGAGGTGAGTGTTGTTCCTGTCTGCTTTCTGAGGGAGAAACTGCACCATGCTGTGGGCGATGCTGAAATAAAAAAGGAAACTGATACCCAGCTGCAATTACAGCTCTCACTTCCCGATCTCCACTCCTGGGCTGTACTTCAAAGCCATCTTTAGACCCATCTGCACTTTCCCTTTTCTTTTTCATCCTTTCCTTTACTGGTGGACTTTGACATCAGGACTGCAGATGTACAAACGGGCTAAAAAGTTTAGTATGTCTTGGTGTCAGGGCTACATCCTCCAGCCACAAGTCACCTCCCGATGCAGGAAAGAGCCACCATCCTTGTTTTACAGGGGAAAACCACCGAGCTGCAGAGACAAATGTGTCTGGCCTGTCATTGCCCAAGAAGCTAGTGACTCATCCATGGGGAGAGTCCTGATTTCCTAAATTAGTTTGGAGTAAACCAAGCTGTGGGCTATCCTTCCTGTGATCTGACACAACTCGAAACAGATGTCTGGTTTACACTGAAGGTTGAAGCTGAAAACCTTGTGAGTTTGCTTCTCCACAGCAACTATAGGAAAGTTTATCTTATGCTGCATATGTGGAAAG
Source organism: Oxyruncus cristatus (assembly GCA_013399855.1). Classification (NCBI taxonomy): domain Eukaryota; kingdom Metazoa; phylum Chordata; class Aves; order Passeriformes; family Cotingidae; genus Oxyruncus; species Oxyruncus cristatus. Next base: position 2,646,559 of record VXAY01002056.1, read on the forward strand.
CATTTCCTTTGATTGCTCTGTTTTAAATTAGGAAATGGCCAATTCAAAACCAAAAAGACCTGTGAAAATTACTGCTACAGAATGCCATCAAAGCAGAAGGCATAACATGGACACCTATGTGGATAATGAGATAGAGCACTTCTGCTTGGTATTTAATGAAAGCAAACTTCAGATGGCTGGGTTTGCCTACTCTGGAACATAGCTAGTACGTCACTAAATGTGTGACCTGTAAAAAGAAACCAGAGAAAAAACAAAATGCAAAGCAATCTGATATTTCATGCAGGCCCTCGCCTGCTATACTGAAATTCAAACAGCAATTAGTGATCAGAGATTTTTGCCCAAGAGAGTGAAAGGAACAGTGGAAAAAAGAGTCCTTGAAGCTGCTGTAATAAAGAGCCCTTGTGAAGAACTGGGGCAAAGACTGGTGAAGTTCCTGCCCCCCAGCCCATTCCTGCCTTGCACCCTGCCTGAGCTTGAGATGACCCCCAGCTGGGCAGGGAGGGCTGGCCAGAGGTGCCTCAGGAACCAGGATCAGCTCCGGAGACTCTCTAGGGTTCTGTGCTGCGAAAGCTCTTTGGCTCTCAGAAAATTACCCGGGCACATGAAATCACAGAAAGTGATGTTTAAACTTGGTGAATATCTGTAGCAGAATCTTCCAGCTAGGAAGGGAGTACCTGATCTGCTTATCTGCTGGTTTGGATGCTGAGTTCATATGAATTATTTCAAAACACAAAACTTGCTCAAGTGCGCTGCTGCAGTGAAATGAGCATGTTCTCAGGATCTCGAGGACTGTAGGCTTGTGCTGGGCACTGGGAGAAATCTGGGATAGCGTCACACTTGTGCACATAGGGATAAGTCAGCTCTGGTTTTCCTTGTGTTTTTGCCGGCAAATGATAGGAGGAGCCTACCTGTCAGTAGACAGAGGTGCAAGTTTGATGAAGTCATTGAATATCTCCAGTGCACAGTTTACTGTTCTTGTGAGATAGTAGCACTGAGTATTGTCTGTTGTACTAGTCTCACATCACAGGAGGGGAAACTGAGGCATAGGGCTTTTGATTTACATCTCAAAATCACAGAATCAATGGCAAAGACAAACCAAATTGCTGGTTTCCAAATCTGCACTCATGGTTTGCCTTGCTCTCTCTCTAAAGGTAGATCTATGCCCTCATACTTCTTGCTTGTTTTGTCACATTTGTCTTCACTTATTTGAAATAAATACTTAATCAAGCACTGCATACGCCTGGCTCAGTCAGACATACCCTGCTCAGTGTTTGAGGACCTTTGTAACTACTATGTCAAAACCTAGATAGACTATTCTAGTTACTGACAATTTTGTAAAATGTAATCTCAAACTTCTTAAAGACCAATTTTAATTAAACTGCTGAGAAATATATCACGAAATCCCATGTGATTAATGATGAGTATATAATTGAGCAAGTGATCTCAACCAAATCACTTATGCACTTCATGCTTCAGTGGCAGAAAGAGGTCTAAAAATCAGATTCCTGTACTGCTAATTTTTAATGATGCTGCCATTATAAACACTGAATTAAAGTATTTCTTGTTTGGACAGAATTAACTTTAGTCTTTCTGCAGTGTTGGGTTTCTCCCCCCCAAAAAAGTTCTCTCCTGCCATATAGATATTTAAGAAGACTTGTTCAGCAAGAAGGGTTGCATATCAGAGAGAGGAAAAAGTGGCCTTACTTTCTCCGAGTAGCCAGTGACCCTGGACTGCTCTGCTTTGGGGATTCTTAAAGGGAGGCCTCTCCCGAGCAGGCCAAGCAGCTGCACTGAAAATGAAGCCATGTTTGTCTTTAAATAGATGCCAGAGATCACAGTTGGTTTCGAAATTTTAGGGCGCCAGTTATCTGCAATGGCACTGCCTGATATGCAGTGCAAACAGAACAAAGAGGATTGATCTTTTGTTACCTGCTTTTATTTATATTTAGTGTGGCCCCTCTCTATAACATGTACCATGTGTTTGGAGGGAAACGGCACTTCCTAAAGTGAGCGTTCTGCTTTAGGTATGTGGTTGCTCTTGAGAAAAATGATCCATTTGCTTGAGCAAGCTCCTTTAGGTGGTCTTATGGTATAGTCTGATTTTTTTTTTATTTTTTAACTGATTCTGGAAGGGAAGGGAGGCTATTTTGTAATTTCATCCCTGTTTTATGTAGACCTCTGAAAGTGAGTGGAACTTTTTTAAGCTGAGCATGTGGCAGGTGGAAGTCTTGCGGGCATCTGGATGGGAACTTGTGATCTCTGCTGCAAAGTACCCTGTGGGTTTTATTTTACCCACCCAGCCTGCTGGGGCGCACGGATCTGCACGTCCTTAGGGAGAAATGCTGAGGGGTTTTACCCCAGTGGTGTTCACAGACAGAGCTTTGTGGGCTTGTATGTGGCCCATGCATGTCTGCTGAGAGCTTTGCATCCATCAAAATTAATTTATCTGAGAACATTCCACCCCCTGCCATCTTGTCTAATAAGAATATTTATCTACCCAAGCAATACGTTGAATGTAAGTTGGCTTTATCACTGTAGTGACGTTGAATTGTTGGTTGCTGGGTGACCTTGCTTCTGATTTTATGGTCTAGGCCAGCTCTGGCAGCAGAGAGGTGTGGCCACGTTTTGCACTCTGTTGTCAGGCTTCCCCTGAGATGATCAGACGTTCAGTGTCAGTTCTCCAACAGCACCCAGGAAGCCGTAACCATTTGCCATTTATTATGTGAAAACCTGGATCCACAAGGAAGGCCTGAGGGAGATAAATGTCTGACAAGAGGAACAAAAAAAATGTCTGACAAGAGGACAAAGAAAGGCTAAGCTCTGTGAAATCCAGCACGGAACTGGGATCTGCAACCTTGGATTAGACAAGTGACCATAAAACTGCTGTCTGACTTACTGCAGGGCTTTTGCAAACTGGGATACTAGAGCCTCATGGTTTGGTTTGTTTTTTCTTGGAGGGTGATTTAATGTTTTTCATTGGAAAACAAAGTTTTGCAACTAATCAGACATGGAAGAAAATGAAGGAGCAGATATTTTGGAAACCAGCTCTGTCTCTAATGGTCCTTGGTGCAAGGTGAGAACTTTTTCCCTCTCTCCCCACAGTTACAGAAAATATTATCTCTTTCTGCTGTTTACAAGTGACTTCAGTAAACCATTGCCCTTGGACCAGACTGAATACAACCTCTGCATCAGCTTTGTAAACAACTTCAGAAATTCCTTAGAGCAAGGTTGTGCTAAACATTAGGCATAGAAATGAAATGGTAATGTGTGTGTGGTTAAGCGACTGTCACCCGCCTCGCTGGAAGTTTCAAATATCTGAGTAACTACAGGTTTCTGTGCTGTGGAAACTACCGAAATAGCTTTCTTAGGTGTTTGGAAAATCCAGAAACTTCTTGTAACTTTAGCAAAGCCACTGCTTTAAGATTTGCAGGGCAAATGTGTTTAGTAAAACCATAGCAAGCATAGGGTAAGAGAAGCATTAACCTGGGCAAACAAATTGACAATTTAACTGCATGGAACTCAGTGTCCAGCAAACTCCTCATATTCTCCCAGGGCTCGGTGGAGAGCATTTAACCTTTCCAATGGGTCAGCTGCGCTTCTTGTCAAATCCCGAACACTGACGTTCAGAGATTGTTTTCTGTTTGCTTGTGTTTGTAATTTGATCTCATGTAACAACATTGTCCTCGGCTCACATATAACCACGGGGGTAACTGACATCCTGGCTGAAAAAAACCTTGTTGTTTCCTGTGCTTGAAATTTGAAAGGTTTCCAATTTGGACAGGTTTGCATGTTTATAGTAATCTCATCCTGTTACTTGAAATTAAACGATTATGATTTGGGGAGCTGGGCATTCTACCCCCATTTTGGTTTCCCCAAAAATACTGGCATTCATTTTCTTCACAAATTTTGCAAAGGGCTGGTGGAAGTTTTGCTGTTGCCTGTGCTGAGGCCAGGATTTCAGTCCAGACATTCATGCTTTGGAGAAGGAGTTTCTGGGAGACTCAGAAATGTGCCAGTTTACATTCTGGCTCAGAATTACCTTTTCTTCATAGGAGTTACTGGAAATTAAGACAGAGAACTTATGAAACTGGCAATCTGCAAATATCTGAGTGCTTGCCCCTTCTTAAAAAATATTCTTAGTGAATACAGAGATGTGTGTATCTAACAAAAATATGTTTGGTTTCAAGAACTGGTCAAGTGAAAGGAACACAATCACCTTGTCCTATTGGAACATCTGCTCATCATTGATCACTTGGTGCACCTCAGGGCACTGCCCAGACAGTCGTTCTCATTAGTGCTTAGGGTCCTTCACTTGAGTATGTCTAACAAAGACATGCATTGCTGTTACATTTGCTGTTTGCTGCTTTTACTTTCTTGTTTACTAAGTTGGATATCCAGTTAAAAGACAGAAGCAACACACCAAAACAAAAGAAAAAGAAAAAGAGGGACAAAACAATGAGAACAGTCTGTAAACACCAAGGCTGAAAATTATTCACCCCAAATATTTGGCAAATGGGCAACAATAGCAGAATATGTTCACAGAACTCTGGACCACTTTGCAGTCAAAACATCTGCATTTTCATAGCATATTGTTCCTCTTGGATCCTGATTTCTGTGGAGGTAGAGAGTTAGTAACTGATTACTGAAAGTACTCAGTCACTTTTTACCACATCTGCAAGTGTGCCTTATTTCAAGAATACTGTCACTTTTTTAGACTGAGATTTTAATTCTCAGGAGCCTGGGCAGGATGCATGGCTGTGGCAGGACAGAAGATATTGAATAATAACTCGCACTCTCTCACTGCCTGTAAGTTCACAGAGTAGGTGAAGTTTTACATATTACTGTTTCATGGCTCATGGAGTATGATTTTCCTTCTGTGAAACTGCTATTTTCTAGTTTTTCCTTTAAAAAATTGGGAAAACCCCACCCTACTCCAGAAAAAACCTAAAGGTTTTTTTTCAACCATATTTTAGTTATATTAGTTGCAGTCTTAACAATTTTACTTCAATGTGATAGCACATTTTTTTCTCAATAAAGATTGAGAAATAATATTGAGAATAGCTCGTTAATCAGCCACTCAGCAACTGCCTTTGCATCTTTCAAGTGCAAATCTGTGTTTGCAAATAACTTTACATCTTATTGTGGGTACAAATGTTACTCATTTGAGCCTCTTTGTTGCCGTCCCAGAATGTGGCAATTGAAGATCCGGCTAAAAGTATTTGTGTTCCCTATCTTAGTGTTTAGTTTAAGAGGGTTCGGTCTTAAGCAAAAGTGTCTTGATGTTCTTTTATTTATGTTTATCATAAAATGCTGTCATTTTCTGTAGTTAGACTGGGAAGCACTTGTGCTGTGGCTCAGCACGGGGACCTGCACGAGGTCTGGCTCACACCAGTGCCAGCAGGGCCTTGCTTTCATAGAATTTTAAATGCACTTGTAGGTTTTTAAATAAAAAAGAAGCTGGTTAGTTATTAACTTGCAGAAATATCTGATTTTAGAGAACAGAAGATTACAAAACAAACTGGATTTTCACCGGCTCCTGAAGGGCAAACAGAACACTGCATCGAGGGGGGAGAGGGGGGCGAGGAAGAAGTTTGCTCCTTGCATTTCCCTGCAGTGTGTTTTTGTGTTGAAGCTTTTTCACTCTCATAGTACTTGATGTAAATGTTAATTAGCACTCCAGGGGAAATGTGTTAACAAATGCACCTTTGACACAGGTCCACAACTATGCTTTGCTCTGTAGCTGCAGGCTGGAAAGATTAGCTGGCAAAGTAGCTTGTGCTGCTTTTGAGGAACCTCTTCAAACAGGAGTTCAGCGGAGCTTGCTGAATGCTTTGACTTTGCTGCTCTGCTGCAGCTCAGGCTGTGCTTGCTGCTCTACAGAAGAGGTGCTGGGTAAAATGGGAGTACTTGTAAGAAAGAAGATCAAACTCCCAGAAAAGGGATACTTCTAGCCATTAACAGGCTTCAAATAAGTCTGCCTGGGCTATGGCTTTCATGTGATGAAGAAAAAAACATCTTGACTTAGCACAAACTTTGTGGCAGAAATGACTCCCCCTCCTCCCACTGTGCTGATCTCGTTTAGCAATAAATACAGGTGGTAAAGTAATTCCTGGAAGTTGTTAGAGTAGAAAGGTAACAGTGACACATTCATAAACACATTTACCTCATCACTGCACTTCTTCGCCTTTCCATAAACAGCGCATCAGATATTCAGAAATGGAAAATATTTGTAGGGTGGGATTTTCCAGCAGTATTCAAACCTGCCTCAATTTAGGTTAACATGTAGATATTGTGGTGGTTTCTGACCAGATTAATTCCCTAACCTGCCATGTCTTCTGTGAAAACATATGCAGGGCCATTTCTCAAGATTTGGTTTGTTCAGCTGTTTATTTCTGTGCAGTATCAAATCCTGATTTCTCTCTGATGAGAAATAGCTTATATTTAAGACACTTAGAGTGAGAAGAGTCCGAGGTTACTAACAGCTCTCTGGAAAGGAGGTTAGTAATTTCAGCCCAGCCCTCATGAGACTGGTCTGGGGTTCGCAATAGTGATGAAAGCCCTGCTGCAGGAGCATGCCTGTGTCTCCAGGAGTGAAGGGCAGCACTGTTGAAGGGAGTCCTCCCCTTCCCTGGAGCAGGATGTTGCATGAAGGATGCTGGTGTTACCATGTAGCTCTTAACTGGGTGGTCTGACTGTGGCATCCTTCTTGTGTTGCCTTCAGTGGGTACTTGCAAGAAGCGTGCCTTATACTTTTTTCCTTCCTGTAAAATTATTTCTTTCTGGCTTTTCTGACCCTGTGGGGAGTTTCAAGCCTGTGAGTTGCTGCTGGTGAGGGCCATCAGCAAGAAGTGGGAGGGTGGGCAAAACATGAACTTGGGCATATCTAGGTGGTGAATGGCCCCAGGAAGCCTGACCTCTAAATATGTCAGCCACGGAGAGGCACTGCTGCTTTCTGCTCACTGCATCTCCAGGTTACAGGTGTGAACCAGGCAGTGCAGAGTGTACTCGAGCTGCTTGTCCCAGCTGTGCCTTCAGCTTGGCTTTGCCTGCGGACCGTGGTGTGGGACAGCCCTGAGATGGTTTCCCGGCAGAGGCAGTTCGGGTCAGCGCTCTTATTTTGAAGTGCAGGTGAAAGAAACACCAATCTTCTCCGCAGTGGGAGATCTCTTCACTTTGAATTGCTGCTAGATAAATGTGGCCTTGACTCAGTGAAATATGTCCAAAACTACTGGATGGAAGCCCTCTGGCACAGTACTGCACGAGGACGCTGCTGCTCAGGAGGAGAGTTTTATTGTGTTTCATTCTGCTCCCTCCTTGCCCCTGCAGGGAGCCCCATCTGAGCAAACAGCCCCCCAGCCGTGGTCAGAGCTGCCCAAACCTCCCATGTGGTGAGGCACCGAGCAGGGATGGGGAACCTGTCGAGGCATCCCCTGCCCCACAGCACAGAGGCATCCAAGCCTGCCCTGGAGCGTGCTGCTGCTGCTGCTTCGTGGACTCCTCAGCCACTCTGTGCATGGCTGGATTTTGGCCTCAATCTACCTGTCTAAGAAGTGGTGACAGAGGTCAGACCTGAGCTATGCTGGTTGGTGCTGTGGATGTGTTAAATGGCTTTATTAAGAGTGATGAGCTTGATAATTGTCTGGCCCTGCTTTTGCTGAAAAATTCGATGTGGGAGGTGCTGAGCCCTGACTTTGGCTGCCAGTAAGCTCTGGTCTGCAACATCCTGCCTTTTACATCACGTTTTCCTAAGGCACCAGGACCCGAAATTCCTTCTCAGACTCAATTATGCCTAAAACTAAGTGTGTTCACCCAGGGAAGGTGTAGTCAAGGCTGTGTGAGGGAACAGCAAAGCCTCGCAGAGACATCTCCTTCCCCTTCAGGCTGTGGCACAAGGGGCCTGGCCCAAGGAGGAGACAGCACGCGACACCTCCAGTGTCAGTTGGCAGTAGGTTATAACCAAGCAGACTGCCTGCTTCTGTGTCCTGTCGTGGTGACAAAACATAGAAGTAATGTTTATTAACTTCTGCTTTCAATAGCTCCCCTTCCCACCTGACTGTACTTAGTGTTCTCAACTGTTTTACTTTCGCCGTTTGTTTCTATATTCATAAATCCTGTCTTCTGAATTTTAGCTGAAATAGATATACCAGTCATCAGCTGTCTAAGATCATGTAAAAATTGAAACTTAAGGACAGCAGTTCCATTCAAGGGTTGCTGTCTATCTGTCTGGCTTTGGTTTTGGCTCTTGCTGTAAGTAATCTGACTCCTCACCCTGCCAGGGGTTAAAATTCAGCTCAAGATAAGTACAAAACTCTCTCAGGTTTTGATAACTTGTTTGCTGTCTAACTCAGCAATAATCTGGTTCTCACATTCGAGCAAAATGATCACCCAGCAGGAACTGGACCACTGCCTTGTTGAACGACAAATGTTGCTTTAGTTGCTCAAAAGGAAAACATACAAGAAATGCAGAATTCTCGTTGACCCAACAACTAGAAGAAACATCACAACATTTCCTAAATCAACACATGGCAATTTTCAAAACAAAATCCAAACAGCAAACAGAAGCTTATAAGACAGGACATGATACTATGACCAAACCAAGACATTGAATCTTCCCTGCCTACACCATGAGGAGGAGCTGGGAGCTCTCTCTGATGTTAGTTCGTGTCTCGGAAGAGCTGCTTGTGCATGAACATACCTGCTTTGCAGTCAGGACATTTAATTATTGCTTTCACAGTAGTCCTCACAGAGTACCCTCTACATGAAATATGCATTCATACGTGATGTGTCCCATAATTTTTTCTGTTTCCGCATATGGGGTTAAGGTTAGTGTTCCATACACTGTGGACAAATAGTAGTTGCCATGGGTACCATAGCCTTGAATTTCCTGTCTCCTGAGTGATTAAATTCCCCACCTTAATTTTCCTTTATTGGTTTGTTTCTGTAACTCCTTATTTCCTTGGTTTGCTCTCCTTGAGAGAGCAAATCAGGACATTTCACAGGCTACTGGGATCTACTCAGGTTTTTGTATTTCTTATGCCAGTTTCAGGAAAAATTGAGTGTTTTTCACAAGGTGTATGAAGCAGCAGGTAATAGAGTGGACTGACACCCAGCACCCCAGGGGCTGCGTGAGCCCTGGCTCTGCAGTGGGTACCCCAAATTCTTAAAGCCTCTGCTGCTGGAGCCCACCCAGCCTCGCTGGGCTCCAACACTTGTACAGGTTTACCATTGGAGTTTTCCTTCCTGCCATGCTGTCTCTGTGCTGTGTGAGCCCATCTCCTCGTGTCCTAGCTGCAGGAGATGTGGAGAACAGCTTTATACAGATATACTCCTCCCCAGGAGTGGTAACAGCCAGATTGAGTAGTCTGCCTGCCTGCTGGGATTCATATGGAGAGTATCAGGAGGAATCTGGTGGAGTTTGAAAGTTTCTGTCTCAGGTCCTACAATAACAAAAGGGCTGCATTTGGCTGATGGGATTTGGGTGCCTTTGCAACGCTGCCAGCTGCTCTCCCAGTGCTTTACAAACTGTCCAGATGTTTGGGTTTATTCCATAATCCTAGCCCTCCAGAAAATGGCATAAAATAATATTGAAATGGGAATGACAAGCTCTGAAAACATAGCCCTAGTTGGTAAGTAAAATGAATAAGTAGCTATTAAATGCAATGAAAAGACATAAAAAAACAGTGGGGAGCTTTTGCTGTTTAAGCTGAAGTGTTCTATAAATAAAGCTAGATTGCTAACATATTGACAAAATTGGTCACCCCTAATTTAAGGCATGTCATAGGCAGTGGAAAAAGTGTCCAACAGACCTGACTAATGTGGATAGAAATAGAGAGCAATTTGGAAAACTAATGCTAGAATGCCAGTTTTGTAGCTGCAGACCCTGCAGGCTGGATTTCAGTGCCATCAGCTGAACAGCATTTTCCTTCAACAGCCTTTGTGGTATTGAGGTTGATTAACTGACACTGTTTACCTTGAAGTCATGATAATTAAAGCTGGAGTGTCATCTGCATTGTAATTAATATGCTTCTCTGCACCTAATTCATTCTGACAGTATAGATTAATGATGGTAAATGACCAACAAGGATTTATCATGAGGTAATTCTGCGTTCTACGGGCCGCCTCAGACAATTATAGGAAGTGATTGTTAAGTTTAGGCTATTGTCCTGGTGTAATCGTGCATGTGCATTCTCAGCTTTGTTTTGCAGTAAAACCCATCCAAGGGCTTCATAAAGACTCAGTTATTGTCCCTAAGAGGCTGAACCACACTTGTGGGAGAGGAAAGTACAGGCTGGTGATACCACTCTGATTTTTCAGGATCCCAGTGTGTGTAACCCCTGCTGATATCAGTAGGAGCTGGGACTATTTCTGCAAATTATATGCTTTTGCAAATGTAATTGTGTTGGGAGGTCAGGCAATGGGGTCAGCTGTACAGTGAGGTGCCTCTCTGGGGCTGGGCAGCCTTGTTTGTTACCCGTGTTCTTCCTCTGTGGCAGTGCTGGTGTCTCCTCCTTCAGTGCCATGGGGAGGAAGGGATCTTTTTCTCTGAGCATGGGCAGCAGTAACTCAGCAGTCCTGTCTGCTAAGAACTGCTGTGCATCTAAGCAATAGCCTCAAGGGTTGTCATTATTTTGAATGACTAATGCACACCATATAAAAGAAATGTCCCCTCAAAATGAAGGTACTGAGTTCCCTGCAATCTGAGAGCCTCAGGAGATTTCACTAGTCAGGCTTGCAAAATCTTGACTTTCAAGCCAAACCCGTCACAGCTGGGGGACAACACCACATCATGGTAAGCAAAAGGTCACTAAAAATGACATAAATGAAGTAAAATTTTCCAAAGCGCATAAGGTGCTCAGTCTCTGCGTACTCCTTGCAAAAAGTAGTTTCACCACTGCATTTTACTATGATAGCTTCCTTGTGTACACAAGGACTTAACCTGCCTTATTTAAACTGCCTCATGCATTGCTGCAAGAACACCTGCTTAACAAGATGATCGATGTGTGCCATTCCACTTGTCAATCAATAGAAATTAATATGCAGGAGACTAGTCCAAAAATGAGAGATTATAATGGAGACTTCCTTTACTTTGTTTCATGCAGTGTTGCTGCCTGAGCAAACAGGTGCTAATAGGACGAGCAGAGCTCCACTGCCTCCCCTCCCTAAGGCTGGCATTTTCCTCACTCCTTGACTGTTCCCCCATTTGTACCAATCCCAACCTTCCCCCTAGGAGTGGTTCTTCTGACCCAGGATGTTCCTGGCAGTGCCCCTCCAACCTCCTGTCAGTTCCACCAGCCGCTGCAGCACCTTTTTCAGTGCTGGCCATGAGCATGCGGTTGGCTGAAGCTGTCATTCACCCCAGATGGACTCAAGTCAGTCTCTGGTGTGGTTGACCTACCAGTGTCATGTCCTCTCATGCCAGACCAAGCACAAGGCTTAACTGCAAGTGGTTTTAGTGTTTATCGGAAAATATTGCTCTGTTTTGCCCGTACAGCCCCGGGGACAGGAGCATGATCCTGGTGGCTGCTGGTTGTGCAATGGTGCTCCCTGTGCTATTTTCTGACGACACAGTTTCTCTTACACCAGTAACCACACGGGATGAGTAAATAGACCCGAGGGAACAAGAAAGGTGGGGAAAGAATGAAAAAGCAGAAACACTTTTTTCCCCCCCCCCCGCTCCTTCTTCTTCCCCCTAGTAACGAAATCTATCGGAAAGTAGGTGTAGCTGAACTGGCTCTCCTTTCCCAGCCTCAGAGAGATGGTGATGAGATGGCTTTGGAAGGGAGGAGTATGTGGATGAAAGAGGAGGTCTCTGGGGCACTATGGCCATGGAAACATGCAAAGTTGGTGTTACTGTTTGTTATTGTTGGCTGCAGAAATGCCTGCTCTGCACCTTCAGTCCTGAAGAAACTGGGGGACACCTGAAAGGGTTTATCTGTGAATAAGAAAATAGGGGTTGGGAGCAGAGCTGGATGAATGGTGAGTTTTTTTGTTTGCTCTCTGACCCCTCCCCCTCAGCTATGAAATATAAATATAGGTCTAATGAAACTAAAAGCAGAGGTTCCTTTGAAGAAAATCAAGGTGGCTTAGGAGGAAGATTGTTAAATTTTGCAAAATGTTCTTATTCAGTCCCAAACAGAATGCCTGCTGTTGCTTTATAAGCTGTTTATGTTTGTCCCCTTTCATTTTGGAAAAGAAAAAATCAAACCCAAACCATTTCATTTAGAAAATACCAAAGCAAAACATTTCACAGAATCATAGAATAGTTGAGGTTGGAAGGGACTTCTGGAGATCGTCTAGTTCAACCCCTCTGCTCAAAGCTAATTTGAATATGCTATACATTTCTGTTTTGAATTTTTGTCTGTGTTCACAGTAATTTTCCAAATTTAGCTTGAATTTCCAAAGTTACCCCTCCTCCCCCCTTGTATTTTGGGGTCAACTTATTACTTCCTGATTTTTTATTTTCTTAGGCTTCTGTGTGGGAAACCTATGTCCTTTCTGCCAGGCTGGCAATGTACGCTGCCTTTAGAGTTCATATAGAAAGTGTTTTCCAGATGTCATGGATTTCACATAGTTTCTTTCTTCCTCTTCCATATAGCTTTGTATAACCACAAGTGTTCGACTTAATATTTGCTCATTGCAGCACACTTGTGACTTAAAAAGACGTGGACGCTCAGGAAAGCAAAACATCAGTACTTGTTATAAAGTAGTAATATACTGTCTGGTTGGCTTCCTACCTGTGTCCCATCATAGAATTATAGAATCATTGAGGCTGGAAAAGACCTTTAAGATCATCAAGTCCAATCGTAAACCCAAAACCACCAAGTCCACCACTAAACCACGTCCCTAACATCTCAAAATGCTGATCCATGTCTGCCAATGATTTCCTAAAGGGACAAAGTAGTGTCTGTCATTTATCCACTAGCTTCTTTTGCCAAGTGGAAAAAAAAAAAAAGGAGCTGAGGACCCAGAAACGTGAATGACCAGGATGCCTCAGACTTGCATGTGCCCAAAAGATAACACAAAGCCTAAAAAAAGGCTGCATTTTGAAAGTCATTTGTTGGTGCCCATGACAGTGTCGTCTTTGTGCAGTGTGGGGTTTGAAACCTGAATTCCTACTAGTGGGGGTGAATGGAACTGTCTTTTGCCTCTATGTGAAGTGCACTAATGGGAAGCTCATGTAAAGGAGATCCCTCACTTGATTCAAGTACAGCTTGAAACTTGTCCACTCTGTGAAATGGAGAGACAGTAATGACTCTCTCAGAAAGTGCAACTCAGCCCTTCTACAATTTTTTTTCCTTAATTAAGAATTTTAATTTCCTTTCCTGCCTTTTCTTATTGCAAATAATAATTTAAAAGAACCTGCTAAAACTCAGGCATTCCTTAGCAAGACTATTCCTTCATGCTTTCAGCTGGAGCAGTTTTCCAACATTGACATTAGCTCACAAAATGTTAGTCTGACTCTAAATAAAATTTTTCCAGAGTTGGCCGAAGGTTTTGGCTTAGTTCTAGAATAAACTGTTTCGGAAATCTTTCTGGAGTGGATTCTGGATAACCTGGCACCGTCTAAAGGATTAAAAAGTCATGCATAATTTGCCCTTTCAAAATACTCACGGCTTTTAAATTTCTCACCCCAGAAAATATCTTTCTTTTCATCAAACATCAGCTGTTTCCAATTGCTTCATTCTATTTTGGTCACTTGTTCTCTCCTTTCCTTCCCATGCATGACTAAATATCTCCTTTAAATCAACTTGAGGCAATTCGTTTTTCCATTCACCCGTTTGGTTTTGCTGGTTTCTTTCACTGTTGGAATGCAACATGAATGTCATACATTGAAGGAGCAATATCATCTGTGCAGTCCTGAGTGAGGGAGTGCTTGGCACCAGTTCTGCAGCTTAATATGTGAAAAACACGACAGCTGCTGGTTTCTGCATGTTTTAACTGGTTCATTTTGTGCAGCTCTGAGCAGAAATGGCAGCCCCACACAGCAGTGTGATGCCCAGATCCATGGTCCCACGGTGAGCGTGCCAGCTCCTGGATCAGTGGGATTCATTCTGCCTCAGCTCAGCACTAAGCTCAAGCAAACTGGGGTTTTTTGAGGCCAGGCAGGTTGAGCCTATGAGCCAGGTCATGCTGCTCCAGCCATGCTCCTTGTGAGTGATTCCAGGTGCCAGCCCTGATGAGATGGGCCATGCAAGTCATGCATCAAGCTTCTGTCACCAAAAAAGTGTTCCCAATGCAGTCCTGCCAGCACTGTGTCACCTCAATGCAGTCTTGCATTTGCCTTGATCTGTACAGCTGATGAGCACTGTACACTGCTCTTCAGTAACCTTGTTTTGTTGCCCTCAAGTTAGAGTGAAATTTCTCCAGTCTTTGATCTCTTGTATAATATACAAACACCCAGCAGATTTCTGACCCATGAGTATGCGACACATGCATTTTCCTTTCAGCTGACAAACACAGAACCTGAAATTATCCAGAAAAAGTAAACACCAAGACCAAGCATAGGAAAGGGTTTGTTTGGGTTTGGATTTCTTTCTTTTGGTGAAGTAAAGAATATGCTGGAGACAGATTCGACAAAGTAAATGGTCCAGATTTTTGTGGCAGTTGCATTGCAGCTCTAGCTGTCATAGCCACAGCTGATCTAAGCTGTACTTGCACTGCAAGGTAAGGAATCGGGTTCAGGCCTGCCAGAAGGCCCTGAGCACTAAACCTTTCTGTCCAGAGTGTGATATGTAAAGCTACATTTCTCTAGGATTGCTGCCAAATGACTAATCTTGGACACTTACAGGCATTCCAGCCTGTCTGGTTAGTGGTTACTCTAGCCATCCTATTGTGTTTTTGGGAAACAAATGTCTTGCACACTAAAGCAAGGTGCATATGGTACATGGGGTGCCCATAATGGATGTAGGCAGAGTTACTGGCCAGTGGCCAGTGCACAGTGACTTTATATCAAAGATAACTTTGTGAAGAGGGAGCACTGTATATGTAATCAGAGGTGCAGGGGAATTAGACTCCTTTCTTTAATGTTTACTTAGGAGTCATAGGCAGAGAGGGATTTTTAAACACAGAGTGCGTGAATTAGTTCATTAACTTTTGTTTTCATTTCCATGCAACCTGTTATGGCCAGAGGTGAGCTAATGAAAGTGTGCACTGCAATCAGCCCTTGGTCAGACAAGCATTACCCTATTTACAGTAAGAGAGCTCATGCTTTCTGCAGGGAGATCCCGAGCTCTGTTATGTAACCTTGCTTGTTTCAATATACAAATGGAATCCCTAAAACTGGACTGTGGTGATTCTTTCATTGCATGGTTCACAGAGCTGTCTCAGGGCATACTCTGATGGGTATTCAAGCTCCATCTCATAGGATTTTCCTTTTTGTTTAAGGTGCAAAATATGTTTCTAAACCCAATAATATGTCCAGACACTGACCATCTCTATGTATTTGAATGCTTTCCTGTAAGCAGTACCTCTGCCAGAGGCTACTTCTGGTTCACGTGAATGCTCTTTGGGGGTTCACTGTACTTTTCATTTCCATGATAAATTATTGTGGTTTCCAAAGGTTAATCATTAGTGCTCTGCAGAAGAGGTGTCCTGTCCAGATAGTGTGGTTTCCTTTTAATTGTCTTTTTGGCTCTCGCTTTGCTCTTAAACTACAGCATAATGTGCCAAAGATGGCACTGTGCAGGCTGTGTTGACAAGAGTTGAACTGCACTACAAAATTTTCCTTTTGATCCCGCTTTTTCTTCGAAACTCCCCCAACTCCCTTTTCCCCCTTATATGGAAGTCCTTTGCACTGTATCTCTTGTTTGGATCAGGGCTTGATAGGTTGGATCGGGTCACAGCACTTTCTTGTCTGAGACAGCATTGATATCCAAGAGGATGAGCTGACCTCCACAGCAGCTGGTTATGTGAGGAGTGAGCCATGTGCTGGTGAAATCAGCTTCCCAGCCCTAGCAAACACACTGTGTTGTCTTGTCTTTATAAGTAACACTGAATCTTTTTATAAATTTATTAAATTTTGTGGTTACACGAATCTATTGTCTTTGTTGAGAATTACAGTCAGTAACCAGTTGTACCAGTGCAAGGAGCTATTGTCAAGTCCTAACCTGTTCCCTAAAGTACCAGGTGTCTTCAGAGAGGAGGCTTAAAAGCCTTTTGTCAGGGTCCATCCACTCTGGCTAGCTAAGCCCAATTTTAAACTCACAGAACTCAATACTCATGAAACACACTTCAAAAGAGGACTAAATAGCTGCTTTAAGTGGGAAGAACTAGGGGCTATAGATGCCACCCACTAGTTTCCTGACTGGCTGGTCGGGATGTGGAAGGGTTGGGGATTGTCCCCCCAAACAGTGTCTCCAGGGCAGTGCTGTGAGACATCCCAGGTTGCTGGACAGCCGTGCTCGGCCTTCCCGGCTCTGCTCTGCACCAGGAAAGGGAGGGAGTGCTCCAGCTGCATCCGGCCCGTCCGTCTGGCCACAGGAGGCCCTTGAAGTACAGAACAAAATAAATTCCTTCAACCCTAGCAATTTTCTCCAAAGCAGATCAGCAGGCAGCAGGCCTATGTTCTGTGGCTTGCAGCGGGCATTTGTGAGTGT
Source organism: Oxyruncus cristatus (assembly GCA_013399855.1). Taxonomy (NCBI): domain Eukaryota; kingdom Metazoa; phylum Chordata; class Aves; order Passeriformes; family Cotingidae; genus Oxyruncus; species Oxyruncus cristatus. The sequence goes on from VXAY01002056.1 coordinate 2,663,154, forward strand.
CCTAAGATGCCTGCGTTTTGATGACTATATCCCAAAGACATGCCTCTGGTGTTTTTCTGTGCCCACAAACAACATTTGAAAGACATCACATAGAGGACCAAAATCATCTCCAATGGCTTCAGTGGAAGTGCTTCTGATGCAAGAGCTCCTTGCCTGGGTACCAGCACTCAGGCACTCCAGGTGCTTTGGCCACAGAGAGCCATCAGCTGGCTGGGAAAGAGCACATCAGCACACCTCTGTGTCTGCTGTCCATCCTGCCAGAACTGCTGCTCTCAAAGTCTCTCTTGAAAAGGAATTGAACTGTTATGCAGTAAATGCCAACAGCTCCATGCTCAGACAAGAATTAGTAAGTCTTTTAAACCAGCAGAGTTGAAAAAATAGGCAGAGATGAGAACTGATTATGTTTCCTTTTACAACTGTGGGAAGGTTGTCTGCAGGTTTCTGAGCTTCTTCAAAAGTGTCAGGTTATTCCCCACATACGAGTCAGAAACTGAATAACCCCACTGCACATGTCTCCCCATACATTAGCTCCTTTTTCTGCTGCGGTTCTCATTCGTAACAAAGCTGGAAGACATTCCTTTCTAGGGGCAAAGCTACTACCCTAAATGCCACGTCACTTGACTATTACTAGCATTTTCCTGGTAAACTGACTTTCAGAGAAATGTACTCTTCAATAAGTATCAGAAAGTTGTTGTGATTTAAAGCCTTTTAGATGATCATTAGACAGTTCAAGCCTGTGGCTGACCCCAAGGAGTTTCCCACCGGTGCAGACCAAAATGTGCTAACTCCAGGAGAGGCAAAGCATTACGGCACAACACAGGTCATGTTGCACTTGAAAAACATGGAATTGGACTTGGCTATGTTAACTGTCTTAAATACATGATTTCCCAGAAATGACTGAAGCTTCAAAAGGTGGAGACTGATGAAGGGAATCAGTTTACAGCCTTACTTCTGGGCAGTGACAAATACTTCCTAGGTGACGTAGAGCAAGTCACTGAATATTTTCCCATCTATGAGGAACTGGAATCATAAATCAACTAGTATTTATGTTGTGTTCCAGTATGTCTGTGATAGGGCCATATAACTTTAGATAAAAGAAAGTTTACTTTTATTTGTTGTTCAAGAGATAAAAGGAAGCAGCACAGCATCTGTTCTAGAAGAAATCCATGGTTTCTATGGTCTCCTCTGAAGTTCTCTCGCTGAAGTGGTTAACAAAGCTTGGATGTAATGTATTTTAATCGAATGTGCCTAATTTAGCTGAACACTCTAAATTCTTTCAGTTATATGGCTCCGGTCTGTCTGTTTTTGTTTTACCTTTTTTTCCACTGCTGAGCTCCATAATTGTTCCTTTTAGCCACAGTCACCTAAGGTCAGGCTGTACCTTGCTAAGGAGCCGAACCGCAAACAAGGCTGCCTAAATCACGTGTCTCCAGTCCATTCCTGTTATTAATCCTCTCAAGTTCTGGGCCTAGCACTTGGCAGAGCAACAAAAGTAAACTTTTTATCAGAAGTTCGCATTCTCTTCGAGTGGGGGATGAGCTGGATAATTCCTGCCTTTACTTTTTTAAAGCATATTGTAATGTGGGACTACCTCAGATTTATTTTGATAATGTAGGGGGTACAAATATATTGAAAGGCCAGTGTTTGTGCAATGTGGGTTTAGTCTGATAAAATTCTGTTTCTCTTCCCAAAATGTTTTTTAGAGTGCTTTCATCAGTAAATATTCTGTCACTGTAACAAATATGATGCAAACTTTAAACCGATGAGAAGATGGCCAAAGTATGTGCAGTTTATACTCTGACAGGAAGCTGCTCTGGGTATTTAGGTTTTGTCTGAAATCTACAGCACTACAAAGAATTTTCATTCCTGCTTCAGTCTAAAAGGTCCCTGTTTAATTTACTTTCTCTTACTCCTGTAATATTCACAGTCTTCATCTCTGCTTCCTTTCTTTGTCTGTTAACTTCATTGCATGGGAGCAGCTGCAGCAGATTCAAAAAATCCAATTGGAAAGGAGAGCTAGGTTGATATACTTTGTATCCTGAGCCTCTGAGGAGCCAGTGCTAGCAGTGTCTTGTGAATACAAGGATGTAACACAAAATGCTATGCTGGGATAAAGATGGGATCAATCTGCCCTAACTAGGGTAGGTCAAAAAGAAGCATCAGATAAATGCTTCAGTTGGGAAAGTACAACTGTAATTTTTAATGTGTTGATATTAACAATATGTCACTATATTAAGATAATAAAAACGCTGTCATGTGGCAAAATGGTGAAAAAAGTTTTGTGAAAAAAGTTTTGTAAAAAAAGTTAAAAGTAGAAATGATGAGGGCTGCCAGGAGAAAACATTGAGCGCTTATATATTCCCCATATAGGCCAGTATTTAGGTACATGTGGAAAAGTGCTTATGAACAAAAAAGCAACTCTGATTGAAAATTATCTGTTTGCCTACATGCCATGTCGTGAACACGAAGGAGAACCTCTAAGAGGAATTTTGGGTACTAACCTCATTGCATTGGAGATGCAAAATCAGCAGGCATGAAAAAGTCTGGGTTTCCTTGGAAAACAATCTCGTGAAGAAGAAATGTCTCCTTCCATTTGACCAGCACTAAAAGCCTGTGACAGGCTTGAATCAAAAAGCTCTTAAGGGCTGAGGTGATGCCATGGTGCCATTATGAGGACAAGCTTTGAGCTCCTCCTGGTGTGGCTCCCACCCTTCCCAGGATGCTCCGACAGCACTGACCCTTCCACAGGATCCTTTGTATCCTGGAGTCACCTTTCGGGGTTAAGCTCATTTCCCTCTTCCACATATTAAGAAACAGCCAACACAGCTAGCCAGCAAAGGAATAAGAAACAATGTGTTTTACAAAGCACTTGCAATCAAAGGATCTGCTCCCTCTTACCTAAACCTGTGTCAGTGATTTCTGTCTGAGTGTCTAATGTTGCGGGTAATTCATGCAGTGCTGCAAATCTCCTATCACTGTAGGTTAATGCCTTTTTTCCATTCTTAAATGTTCAACAGCTTGAGCTGCCAGTCAGGAAAGTTTGCATTTCCCTGGTTTGTTTTGTAATAACAGCATCTGCATGAAAGAATCAAAGTATCGTACGTAACATGTACACCTACAGTCTCCCTCCAAGCACAGCACTTCCAAACAGCCCTTGCATAGTAACTTTTTTCCTGTTATTTAGCTTATAATATTAATAAACACCTGAACGGAAATGCTGTGAGGGATGGAATTTGCTATATTGCTACTTTCTTCTTTAATTTGTTTTTCTTTTTGATCATGTGTTACATAATCAGTGAAATACCTCACAGCTGGACACAGAGTTTCTGCTGTGAGATGAATTTAAACTGTTCTCTCTTGTAGTATTTTTCTTGAATACCTGAATTTCTCCCCAGTGAAAAATTGATTTTGCTGGGATTTGCTGTTCCTCCGTAAAAAAAGCATGGCCATGTGTGGAAAAAGCTTTTGTAGTGAAGTTATTTTAAGTGTTTAGATAAATGTCTTATGTAGCAGACGTACTTTCTTTTTTTCTTCTCGATTTATCCCCCCCCCCGAACACACAGCTTTCCCCACGTGAATCTGTGAAATGCAGTTACTAACTCAGTTTCCTTTTAAAAGCATAATCAATTTAGATCAGATTTTTGAAGTCCTAAAGACTCAGCTGTTTTTTTGAAAAAGGTTGGTTATTTCTTTTGGTGCCCAAGACTGCCGAAAGGAAGATTTGGGGGTCTGAAGAGATGTCATGTGCATGGTATGATCCTGACCTTCTCAAACGACTCTGACACTTGCCTAATCAACTTCCAAGAGTGCAAGGAGATGAACAAATCTTCAGTTGCTTTGTCCAGATTGGTATACTTGTTGTGGTAGTGAATTTAGGAGTGATTGTTCTGACTTGGTTATCTTAATTCATCGTGAATGAAACTCTCTGAAAGCAGCAGTGTAAACCAGATTAGGTTTGTGGGGAAAGGTGTGTTTGGCACTTGGAGCACGTGAGAGATAAGGGAAGGAGCAACATTGCTCCTGGTTACCTGCAGCCACCAGAAAGGCCTTTACTTGAAGGGATAGGAAGTCGGGAACTGTGTCCTGGAGGTATATCAGGGAGACAGAGAGGTGGCATTGCAGCTTATTTCAAGTGAAAGGGGACTAAAAAGCCTCTTGATGGAGCAGTAGGAACCCTCTCCCTTGGGCACAGTAAGTGCAGACACAGAAGGTCTTGCCAAGGCAGTTATAAACCATGAGATCAGCCCCTTCAGTTCATCAGATCATCCCCTGTCCCATCTGTTTGGAAGTCTCTCATGAATGTAAAGCACATATTTTAAAACTATTTTTCAACTCCATTCCCAAACCATTTTGGAGGTTTGTTTGTTGTTGGGGTTTTTTTGGTTTTTTTTTTTTGGTTTTTTTTAGTGCTTGCTATTGTGCCTGTGTTACAGAGCCTGTCAACCCCTGCAGCACCCAGCTGTGCTGGCTGTAACCATAATTCACACAAACTGCCAAGTGCTGTTCTGCTTAATATGACAGATCCTTCCGTGATAGCTGTGCTACAGCCAGCCTTGGTGAGCATGTTGGGAAGGATGGTGCCCATGTGAGCAAGATTTATGTTTGTTAGGGCTGTGGTGAGTGAGCCTGCAAGCACTGCCTTCCCCTTTTCAAAAACTCAGAAGATTTATATCCCCAACACATTCTGAGTCTGTCTCTCTCTTTTTTAAATAGCTACCCCAGAAAACTTACATGCTTTGATTTCTGCACCTGTCCTCAGTGTGGCTTCTCCTTATCTCTTCCCCAGGGTGTCATGTCCTCTTGCAATCCCTGTGGTGGTGTTCTTCCTGCTGCTCAGCTGGATGTGCAGACACCTGTAAAATGGAGTTTACAAGAGTCATGATCTGTGAGTGCTGTGCCACGGCACCGCAGAGGTTGGATTCTTGTACATTCCTCCTTACAACTATCTGCACACAGAGCTGCATGCAGGCAAGGGACAAGGAACCCAAGTTCCCCGAGGGAAGCTTACAGAAATAAGAATACAGTTAGAAAAATAGTGTGAATTGTGAATGAACCACTCCTCACAGACCCTGATTGCAATGCAAGAACTGGATGTGCAACATTCCTGGGAAAGGGGTATTTTGGAGAGAGTAATCAATTGCATAACCATCTCTGGGTTACCTGTTGGTGGTGTAGGTATGGTCCTCCTGGTTAATTAAGGGTTCAGCTTCTTATATATGTAAGGATACTGCCTCACTCCACAGAAAGATTTAACATCAGGGAAGGACTGTACGTAGTCAGACATGACTGAGTGTATTTAAAGGTATTGCTTAGCCCAAAGAAAGGAAATGTACTTGAGAATACAGCTAACAGTTTTTAAGAATTCAGATGAGGTCCAGTTCCCTGTCTTATATTCAGACATGTTTGTAGGATAAATTCTTCAGATGTTTGAATGATCTAGGAACATAAATCTCACAGCCAATACATGGGATTTTTTGCTATTGTGAATAAGTAATAAATCACTGCTCAGTATGACCACAGATGATGGATCTGTTCCTTAAATAATAAATTCAGCAACCATGAAAGCCGTCTGTTTTGCAGGTGTACAGCCTGTCTTAAAAAGTAATTTTGGAGAGTTTCTCAGCTTCTGCTGCTGCCATACAGCAGGGATGAGTTTTTAGCTCTGTATTTTGTTGTTCTCTTTGCCACTCTTACTCCTTGGGTCTCTGGTTAAGGACGCTGGCCCAGGAAGGCAGGCTGCTGGCCATTAACACTGCTGGTTAACCAGCAGCAAGTAAGAAAGTGGCTGCTGGGCAGGAGGCAGTGGGGTCATGGGAGAGAGGAAATGGGGAGAGAGTCACGGCAAAGAGACTGTGGTTTTGAAAGCCTGCCTTGAGTGAGTCTTCCCTCATTAGCCTGGACTGATCTTTTAGCTACTGGGGTAGACTACAAAGACTAAGAGCCTGCTCTTCTAGCTTTGATGACCAAAGGAAATTGACCTACTGATGGAGGAGACAAGTTGCTTGTTTCTTTTACTGATTTTCTTTTGTTTTCTTTTGCTGGGTCCCAGCAGGCCACAATGTGATATAGGGGGTTATGGTATTGGGAAACAATTTAGGAGTCTGAAGGGTCCTGAGGCTGGGCTACCTTTGGGCTGGGCCAGAGGCTGGCTGGCTACGAGTGGGTATCCAAGACGCTTGGGAAGCAGAGGGACAACAGGCAGCAAGACCTGCAGGGTGTAAAAACTGGGTATACCACTCCACTGAAAAGGACCAGTTTTCATCCTTGGTTTAGAGTGAAAACAAACTGAAAGGGTTGCATGCTAAATAAATCTAAGTTAACTTAAAAATACTTAGGAAGACAGAAAGGAAAATTCTCCGAGAGGGGAACAGCTAATTCTCTATGGTCACAGCTGGTTGCATGGCACTGTGTACCCAGACAGATAATACTGCTTGTGAAGCACAGGATAATTATAGGGGAGTGGGTGGGGACAACAGTGCTTTGTTCCTCCCTTCCCCACAAATTTTTGGGCAATTTGGGGGGAGCCTACAAAAAGCAAAAAAAAAGAAAGTATAAAGCTGAAGGATACTTGAGAAGCATTAAAGGAGGAAACAGAAGTATTTGAGGGAAAAGTAGGAAGAAGAAGGAGAGACTAAGAAATACCACAAAGGGAAACAAATCTTTAGGATAGGATGGGGCTAGAAAAAGTACTGCCACAATGTGGGACAGCAAAGAAGGTAATCAAAGTGGAGAGAAGGCAGAGTGGAGAAGAGGGGTACATTTTTGTTGTAGAAAAAAGTGTCTGTCCTACTGGCCACTGAGCAGCAGTGAGTGTGATGGGTAAACTACAGCTGCAAAAACTGTTCTGACACCAGTTACAATGATGACACTTGTACGTCCATGAAGTATCTGAGCTTTAGACTTGGACGTCTTCAGTGCTAGAGTTTAAAAAGTTGCTGACTTAGACTGCCTTGAAGGCTCTGATTTCCAAGTGGTACAGACAACTGTCTGTGTTCTGCAATTGCAATTACACAACAGCAGCAAACTGGACAGCCTGCCAGGCCATCAGAGCAGCCCTTCCGTCAGCTGCTTTGGGGTTTTTCAGGACATCAGGAGAGTGGCGTAGAAAACAAACCCATGGCACTTTTGTACGTTCCAGGAGTTGGGGATGAGCGCTCTCAGGACAAATTTTACACTTGTCTCATGTCACCTGAAAATGACTGTTCCAGGATACACAAACAAGCAGAAGAACCCTGGCCTGCTTGTGGGGTGTAATGCTGATACTCACTTGTGGCTGAGGCAGCATATGGTCCTTGTTTCGTCTTCTAGAATATCTTGGGCTGGAGAGACTTCTCTGTCACAGCTTGCACGTGTCAGTAGTTAGCAGTGTCCAGTCCATTCAGCTGTTTGTGTGCTGGCACATTTTCCACAGTTCCTCCTTCTCCTCCTCCCCACTGCCTCCTTCGCTGGCCTAGAGACCAGTAGGATTGCCTAACTTTTCATAAGGCCAAAAGACACAATTGGAACACGTAGATGACTTGGGGGGAGAAGAAATTAAAACAACATAGAGTAATCTCACATCAAGACTGCTGCCTCTGCTCACAGGACTGCAGTTATGCTTGCTCTGCCACTGCTGGAAAAACATTTTTTCAAAGTATACTGGTATTTGTTGTTCATCCATCATTCCTTCTGCATAGTTCTGCCTGTCAGTGTCTTAGGTACTGAAATATTATCAGAACTGGATTTTGGCAACAAACTTTTGCTCTGGGCCTTCATATGCATTTTTGTGTAACTTGACAGGAGTGAACTGTCCCAGTGCTCATGCACAAACTTTTATAATGCGCAGTGGGAATTGGTCAAGGTCTGTGGGAAATGGATGGATACTTCTGATACATCAAGGGAAGTGCTTTTGCTTATGGAATTTTGGAGGGGGGGGATACCAGACATGGGGAGTAGTGGTGGAGATCTGGGCTACAATGTGTTGTTCAGTCTTTTGTCAAAAAATGCAGGATCCAATGTAATTTCTCTGTGAGATGGATGGGGATGTGGCTGAATAGTGCAATTTTCGATCCTTTTAAATTTTGAAGCTTATGTATGTGTTCTCTAAATACTCTGATCTTCCCCAGCACCCACTTGTCTGCAGATCAAGCTGATAACAATCATTCCAAACTCTTTCCTAGCATTATTTCTTATTCTGCAGGCCTGAATGAAATTCAACCTTATTCTCCATAAATAACCTTTGTCATTCCCCAGCTGTCTCCTAGAACTAGTTCTCTTCTGACCTCTCCCTCACTGACTCTGTACTGACCTTACACTTCCCCCATAGCCCTAATCTGCCAGTGTCTACACTCCTATTCTTCCTCTGCTCTCTTACATGATTTAATTTTTTTTAAAAAATAACAGAGCCCACCATTTCCCGAGCTGCTCTTCAGCAATAAGCTTGAACAAGGCCCTTTATCCACAGAGTTCGTACACTGTAGTGACAAATGACTACCACAGGCAACAATTTCAATGTTTTCACCCCTTCTCTCTGATTTTAGTCTTTGGGTAAATCTATACTTTCAACTGTATTTTTCTGTTGGAAATAAAAATAGCACCAGTGTTTTCAAATTGTAGAGAAGCAAGACAATGCCTGTGCCAGCATCTTGTTCAAATAGCAATTTTTGTCTTTATTGAATTGTTTTCAGTGTAACAACAACACCAGTGATTTCTCAATGGCTTTTATTAAACTACTAAGGGATTATTCAGGCTCATCTCATCCTCCCATTCAAGGCAGTGTGAGTTCTCATAAGAAAATCTTGCAAATTTCCCCTTGAAATTAGGCTGTAGAAATAATCAGTAATAATCTGCCAAGGGATAGTTGTGAAAAAACTTCCGAAAAAGGAGCAAAGGGATCATGCACATCATGTTTACATATACCCTTTCTTGTTTTATCATGCTGATATTAAACAAAGCATGCCTTGTGCCCCCTCCCTCCCTTCCCCACCCCCCAGTATTTGCCTATCATTTGCATAAATTGAAGTATTAGTTGATGGGGAATTTGTTTACCTTCAAAGTGGAAAGCAGGGATGTTCCCAATACCGGTATTTTTTGAAATGACACCATGAACTGTACATTTCGTCTTTGTGTACCTGCAAACCAAACCCATTTATTTTACAAAGTAGAAAGCTTAACTCTAGGTGTCAGCACTGCAAACTGAATGTGGAGCTCTGAAAATGAAGTTTTGCTGTCTCTAACTCTTCCAGTGCCACCAGAAATAAAGTGCAATAGCAGTTTTGCTGACAGATCCATTAAGGCTGAAGAAGAGAGCCCGCACTTGTGGTTAATGGCACAAGTAGGAATTGCAGTATTCTGTTCGTACACAGCCTTTTTCTAGCTGCACTTAAGTGTGTTCTTATTAATGGGATCTAGTAAATAATGTTTAACATAAAGGAAAGAACGAGGACAAGATCCCGCTCCAAACAGTGCCCACTGTTTCAAATGGATAGGTTAAGCCTTTCCCTTCATTTATTGTTAAGTGCTTGTATTAAATGGGTGTCCAAAGTGATGAGAGAGCACAGGAAGCTGACGTCTTTTTCTGGTTCTAACAGGCTGTATAGATCAGCTAAATTAATGGGGTGGATGAAGTTTATGTGACTATTGCTTATACTTGAAACTGCACAGTAGCAGAAACATCGGGAAAGGAAAGACTTGATTTTCCAGCCTTTAATGCTGGCAATTATGAGAAGTAAATAAAAGCACTTTGACAGTGCAAGTACTGTGGTTATCCTGAAAAACCACATTTCTCAAAAGCACCGACTTTTGGCTTTGCATCTCTCAACCTTATAAGGTTGATGCTGTTACATAGATGAATGAAGAGCTTCTTGCCATTCTTGCTGTCGATAGTCATTATTTATCTGCGTGTTTTGCTTTTAATTATGACCTGATGGCACTTGTCATGTAGCTGAGGTACTGCTCAAAGTCTGGCTGTTTGGAATGCACAGAAGTACTCATGCTGAACTGGCTTCTGAAACTTACTGATTCTGACAGCGGAGTACAGAGGTGATCATGGCAAAAACCTGGAGTAATTTAAATAATTTCCTCCTGTGATACACCATTTTTCCCTCCTCAGATGCTGGAGCTTATTGACAAAAAGTCATGTCTCTGATATTTCCAGTTAACCATGTTCCTAAACCTAAAGTTTGGTTGGGCCTTCCCTAGACTCAGAGACACTTGTCTCTGAGCTGTTCCTGAGCTAGTGAAAACAGGTAGGACCTTGGAGAAGCACCTCTGTGAGTCATTGAGAATAAAGGTAGCAGAAGCTACAGATGACATAGTGAAGAAAGTGAAAGGCACGTGTGGAACACAGAGCTCTTAGGAGCCCATCAGGTTGTGTGTGGTCTGTGGTAGAGTACGGTGTCATGTGTCTGTCGTGGAACGTGGGCTGCACTTGAGCTGGTACTTCTGGAACACCTATTGTCTATAGTAGTAACTTGTCTTGCCCTGGGCATGTAAAGAGCTTTAAATACTGCGTTTTCTCTCCTTAAGTATGTACAGATACATAGTCTCCCAGCACATCTATATGATAAGGAAATATAGTTACTTCGAAACGATATAGAAACAGAAAAGGTTTATTTCAAATACATATTCCAGGAAAAAGTCTGCCTGCAGTTAATTTCCCAAGCCCCAGGGCCTGGCTCCACCCATAGCACCATCTTCCCTTTTCACAAGGCTTTGCTTTCAAAAAAACATTCTCAAAGAAATTGGCACGGGCAGACTCGGAAAGGAAAACGATGGGAAGCATCCGACTCCGCGCTCCGTCCGGCTGTCCTGCTCTCGAAGGAGGGAGCCCGGAGGAGTCTCACGGGGCAGCGCGGCGGGCTCACCGCGCGCCCTGAGCGCTGCGGGGCCGGTGCGGTCGCACGCGGTGTGCGGGGCCGGCGCGGGCGGTCCAGCA
>VXAY01002056.1:2674734-2700546 GCA_013399855.1 Oxyruncus cristatus
CGGCGTGAGGAGCGCAGTCGGCTCCCCGGGGCGGCCGGGCGGCTTTCGGTCCGTGTTGTTGTTGTTATTTTTTAATAAACCATTGATTTTGGCCCCCAAAGCACACCCCAAAGCACGCCCCCGGCACAGCGCAGCGCCGGGCTGGACCGCGAGGAGTGAGCGCTGCTCGGCGGGAGCGCGGACGCGGAGGTGGGGAGCGGCCCCCGGCCCGGTCCCGGGTTAATCGGTAACGCGGAGCAAGCCCGGGTGGAAAATGCGCCGGGCTCTGGGCTCGGGGGAGGAGATGGTGCTGTGCCCCCGGCCCTTCTGAGCGCCGAGCCGACGCCGGGGCGTGTGTGGCTGGGGCTTGGGGGTTTTTTGGTGTGTTTTTTTTTTTTTTTTTTCCCCCCCCCCCCTTTTTTTTTTTTTTTTCTCAGAAGGAAAGAAAATCTTACCAAGATTCTCAGATGGCTTAGTCAAATTAATAATAATCTGTGAAAATACGAAGTCGACCGGTTCTTGATTTCCCCCCTTCCCTCCCCTCCAGCTCCCCAGCCCACTGCTGAGATTGAGATAAAAGGACCTGTTTCCTGGAGGACGAGGAGAACAGACACGTTTCTGGTGGTATAGAAGGGACCGATGGCAATGCTTCAGAGTGTATTTGAGACGCAGGAAAGAGATTCAACCTGTTAACAAAAAAATTAAGCAGGGGGAAAATATCAACGGGAAGGAAAGATATATATATATATATACATATATATATATACACACGTATATATATACAATTTAGAAGTATTCCCCAGGTGGCCACAAAGCATGGGCTGTGTTCCAAGCACCAACCTCTCTGACAGCAGAGTGATCTGTCACAGTAGCAATGAGTCTGAGGAGTGCAATTTCCCTCACCAGACCAACACAACCATGTCTCAACAGCAGCAAGGCAACCCCGTCCCAGGATTATTCATTAAATGCTACAACACATCCACTTATGAGGCGAGGACTAATTCCTCTAAGAAAGACAAGAGGGAGAACAGCCAGAGCATGGAGGCAGAGGCCCAGACCGGCAGATCCAGTGTTAAGGTAAAAAGGGTGCTAAACATGAGCACTGTTTCTCTCAGAACCGGAGTTGGCTGTAGCGGTTTAACCCAAGGAGTCTCCCTGCCTTTGTGGGGGAGCTTTTCCTGGCTTGAGCTGTTACTTTCGTTTATAAACTAATCAGTGTCTTGACGACTTTATAGAGGTACCCAAGTCTCTTTCTTCATTCCGCAAAGTGTGTTTTCCTAATTCCGGGAAGGCGAGCGGTGTGATTGGCCTCGTCGGTCGTTAGAGACGGGGTACGGGTCTTGCTTCTCAACCTGGAGGGGCCCGTCCGTCCTGGTGGGACTCTGCCGTGCAGGAGCGCTGCACTAACTCCTGTGTGTGTGCTGGGTCGTCCCGTGTTGCTGTTTGTGCTTGTCTTGTTTGGAAGCACGGGCAGATCGCACTCTGAGGCGATCTGCTTGCTGGGCTGATCAGTTTGCGTACCTCTTCCATTCGGAAAGTTGAAGGGAAAGCGGCAGCATGTTTTGCTCTGGGTATTGATTTACATTAACAACTTGTTGACCTTGTCTGTAGCTGCAAATAGGGTATTTTTGGAAGTTCTTTTACATGTGTTAGTGCCCATACTTACGAGTAGAGATACACCACAAGACTGTATGAAGTTGAGAGACACATACTGAAAAAAATATTGTAATTTGTGATTATTTTCTTTAAAGTGAGACCGTTAGTGGTGCGGTTTCTTGTTTGCTTTCTCTGGATGGACTGTTTGTTTATGGGTTGTACTTTAGTTCCTAATGCTATAGGTTTGGATTATGCCTTTGCTTTTCTTGGGGAAACTATTTTTATTTTGTAAAAATAAGTAATTGCAATGTAGGAAAAATGTAATTGCAATGTAGCAGTCCAGGGGATATTGTATAACATGGCTGATCTGCTCTTGTTCTGTGATAAGAACTGAGATACACATGCTGTAAATATCAGATACAGGCTTGATAAGCAGGCAAGATCTAGCTGAATGTCAAGCGTTTTGCAGATTAGCAGAAACTCTAATGATTAGGAGTTTTCTTTGGATTTTTGCTTGCATGGCTCCTAGAGTACTGACCTGGAATAATTTACTTCAGTTATGTGAGTGATTTTCTTCAGTTGTTTTCCTTCAGATTTGGTAATCTCTGTTCATAAGAGTTTGAAAAAAGTCTAGAAAATTACCAGACACTTTGTAAGTAGTAAATTGGAGGAGGAATTAACAATACTTAAGGCAGAATGTGAAGCTGAATGGTGTTGCATTAAACTAAATTTTTTGTGTACAGGAAATGAACTTTATGGCCCTGTTCACATGCGATAGACATGCTTACGGCTTATTAAACACAGTAACCACTCTAAGGAAGCTTAAGTTTTCATCAGAATCCTGACAATTGTCTTGTTACCTGAATTTAATAGTGATTGTAATTGCACATTAACAGAATCTAAACCAAAAATAGTCCTAAAATTTATATTCTGTGTGCTTGCTTATAGGGAAACCCCCCTCCAAAAAACCCGTTTCCAGAAGCACGTGTGGGAAGCAGTCTTAATTTGGTTGAATTTTGTTGTTCAGTTTCAAGAACTTTGTGCAAATTCTTGTTATTAGGTCTGGATAATTCAGCCATACGCTATAGGGTTGCTGTTGGTTCGTGTGCATGCTGTCATCTCATTGGCAGTCACTCAGGATTTTATCACTCGGTCACATTTTCTGCCCTTGTCATTACTCTAAGCAGTGCTGTGAAAGATGGGTTTTGAGAAATGAAAGTGGAGTTCTGTTTGTGATCAGCTGAATGCAAAATCTGTTGGACACGTCACCTCTGCGTTATTTTCACGTGCAGAACCCTGTAATACTCTCTAGAGCTGTAAAGCATCGCGGTATTTCATTCTCTGCTTTTATCATGAGTGTGTACAGTAAGATCAGATTTACAGTTCTTAGTGTGCCAGATAACCATTATGTCAGAGATTGTGCTGGAGTGAGGGATCACTGGAGAGCAGTTTTCACAGTACAGTGAAGTTGTTTACAAAGAAATAAAGTGTGAGAACATTGAAAGTAACGGACAGCAGTCTGAAATTACTGAAGCCAAAAGGAGCATTGGGCAGGATGTTGTGTCTGTTTTGTAACTAAAAGGATTTTTGATTTGAGGAAGAACTGTAAGAATTGGGGTGTTACTAAGAACCGTTGCTATTCTTCAGAGTGTGCACTACACCCTTTATGGCCCCAGGCATCCCTTCAAACAAACACAACACACTACAAACTTTTTGTACTTTGGGCAGTGGTGGTGTCATCCAGAATTTGTGTGAATAGTCCTGAATGACATTTTCACTTGGTTTCAGGGTACTTTAAATTGTTGTAATGCTGTGTTAGAGCTAAGAAGAAAACTTGGCCTGTGTGTAAATCTCATATTTTCACTTTGGCTGGCATTAGTGTTAAGTTTATTAAAACATGTATAATAGATAGTGCAATAATTTTTATTGAATCAGTTTGTTAGCTGTAGTGCACATTTTTCAAGTCAGAAAGTGTAATAGAAAGAAAAAACCCCAAGCTAATTGTAAAATGGCTTTATATATATTACTAATTAACCCCCCAACTTATTCTGGTTTTATGTTTGTGTCTTACTATATCTTTCTTCTGGTCAAATAGCAGAGGAACATTTTGTGGATGTGCAGTGTGAGCATACAATATTTTGTGATTGGCATCAATTTATAAACTGTAGCTATAAAAGTTACCTGTTCTTTCCTAATATGGAAAACCCTAAGTTTATCCATCCAGATTTGCAGAATAATCCTGAAAGTGTGTGTGTGTGCAGAGATAAATGCCATAATACCTATTTGTGGTGTATATGAGTATGGTGATAATATGTGAGAAGTGGAGCAGCCCTTTTAGGTCATAGCACCTGTATCTCCCTCCTTAATTAGTATTTTCAGATGTAGCTTTTATTTGAAAATTTATGAGCATCTTGGAATAAGTGCCATATCTAAACAATGACCCAGCCATGAAAACTCTTCCCTTAATTTTTGATGTATTGACTCTGCAGATTAAACCCTGTACTAGTGAAAGATGAGCAGGACCTAGATGAAGGGACTGGGGTTTGATTATCCAGTGCTACATAAAAAATATCAAATTACACTTATCCAGTACTCTTGCAAAGAAGATCTTTTCTGATTTTTATTTAAACTTTAAAAATCTCAAGAAAACAGGCTCAAAATTGTGATAGTCTGGGTTTTTTTGGTATATGTTAGTTACGATTTTCAGACATTTGCATGGTTGAATTTGTGGTAAAGGTTCTTAGCTTTACAGAAACCTGCTTAAACACCTTTAGAATAATAATTGTTTAATCTATAGCATAAGTGGAGTAAATGCAGAATAGCATAAGTACTTTATGGGCATTTATTTAAAATGGTCTTGGGTATTCATCATCATCTGCTATCCCAACATCCTGTGTGTGTGTGTCACTCTTCTACAGAGCATTAATATACACTGTAGCACATAGATTGCACCTTCATTTTGCTCTGTCATTCTTTTACGTACGTAAGATTTCCTTCCTCTTTTTTTTTGTGTAACTTTCCCTGTCCTGTACATTTAATACAGAAATATTTGTGTTTGGGTGCCAGGGGATCAGAGAGTAAATCCAAACTTCCTCTATTTTAAATTAAAATGAATCCTAAGCTAGAAGGACTAAATGTGAAATAGTCTTTTGATTTATCAGCTGATATGGGACAGCCAATTTAAATCCCTGCCCCTACAGCCAGTAAGTTTTCTGCATTCAAACCCTGTGAAATTGCCTGTGAATTTTGCAGTCACTGCAAACCAATGGTTGCATAATTCTGCATATAAGAGGCTGTGTGCTATATGGTACCTGCAGTGCTGAAGTGGATCTCATTTCAGCAGTTAACAGCACGTTATTTAGTCCATTAAGCTGTCTGCTCTTTTCCTCCCTGTCTGGTAATTCCTTTCCCGTGGAACACATGAGCGCTCCCTCCCTTTGATACTCCCACACTTTCTGTCCATGCTTCCACTGAGGCCATCCACCCTCTCCTGAATCCTCCCTGTTCCCACTGAAACTGTCCTCAGTCATTTCCCCGACAAACCTCCCATCACCATTTCCCTCCCACTGCCACTGACGTCAGCTCTCCTGTACAGAGATCCTTGCTTCCACTGAGAGGATCCTTCCCACGCTGAGATACGTGAACTTCTCTCAGTCTTCAGGGCTCCAGACTTTCACACTGATACTTTTTATGCTGTTGTTGCAAGGCGTGAACCCTTTCTTCTGGGGGTGGGAGTCTGATTTTTAAGTGGTACGAAGTGGTGTAGTAACTTGTGAACTGGGTTCATTTTTAAGTCTAATTTTTATCTTTTTTTTCTTTTTTTTTATTTTTTTTTTAAATTTCCTGTCGTTTGTTATGTAAATTGGGAAAAAAACCAAACTATAAATCACTCACAATGTATATGGATGGCTACAATACTGAGACAGCATAAGCTGCATTTTCAATTTTTAAATCATTATTACTGGTATCTCTCCTGATCATGCAAACCAACTCGTGCAAAATGTGTCACTGCATCTGAGAGCAATTCCTTGGGTGACTGACATGAGCAGGGTTAGAACCTGAATTTTTGGAGTACTTACTGTTGGTGAAAACTTCACCAAAACTCCTTTCAGCTGTATATTCGTCTGCCAGGCATGAAGGACTGACTTCTTTCTGCCCTTTTCATTGTTCTTCACTGCTGCTGGTCTGAGCTTGCTTTGTGTCTCTTCCCTGGCCATTTTAGGTAGTTAAGTTCCAAGCTTTTCCTTTTCTGCCCTCTGAATGGGTCAATAGAGGAAGTATTAAAACCAAGCCTTTATTTCTGCAGATCTAGGTATTTCTCTTCCTGTGTTGTACCCTTTGTATTCTTAATTGTATGGCTCAGATTGAAGTGTAAGTACCTCCACAGTGAGAAATTTTCTAGTTGTAGAATATACTTACAAGCCAGGCAGAATAACGGGAGGTGATATACTAATTAGTTCTGTCTCCATTTGTACCATTCCCAGTATTACATGTGGTGTGAAATTCTAATGCAAGTTACCAGCTTTGCCTTGCTGTTTAAAGTGCCAGCGATTCAGATATTACTTTCAAAATGTTAAGCTTAAATATAAATTAAAGGTGTGAAATGGTTACGCCAGCTTGCAAATGCTTCTTGTTCAATGAACTGTAGATTAGAAGATGCCTACAATCTATGTGAGTATGAAGGGTGTCTCATTAAGAAAAGTTCATAGTTCATTTGAAACTTATAAAAAATACTGTGTGGAAACATGCTTTAATATTTGTTCCTCATGTTCAAGTAAATGTCCATGTCAAGAAAGGGAGACGTATTTGAATGAGAATTATTTTTAACAACCATTGAAATTGTTATATCCAGCAGTCGCCACTACCAACAATGACAAATTGCTGTTTTGTCTTAGTGATTATATGAACGTTTGTTCACCTCTCTTGGCTGTCGCATTGAGAAAGGACTCCAGAATTGGGTTACTTAAGCAATAGTAACAATACACTGAAAATATTCCACTTTTTGAGCAGTTGCAATGTCATCTGACTTTCAAATGAGTCCTCGAAGAGGAAATGAATACGGACAGCTAAAGCTTTTATTAGCTCTCAGCAAAAGGTGAAAGAAACTTAAAGCAAATATGATAATGAGCAGACTGGCCCCAAGGTGAAATAGTTTCAATACAAGCTTTACGTAAGTTGTCATTTTATCAGGGGGCCACAGAAGCACCTGCACACATAGGAGAACAATTTAGCATTGTGTTCTATTTTGGTGGTGTGTATGGATGTAATATGCCCACACCGTAAACTGCTTTACCAGCCATGGATGGAATTAAAACATTGTTAGCAATGTTTCCAAAATCACACACAGAGTGTGATTTCATGTTCAAAGCTCCGTTTTCCATGTGAATTGCTATGTTTTATGTGTCAGACCCATTCACCCCGTGGAGCTTTGCTAGGAATTTGGTTGGCCCTGTGACATTGTACACATTGCTATCTGTTCTTTGGGTAAAATAATTAGGTATTTTAATTTAACCATCATTTAAATTGACACAGGATGACAAGGTACAAATGGAATAGCTTTAATGTGCGTGACATACTAAATAGTTTTATTGCCCAGAGTCAGATTAGTAGGTTTTCAAAGGCAATGATCATTTCAAAGGAAATGATGTTGTTCAAGCCCTCTGCTTTGCAAAAACGTCATAGAATCACAGAATATGCTGATTTGGAAGATTCAGCATCAAGCCCCTTTTAGGTTCTTTCTTGATATCCTTGTTAAGGCCAAAATGTAATAAATGATGTTGTTACACATGCTGTGAAATTAAATAGCAGAGTCTCTAATTTGTGCATTCTTCCAGACTGTCCTCTTTTACTATGGGTTGTACTCCTGGCCTCAAATCAAACTCCCAGGCCCTTTTCTCTTTTTCCTTGTAAAATCTGTAACTCTGTCACTCTGCATAAAGTAAAAAGCTTAGCATTCTATAAGCCAGCTCCCACATGTATGGCTTTGTTCCAGGAGAAAGGAAGAGGGCTAGAACCTACTTTTTGATATGGAAATGTGTTGACAAAAATTAGGCTGTGTCTATTTGGAATGTAGTTGACATGGTAATTTGAGATGGGTTTTGATAGTGTTTTAAATGTTCAAAGCTAGTCTGCATATATATGTAGAGTTAATGTCCTTGCACAGCAAAATAACTTGGAACAAAAAAGGAATATTCAAGATATAAAAGCAATTTGGGGAATAAAATACTGTTGCTAATGAAAAAGACTCTGATGCCAGTATCAGAGGGACTCAAATTAGGATTCCCGTCTTTACTTGAAGTAGGAGGAAATGTGGCTTTTGGTTCTGCCACTCTATTACATGATAGACAATTTTTGAGTGCTAGATCCCTAGAAATTAGGATAACATCTTTTTGTTGATGTAAAGAAAAATGTATTTTTGGCCAGATAAGTCATTTCTATGTGAACTAAATTGATACTATGTTAAGGATTTTTTTATTTTTTAAATCAGGATATATATTAATCTGTTTGTTAAAACATATTTTTAACAGATTTAAGATGTGTGTTTCTTCATTGAAAATGAGAATCACTTTTTTTTGCAAAAGCAGAATTATTTTGCACATTAATTTGAAAGTTGCATAAAACTTCAAACATTTTATATGCCTTTTTCAACTTAAGAGGTATTTTCCTTTATAAATCAAACCCTTTACATTGTGACATGAACAGATTTCTGATCTTGTTAAGGGGAAAATATTAACTTTGAAATCTTTTCATTTTTTTAGATTTCCCAGTTTCCTAAGTAAATCCGTACAAAGAAAACACAGAATCACTGGGCAAATGTGAAAGAATGACATCCTCTACTTCCCATTGTTTTTCATGTTGAGTTTCAGTGACCTTTAGCTCCCTGCTGGGATGCGGTGGAAACTTTATGAGGCCCCATCTTGCCACTAAAAGACGATGTATTTTTAAAGTTACACATTTACTATCGTGTTCTGTCTTGGAGTTTGAGGTTGTGTTATCTCTAATAAAATTTAATCAGGCAAACAACCTCAGTAAGTGATCAGCAAGGTAAACCTTTTTTATAAGAAACTTCTTTGAAAAAACTATGCTAATGCGTAATTACAGCACAAAGCAAAGAACCTTGATCCACACTGAATACAATTTTTTCTCTACTTAGGAGTATCTACCCTTTTGCATCATCAGGTAGATGTTCCTCATTCACACTGAGTTATCAGGGTCGTGTCTCTTCTGACACTGAAGTGCAGGACCCTATTTTACCAGAGTGGTTTTAATTCTAAGTTTAAATATACAAAGGTGTCTGTGTGATAGGTAGGTAGGTCAAGATCAGTGTTGAGCTGAGATGACTAGTTTGCACATTCTTTTTGGAACACTGTCTGCTGTTCCTTTCAATTTTTAAGTTGGGTGTTTGTTTTTGTTTTTTTTTTTTTTTTTTGTGGTTTTTATTTTTTTTTTTTCCCCTTCATAACTTTTTATAAGTTTGGTGAGAAATTCCACGAATGGTTGAGGACAACCACACCTATTACTTTGGTAACTTGAAGCAGAAGTGATGTGCCCTGAACACAGTTTAACTGGCTGGTAAAAACTGCGCTTTTCCATGAGCTGTAACTCAGAGACAAATTTTTTGTCAAAGGATGAGTATCAGAATGTAAATGTACAAGTACTGGAATCCAGAGCTTTGCCACACTCTGAAGTGTGGATGGCATGGGGTTGCTGGCAAGATATCTGCATTTTATTTTTCAAACCAAGGCAAAGTATTGTTTTCAAATACTGAAGAGATTTATTGGTGGGCCAAATTCTTACCAAAATGACAGTCTTTCAACCCCATTAAGATCTGTGGGCTCCAGGGTTGTTGCTGTGCTTCAGGTTAGAATAACTTTGAGAGTAGTGACTCTCAAAGTTAAAACTTCAAATTACTAAACATTCAAAAGGAATTTTTTTCCCCTACTTATTTGTACCTGTGTAGTTCTTGACTTGCATCCTGGGATCCTTCTGTAAGCAATGATGCAACAGTGTGGCCAAGGCCAGAGACAGTGAACTGAAATCAAAAGATCCAGACTTCCCCTGGTTAGCGTGTGCTCCTTGGCCAACTTACTGTCTATTTCCACTTGAATGCTTGATCTTAATTATGTGTCATGCGGGATCAGGGCCATCATGTACCCCGGAACACAAGAGCTGCACTCAGATCAAACTGTGTCCATGTATGCAGTGCTCTGTCTCTACCAGCCGTCAGCAGAGTGTGCTTTGGACAAAGATGCAAGGCATCTATTTAAAGGTACAAAAATGAGAAGAGTTCTTCTTGTTCCTCTTCTGGCTTCAGTCTGAACATACTGATTTACTTCTCATTTTTCACCATGCTGGCACGTAATCTGATACCAATATTTTAGTTTTATGTCCTTAAAACTTGGTTGCTAAGTTGTCAAACGCAGTAAAAAAATTGTACTCTTGAGTGGAATTTGTGAATGGAGAATTAATTTCCAAACCAGTGTTAGCACATACTTATCACTGAAACACCACCAGTGTGAATGGCTGATGGATTTGTTTCTGCAGATACTGTTGCAGGGACCAAGAACAACCTACGAAAGTTTTTAAAAGAAAGCAGGGGACGTGAATTGTAAATAAATATGGGTTTGCATTTTGAAGAGGACTTTATGACCAGAGAAACAAGTTTCTTTCATATGTAAAACAGATGAAAAAAAGCTGATGGTAACATTGATATTTGAGGGGAATGAAATGCTTCATAGCCCAGCAAAAGGGGTTTTGCAAACCCAAACAACTTCTGTTTTGTTGACGAAAGGAAAAGTAAGTCCTGTGAACTCAGGCACTGCTTCATGCTTCCGTTGATTCTGCTGGAACTTTTAATTTACTTAGTATTTCGGGTTGTTTTCTGTTTGTTTGTTTGTTTGTGTTTTTTTTGTCTTTGGCTGGAAGGGATCTGTTTTTTGCAGAATTTCAGATGAAACAGCTGTTCTGCTTACACTGTCAATTCGTTATGTTATCATATGTCCTCAGTTCTGGAAATGGTGGTCTTGTTCCTTGCTGTGTAATGCCGTGGAGCTGAGATCTGTCATGAGAGAGTGAGGTTGAATTCTGTGGTAGTGCTGTCAGTTCACCTTCAGTGAATAATCTCACATTTTACCTTTTCCAAAGTACGGAATATTTTACTTTGGGGCAGCTGCCTACCTTTTAGGAGGGATTTATGTTTTCTGAACTATTATTGCAAGTTACAGTTCTTTAAAATGAGTGCATTAGAGCAGTAGCTGTTGGGAACCAAGTTTTCTCCAAAAGCAGCTGCCTCTGGCAGTGGTACCTACTAGCAACAACCAGCTTCTTGGAGATAAGACAGATTTAGCTTTTATGATCCTTGTTCATAATAATAGAAACTCATTGAACTAATGAAGCTGCTCATTGAGGAAGCTGAGCTATCGCTCTCCTCCCGGCTTTGGTGAGAAGGGCAGAGACAGTGTTTGTCCCCAAAGGACAGGCAGTAGTGTCAGCCTGCTGGTTTGGTAGCAAATAATAAAAAAAGAGAAATTCTGTTGGGCATTGTATACTGTTGGTTCCTAGAGCTAAATATTGATGTATCAGCTTATGATATTTTACTGAAATAACTCTGTTGTCACTGTTTGTATAACAGTTGGAAGGGGTTTTTTTCTTTTTTTTTNGTTATAACAGTTGGAAGGGGGTTTTTTGGTTTGTGGGTTTTTTCTTTTTTTTTTTTTGATATCACTGCAAAGCCTCAGAGTGGGAGTGGGGCAGGGGGAGTTGGTGGGGCTGGTGGTTGGCGGGAGGTATGGGAAGTCTAGCGGCCTGTCACATCCTCAGACTTAGCCCCAGTCACAGTGTGACTGACCGTGGGAAAATTGCCAAGCACCAAATTTTCCGAGAAGCATGACTGAAGTTCGCGTTTTCTAAAAATCTGAGCTCTCTTATGAATTGCTTACAGTGAGATTCGTAGCTCAACTGTCAAAAAAAAAAGTGAGCTGAAATTACCATCTCTTATTTTGCCAATTAAACTAAAAAGGACTTCTTTTTGGAGGTTACATAGCTCTGAAGTTTTCTCCTAACTTTATCTTGGCTGTTCTGATTGCTGAGAGCTCTTACAAGGCTCTCTTGTGCTCTTTGGGCAATATAAACTCTCTTCTGCTGTGCTCTGCAGAGGCTGTGGGACACTGTTTGTGGGATAGTTTTTGCTTTGTGGGGTAACCTTTGTTGGTATACAAAGTGAAAGCAAACCAGAGAATTTCAAGGCTTGTGGAAGTGAAATAGACCTGGTGCAGATTCAGGGAATGGCAGTCTTTTCCTGCATTTCTTCTGTGAGCCTTTGAGCTGTGCGAGGAAGCGCAGGCTGCGGGTCTAAGAGGTAGCTGTGATTTTCAACCCTTTATTCTTTGCACAGGAGTTAGGCTGGTGAGGAGGTGCCTCCCTGATATGTTGCACTGCGCTGTCATTGCCTCCTAAATTAAATCAAGACCAGAGGCCAGTGTAGAGTGTAAGTGGTGGAGTCCAGCACTTGACTCAGAGGCCACTACGAGGTATAGTTTAGTTGTGGAATTCTCAGTTGTCTCCACAGGGATCTTTACTGAGTTATGGAAGAGTGATCTGTCCTGAAAAGTTGAGAAACCTCATAAATTCTTCCATCATCAGCTGGAACAAGGACACGATCTCCCTCAGTCAGTTGTTTTCTAAAGTGTGTGTTTAGCAATGAGGCCATGTGGTCTCTTGCCCTTTCTCCACGGATGACTTGCAAAGAAGAACTACCATCCCCCATCAGGAAACCTGATCCTTTTGGTCAATGGTCCCTTACATTTTTTCCCCAGCTGACTGGCATTCCAGCTGACTGATCAGAGAAGTACCCAGTTGCATCCACTTGTTAGGATTTGCTTTGGCAGGGCTATTCCATTTCAGGACAAAGGTACCAAGGAAGTGTGTTGTGTTGAGCAAACCTGCCAGCAGAGCAGTGCTTCCCTGCCTGCGGCCAATCACTTTGACTACTTTGGGATCCAGTTTCCTCTTACACCTGTAACAATACACTCAGTAAATACTCATGTGAAATATTACCAGGGAGTCTTTAAATGCTTGACTACTATTAGCTTCCTGCCACTTTGTAAGAGGTACAAGGACCTTTATAGTGCCTCATTGTGGTTTTTTTTTTTTCCCCCCCTCTTTTTTTCCCTCTTTTTTTCCCTCCATTTTGCAGAGAGATGGGTGTGGGTGAAAGGCTTGGCATTTTTTTAATCATCTTTCCCAACATCAGGAGGTTCCAAGCCAGCAGGTAGAATTTCTAGGAGCTTCTTCTAAAGGATGGTCCTTTACCCATCCTAACGTAGTTTAATGCTTTTTAATGTGAACCAATAAAACAATTCATGTAGAGAAAAAAGGATGACAGAGGATTGCCAGGGTAAGGGGACTGTGGCTAAGAGCACTGCCTCTCTGCTTTTGCTGGGTGCTGCAAGAGGTCTTCATTTCCTTAAGAGTCTGAGTTAGGTTTGGAAAACCTTGACATCTTTATTGAGAAATGATCTGAGGCCAGTGGTAGTGATTTGTTTAAACACAAGTTCTTAAATGCAGATTAATTGATTGCTCTAACTCGGTTACTACAGATACTTTTGTCCTAGAACAGAAATAAGCAGACTGTCCAGAGGCTCTATATGTATGCACAGGATGTTTGCCAATTAGCTTGTGGTTAATCTAAATAGAATACAACCCCCTGACTTAGTAAACTCTCAACTGTGGCAGCTCAGCCACAGCCACTTGTCCTCACCCCAACACCACTGTCATCCTGGCAGGCCATTTAAGACAGCATTGGCTTTGCAGAGTTGTATCTGCAACGCTGTGTAGCTCTGTACTACAGATCTAAGTATTTTCGGTATCTGTTAAAGGAGGCCTGAACTGGTTTTAGAAGAAGCAGGACTGCAGTAATAAATCTGATCTCTTGAAACATGAGTTGGAAGTTGTACCCTCCTGTCAGCAGGTTCACTGTATGATGTATTGTGGAGCTTTGGCTGCAAAGAAGCTGTAGCCTGCAGTTAATGAGCTGTTCAAAGTAGCTGTGAAATTGTCAACTTAATTAAGCCGAGTTTAGTTAACAGACATCTTTCAAAGATTTTGTGTGAAGAAGCAGGCTCTGGAAGTACCCAGCTATGCACTGTAGGAAAGGGCTGTGTGCTTTTCTGAACCGAGAAATTAAGAGCTCATGTGGTACGAGATAGTGCTATTTAACAGAGTGTTTGAAGAAAGCCCCTGGCTGTCCCAGCATGTTGGGGAGCTTCATAGAGTTTTCTATTTTTAGAAGAGTTAAGAAGCATAAGCACTTAAAAACAGTCAGTGGATTGCAGCTCCCGTGTGATACTGACTGAAGATCTGTATTTTCACCTTTTTTTTCTTTTTAAATCATCATACATATGCAGTTCTTTTCATTGATGTCTGTTTCTTTATAAAATGACTGATCTAGTTCATTCTTGTGCTTTGTCCTTCCTCCCTTTCTTTCCTGATAGTATAGAAAATTTAGTCTGAGCGCTACTAAAACACCTGCTGAAGGTAGTGGAGGCTGCAGTTCAGCTGGTTGGGTTTCTTCAGCTTGTCCTTGGAGAAAGAGTGAATACTGTTGCAAAGACATTTGCAAACTTCTGCTGCCCTTGACCCTGAAAGGGTTACAGAAACAAGTGTCTGGGGTCTTAGGGGATGAGGCATCTCATCTCACCTTGAACGTCAATATTGCAGTCCTCTGTTCTTCATATTGGTGATTTCTTACTGACATAACTAGGGTAAAACCCTGCTTTAATTGCAGCAATACTGATACTACTGTGCTTGTGGCAGTGTAGTTTATGCCATTTGAGAGTACAAATACAATGATATGGCTTTTTCCACAAGAGAAAACTTTCCTGTATTTCTTGACTTGTGGAACTGTACTTAGGACACATTTCTGATTTAGGCAAAGTCTCTTAATACTGTCAAGGCCAGGACTGTATGAGGAATGTTACCTAGCCTAGAAATGTCAGTGAGGAACTGGGATTTTTAATAATATTTTATATTGGAAAAATCTCTGTTATGGATATAGTGATAGTGGGTAAGGGCAAACATGCTTTTGTTAGAACAGCTTGTTTCATTTGAGGAACTGGTATAAAGTGCACCAGCAAAACCAGTTTTGCTAATGTTAGCTCCATTTGCAATCAGAAAGTTTCCCAGGAAACTTGTGTTATACCTGTGCTGGCACTAGGATTCTGCAAGTGAAATGGAAGCAAAGCAAGAGCCTGGTACATTCAGCACGTGGAGCCCTTTTCCTCCTTGTGGAGCCTTTGGACTGTGATATTTTCTGACAGTAGATGTCTATGAGCCACTTGCCTGCTTTTATGATGCCTTTGCAGCAAGAAGTGGTAGTAGTGACAGCTCCTCACTACTAGCAGCTCTGCTAGCACTCTGAATGCTGCCACCACACTGGTGCTTTTTTGGAATTTTTCCTCTTTGGACAGATGGATTTGACAGGAAATAGTTTGGTCGAGGTATGAAATGATAATGTGGATATTTGGAAACCTTTGGGAAGAAATGCATTTTTTACCAGCAGGACTTTGTAGGCTAGACCAGGCAGTAGAACAAGCAGAGGGGAACAGTCCTTGAATTAGGATAAATAAATGATTGTTAATGGCCTTTGTCCTCTACAGCTGTTTGTGTACCTTTTGCTGTAGTACGCTGCTCTTCAGAACAGGATCTATGTGGCTCAGAATTCTGCAGCTTCAGGTTATTAAGGAAAAGTTGAAGTTTCAGTTAGTTTCTTGTCTTGTTTAGAACTGATTTAATGTTAATAATTATCTCATGAAACTATTCCAGGTTTCTGTTTGAATATGAGACAAATACATATAATAATACATATAATGCATGCACTAAGTATGGAAGATACTGAATGGCCAGGTGTGATTTGGTGACAATTTGATTGTAATGCTAAATTGTGGCAATTTGTGATAGAACTGTTGTCCCACCAGAGCTGCTTCTGCAGCAGAACCCTGATTTTACTGCCTGTTTCTGCTTAACCTTCTTACTTTGTCATCCATGGTGGTCTGTAGTTTAACTTGTTCGGTCACACATAGCAGACATTTCTTCCTGCAGCCCCTTTTCTTCCTTTTGCCGCTGTGATCTACCTTTGACCGCCATTTTCATGTTTCTAATGCTCATGAATGCATGTATCTGTAATTTTTTGGTGTCATGTTGTCGTGGGTTTGCTCTGGACCGATTTTTTTCAAACCTTTTACACAATTGCTAAAAGATGAGAGAAGTTTTATACAGACAAAAGAGACGATGTGGGGGAATAATATTAGATTTATTACTAGCAAGATAAAAACTAAAGAATAATGTATACAACAATTCTAACTAGGTAAAATTATGAAGAAAATGTTATGTATTTACAAAACTATCCCTCTCCCCCTGTATCAGTCCAGGAGGAGAAAAGTCTTTACTTTCAGGGTTTATAGTTATTTTAAATCAAATTTGCAGCACTTGAAAGTTTTCTTCTACTATCTCTAGGACAGCCGTAGCTGGAAATCTCTCTCTCTCTTTCCCTCTGCTGCACGTCGCCCTCAGGACTGTCCCTGCTCCTCCCTGCCGGGCCAGGACCGGAGGCTGGGGGGTACTCGGGCCCTGTGAGGTCCTCCATGGACTGCGAGGGGACAACTTGCTGCACCAGGGTCTTCACCACTGTTACAGGGGATAATGGCATCGAGTCCATCCCCTGTTTCTTGTGGNGCTGTCCTTTAGGGTCACAAATGAATTACACCAACATAAATCCCTCACTGGGATCACAAGTCCTACCGGGGACACCTGCTCCAGAGTAGGTTTCTCTCTCCAAGGGCCACAGGTCTCCAGGTTCCTCCGTGCACTTCTCTGCTCCGGTACAGGCTCCTTCATGAGCTGCAAGAGGGTCTCTCTCTGCTCTGGCACAAGCTCTTTTATGAGCTGCAAGAGGGTCTCCTCACTCCGAATAATTTTCCACAGGTGGCAGGGGTTTTAAAGTCTTTTCCCCTGATATAGCTGGAGAGGGGCCCCCCCCTGGGCCTCTCCTCCCCGCTCCTGCTACACTGACCTTGGAGGCTACATTGCTATCTCTTGTTCTCCTCCGGGCTGGAATTTCTTCTGCACCATTCATCTTCTCTTCCATTTTCTTAAATATGTCATTCGCAGAGGCGTTTCTAAAACTTGTAATTGGCTTTACTCCGGAAATCTACCTGGAATTAACTATTTTTCAACTCCCGGGAGTGGGGGGGTTGGTAAACCCGTGACACGTGTCCTCTCACTGATAAAACTCCTATCAAGTCCCCTCTGTGCTTTTTTTACTGTAGTACTTTTGTTGGGTGAAGGTCTTTGAGGAAGGTCTAGCTCCTTCCCACCCGCTGGCACATGACACTATCCTAGAAACGACAGAACCTTGCTTACAAAGAGGCATAGCTAGTAAACAGATGTCTCCCTGAAAATCTTTATTTAGTACAAACAGTGTGCTCTTAATCGTTTGCACCAAGGTCAATAGCCCTTAAAAGGCCATTTTTATAAATCAATCTGATATTAGAGAAGTATTTTCATAGATGTGTACACAAACACAAATAAACAAACCAATATTTTTTTCTCTAACTTCAGCTGAAATGCAGTAAACTTCTCTCTAATCTGCTGTACTAGAAAAATGATTTTTCATCAACTTTCAAAACTGCAATGCTGTGCTTTGCTTAAAATGTTTTCCATAATGACATTTTAAATGCTAGGTAGATTCTTGTGTTGCTTAACAGAAAGAAGTAACATTTTTGGGAAAAATAGTTTTGCTTTTCATAGCACAAAATGTAAATAATCAGTTGATGTGTAAATTGCTTGATTGTAGTTTGTGGGTATGAATTTTGGTTATTTAACTATGAATAGAGGCTGTCAAAAATGACATTAAGCGTGGACTCCTAGTCTTTTATGATTCAGCTGGTGCTGACACAATTTCATGATAAAAATTAGACATTTTTCATCTATTTTTGTAATCATTTCTGTTCAGATACTTGCTCTGTAAAGGAAATATCTGCATGAATAATTGTGATTAAACTGAACTTTGATCTGAAATGGAAATGGATTTTTCTCCTCACTAGGGATTTTAAAATGGCTTCCCAAAGTATTGAAGCTCCAGCTAGTTTTGTGACAGCTTTCTCTTTGACAAGGGCCCAGTGGAAGAACTTGTTACTTTTCCTCCAGATGCTCTTTTAACAACTGCCATAATTCCCGTGTTATTCACAGGGTCACATTCATTGTTTCTCTGATGTAATTAACTGTCCTTCTACGTGTTTCAATATCCTTCAGGGCTGCCCATTCTTTCTCAGACTTGCAGAGTTGGTCACCATCACAAATATGTCTGAAAAGTGGTCCACGAGTGCTCTGCCCTGCTTACGGAGCTGCACCCAGGAGCTCCCTACTCTGCAGCCTGGTTTTGGGCCACAAACTGTTCCTCTTCGGTTTCTTGATAGTGAGAATAGACTGAGACTTGACATCCACCTTAATTGCATTGAGGTCGGGGCAATGCTTGTTTTAAGTGGTATTGTGCAAGTAAACCAGAGCAATGTGCTTCACTCTGAGTTGAAGCCTCCTGCTCCTCCTGTTTCTGTATCCAGCCAGGCTGATGCGTGAAGCCCATAGTGTTACTAGAAGGGCTGGTTTTCTCAGAGCTGTTATGTTTTTAGCTGCTTTTGGCTGCTCTTTACCTGTCTGATATATCATGATCAAAAGCCAGAGGGTAATCGATGCTGGCTTTAGTCTACTGAGGTCTCTTGGTGCCACATCCAGCATAAGTGTATGGTAGAGCACAGTGCAGTGAGCCCTGCGTGTTGTGGGGAATCTCTCTTGAACTTCAGCAGTCATTTCTTCTACAGTTTATCATCTTCCAGTTCAGTCCATGGAAAATAAACCTAAAGTCTAATTAATGTGCCTGTTTTATTTTTTGTTCTTTAAATTTCCTTTGCCTTTTTTTTTTAATAGCATCCTTCCAAAATGTCTTCCCCCTTAGAAACATCAGGCTGTTACATTTTTGAAGCTCATGACAATGTTGATCCATAGACCATGCATTTGCAGGGTAAACATCCTCCAACCAGAACTAAGCAAGCTCAGTGTCTGTGGTGCACACTGTCCTCATATGCCCTGGGATCAGGAGTCCCCAGCCGGTTTTCACGTCACTCCTGTGATGTTGTTTCACACTTGGGAGTGCATCTTTGGGTCAGCACTTCCTCACTTTTTGAAAGTACTACTCTTTTTAGACAAAGCAATTGCTTTATTCTAACTGCTCTTAGTAAAAAAAAGCAGCTTTCTGGGGCTAATAAGTAGGTATTTCTAAACTTTACAGCTCCTTTCCAAGTAAAGGCATCATAGAATTAGAAATTACCCAAAAGAAACTTAGACAGCAACAGCAAATCTAAGACAGATAAACCAAGAGAGTTGTCTGGGAAAGGCTTTCAGTGTTTTCAGCCATTGTTTTTTTACAACCACCAGATTCCTCTTTTAAAAATCCTTGAGACGGATCACGTTGCGCCTTGGCAAAGACTTTTGGGATCTGTAATGGTATTTTACTTAGTGACTTGTGGGTCGCCTTGCTCAGGCAGGAAGATAAAGGAAGATAAGATGGTCAAATAGAAAAATGTTAACTTTGAATGATGTATAATGGTCAGTCAAGGCCATTGCGTAGCTTGTCTGCTTTGTGACAGATAAGCAACTGTGGGGCAAGGTCTACACATGGGTTTTAGGTTAAAAATTTTTGTTTAGCTTTGTCTAAATTATAGGTGCTTTTTTTTCTTTGACTGGAGCTGTGGTTAGTTATTTTTCTGTGTTGGAGTTTTTTTCCCCTGGATACAAATGATGCCCAATTTTGCTGAAGCAAAGAGTTTCTCAAGGGCTTAATCAATGTTATATTTGAAAAAAACAAAAAGGAAATACATAAAAAAAATCTGAAAACTGTTTCTCATTCCAACAGCTTGAGGATTTCAGATGTCAGTGCTAACGTCCAGGGATGGCTGTGCTTGTGAGTTCAGGGTATTCAGCTCAGTTTAACTTGTGTTCCAAGGGTGTTGCTTTGGAAGGCAGAGAGGAGAGGGACATGCTGCATTGTGGAACATGGATTTTGGAAGAAAAACAAGTAATGATACATCTTATTTGTGTTAGCAGGCAGCAGCACACATAGTTTGTACAGGTCTTTGTAATTGATTTTGGTAATCAGTCCGAGAAAGTGGAAAGAATTAGTGCTAACAAGAAATGCCATCTTGGAATGTAAACTCACTGGGACAGTGACATATTTTCCTGTCTGTTTATAAGGCTGTTGTACACTTCAGTGCTTACAGAGCACAAATGTAAAAATAAAATAAAAATAGTGGTGATGATGATGATGTCAGGAAATGAACTCTGTCAATCCACTCTCTGTAATGACATGCACTTTTTAAGGAGACATAAACTCCTTTATTCATAAGAAGAGTGAAAGAGTTGCATGTGCAATTAGAAGTAATTTAGTTCAGAAATAGATTACTTGTTTGTCTGCTGGCATAATTAATGATAGCACTGGTATCCAGTGTCCCAGATATTTACAGTAAAAAAAGAAAATTAACACTAAAGCTATCAAACTGAAGTTATCAACTGCAGGAAAAAAAAAAATCCATCTTATTATATCAAAAGAGTGTATTGCACATTTCCATATATTTGCATGGAATATTCAGAAACAAAACCAGGGGACCAGGTAACCACAGCATTCCCAGTGCTCTTGTTTGATGTTGGCCGGAACAGTGCAGTGTGCTTCCTTCCTCCCTGCCTCTGCCCTTCCCTTTGGGGGCTCTGCTGGCTGGTGAATGTGGGTTGGGGAGGCCTGGGACAGCTGAGTCCCAGGGTAGCCTCAACACTTCGGATGGTAGGTCTAGCAGTTAGGAAAAAACAATAGTTAAAAATTTAAAAACTAGGGGTTTCTTTGATAAAATCTTGGGTCCTAAGTGAGGTGCTGGAGTCACATGAAATAGGTCTTGATAGTAAGATACCCCAAAACATGGTCTCAAGCAATATGGCCAAAGTTGAGACTTCAGCTTCTCATAACCATTTTTTCCTTCCTGCCTGAATGGGCAAGCATAAGTTCTGAAAAAGGAGTCCCCAAAGGACGGGTAAGGGGGCTGGCAGCTCCTTCTGTAACAGAATGCTGACCTTAGAATGGCTCAATGCCCCAGAAAAAAAATGTTATTTATTTAGGTTTTAAATTATTAAATTGGGATTAAATCAGATATGTAAAAGATCTTAGTGTAACTCATGTTCTTGGCTCAATCTGATACGGCACAGAGATTAAATAACTGTTTCCTGGGATGCAGAAGGAAGTTTTAATATGGGCCAAGTGGCAATGTTTTTTTGTGTTCAGGGAGGCAGGATAGACTCTCATCTCACATCCAGGTGAAGAGGATGGTGTTCATGGGATTTGCTCTTGTCAATTTGATTCTTCCTCATCTGAACCAGTTAAGCAATCTCCTGGTGTATCCAAAGGGCAGAGGTAGAGTAATAATACCCAAAAGAAGATATATTAGTTTTGAATGACCAGGCCAGCTGGGGCAGCAGCTGGAGGAGAGCTGTGTAAGCAGCAGGACTGGTGCAGAGTACTGTGGTGATACAGTGATAGTGCTTCCAGTCCTGGAGCAAACCAAGTCAGAGCTGGCTTTGACACTCACCACTCTGCATCCTGCTGTGTAGATCCCCTCACAAAAAGCTGAGGAGATAAAGCCCTTAATAAGATGAGGAAGGAGCCCAGAGCTGCCCTTTTTGCTCGGTGTAGCTTGAGCGAGAACTCAGTGGCCGTGGCAGAGGATGGGACTCCAGACAAAGTGGGATAGAGGGTCCCCAGCAGTGCGATAAGAATTCCAGTTCCTGCCAGGAGCAGACTAAATCCTAAGGGTTGGGGAGTTCAATGTGCAGGAATCCTACAGTAGGTCAGCAAGTCCATAAGGGGGTTTTTCTAGGCTTTCACTTTTTGGTCTTGTGAAGATGGGAAAATCTATCAGTGGGGCAGTGGCAGAGCCCAGAGTGAAGTAGGGCAGAGCTCCAACCACCCAGGAGCTGCATACCTTTACTTCTACGTCTCTTACCTCTTTGAGTATTCCTGCATCATTTGGACATACCTCAGGGATATTTGGAGCTTTGTAGCACTCCCTACCTTGCTCCTGCAGCTGCACGTGTGAGTGGCATATGCAGGCTGGCAGAAAGGGAAGAGGGCAGAGGTTGTTATCCTACAGCAGAATTGTCTCCAGAAGAAACCGTAAAAATGACAGCAGGAGGTTCTGCACTTGTTCTCTCTCAATCTCCTTCTGATAAAAGTTTGCTTAGTTTACAAGTCAAAAGGTGATTTTTCTAGCAGCCAGTATTTCTAACTTGCACATTTGGGCTTGACAATCAAGCTGTTTTCTGTCTGAATCTTACTTCATTGCCAGTAATAAAAATTCCAGCTTGCTCAACCATGGTTATATTGGTTTTGCAGAGCTAACAGTAGTAAAAGCTTGTTTTTGTCCACAAAGTTAGCAGATTAGGTCTCAGAGAAACATCACCTAGACAACAGATGTATAGGAAAGTGCTTTGTTTGAATTGGTGACTTAGCTTGAACCAAACTGAAAAACTGAAACAACTAAGTGCTTCTTCTACAGTGTTCAGCCTCTGTGCATTCTCTTCCCTAGGGAAAGAAGAGACCTTAGGAAGTATTGATGAGGCTTATACAACTTGCTATGTATTACTGACTATTCCAAGAAAAATATTCCATGTTATGTGACATACTTCCTCTACTTTCTTGCTTTTAATACCAATATTTGAATCTCTGAAGTGAAACCATATATTATTAACCAGTACTTATTTCTCATAGCATTTTTAAAGCTCTGTTAAAGTGCTTATGAGCTCCGTTCCTCTTGTGTGTCCTCTCTGTTATTATTTCCTTACTTCAATAACTGCATACAATTTCTGTTATGATTAATCCTTCACAGAGGTGAAAACAAGAAAAGATGAATCTTTGGTTTAAAGAAACATGAAAAATACATCTGCTTAATTTTTACTTGTTTACTGTGCAGTCTGTCACCAGAGTTATGTCTTCCCAGCCTTCTTCTGTTTGTAGTTTTTCTTGCTGTTACAGAAGTTGTTATCAACATACAAATGCTCTTTTGAAGTAGGAATGTAATTCCAAAATCTTTGGTGCATCAGTCTGTTTATTTCCTTTCACTTCTAACTTCTAGGCATGAACAAGGCAAGTAGTTTTTAGCACATAAAATTCATTATTTGAGAGTGTCTTTTGAAGGTATGGATGAAACATCAGTCATGAAAAAGGCTGTCACTGCGATAAAGTGGTGCAGTCCCTCTTTGATAGCTACCCTGATCTTTTACTGGGGAGCAGTTGTGTGTGGTAGGTTTTTCCATCTACTGACAGAGATGTCTCCTGGCTGTTTAACCATGGCACTTGTTCCTGGTGGTGCTGAAAGGATGGGAATTGCTCATGCCAACCCATGCACTATGCACTTTATCCTACATTGCCGCTATGTGGAACAAAAATTGCTGTTAACGTTGAGAAAAAGACTTTAATGGAAAAAACCCAAGGATTATAATACTATAAATCAGTGCCTCTGCATTCTGAATGTACAGCTTGGAACCAGGGGAGAAGATTTATTGTCGGATGCTCTGTGTACAGCTCAGGCTAGTGCTGAGCCTGGACCTGGGGCAAGGCTGCAGCACGGTGTGTCCGTTACAGGGCATGCTGTCTTTCATCTGCTTTCATGGATCTTGGACACCCACGGGCAGCAAGACATGGACTAGTTAAATTGTTCAAGTATTTCGTTGCTCTCTTTTCTGAAGGGGCTAAAGTCCATTCATTATTCCATATTGGGAAGTATCCTGGTTCACGTGCAAATACTGGGCATTTTTCTGTTAAATGATGGTCATACCTTGCTGCGTAGGTACATGCAGGCACTGCTTGCACTGCATGTATCATGTGTTTTTTGGTGGACATGCTGCCTGGTCGCTTGGGGTAGTCCCACAAATATCATGTGGAAAATCAGCAAGCAGTATCTTTTCGTTTCCCTTTCTTAATGGATTTGTGTCCCTTTTAAGCAAATGCAAAGGGGTTTTTCCAACAGCAGTATGTGCTGTGCCTTCTATTTTGGAATTTATGGAGAGCCATTAAGGGTCTAAGACATGTAGAAAAAATTAAATTATGTTACTTTGTGGTGAGTGAGGACTGTATCTTACTATGCAGATGCTGTGTACTTTGTAGTTTTCTGAGGAGCTTGTGAAGGCTTCTCTAGTGGGGCATGTTTCAGTGGCTGTCAAGTATTTTTAATGTGGCATGTCAAAGCTATTGAGTCTCTGTCCTCGTTAGAGGATAGACACCCGTGTCTTGTTTTGGAGTCAGTGTATCTGTTAGTTAGAGATCCTGGTAATAGTCACTTGAGGGTTAAACAGTTCCCAAAGGATTATTTTCACAGTTGTTTTTCTTCTGCTCTTCCTCCTCCCCATTACATCTGTTCTACTGAGAACCTGTTTCACCTCGTTATGGGGTTTATGTCCTAACTCCATGCTCACCGTCTGTTCCACTTTATTCCAGAGGCTGAAAGACCCTCTGCTGTGTCTGACAGAAAGCTCAGCCTACAGCACCGAGCTAAACTGAAACACACACCAGTCTCTGTGCAGAGCCTTGTACCAACTGGACTTTGGGGCCACTTCCCAACTGCCAGCTGCTGGATCTGGTTGTCTCCTCTGATTTGGTGCAGGAAGCATTACTCTGGGATTATTTTGCCTCTGCAGTTTGTACTGGGGAGGTTGCTTAGAATCTTTGCTGTTGATTCTAAGCCCTATGCAGATCAATAGGGAACATAGGAACATAAACAAAACCAGATTAGACGCTGCCAGTTTGAGGTTTCCCCCTTTGCAGGGCCCTTGTGGTTCCTGGGCTCAAGCTGTGAAAGGAGGCGACTGTGCTGCCACAGCGATCTCTTATCCCACGGCAGAGGCTGAGTTCCTGAGGTGCAGCATGGCCATTGCTGAGAGTCTGGCAGGGAAACGGTGTTTGCTCTGATCTTTCTAGCATTGTTGGCTTTTCCTGCGAAGTTAGCAACTCAAAAGGCCCCAGTTTCCAAGCTCTAGGGGAGGTTTATGGGTTTTCTCTCTTACTCTTCTTTGGACCAAGCCTGTTCAAGGGCCAGGTGTAAAGTTTTTGCATGGCTAGTGTGTTTTTTGTTGTTGTTGTGTTTATGGTTTGTTTTTTTTTTTCCTTCAGAAGCCTACACAAAACAGATTTAGTACCAAACAGTCTTCCTTTTATAGTCTCTGTTACACACGGAGACCTTTTCAGTTTACATTTGCCCCATTCCTCACAGTGAAGATTATGTTAACGACGCCTATTACTTTCTTCTGCCTTCTTTTCCTAATCTGTTTGTTTATTCCCATTTATTTCTGGCATAGTTTAACTAAAGCTGAGAGTTTAGTCAAACTTTCTGGCTCAGACTGCTTCAATGCTTCTGTGCAAGCCATCCCTTCATGACACTCAGTTTACTGATACCCTTCCTTGGGAAAAGGAACACTATTTGAAAGATTTTTTGGTAGCTGTAAGGGCAGATACCTATCTTACCCACGTCCTCAATCATTATAAGATACTGGAGAAGCTCTGCAGACTCCTTTAACTTACTGTACTGAAAAAAATCTCTAACTTTTTAATGTGCAGTGGTGATGTGTATCTCTTCTTTCTATTCAAGATCACCTAAGGGTTTTTTTTCTTCCCACTTTCTGAATTAAAACATGAGTACACAATCCTGATTTAGGAGATAACATTTTCTAGATAAAACAGTAGCGAAGATGCTGCTTTTGATGATCCACCTCAGAGTAACAAATGCTCTTCCTTTTGAAGCAGCATTAACCTTTCAGTTTGATTCTTTCACCACTATTCAAATACAGAGAAGTTTAGGAAATGAACAGCAGATAATTTGCTGTACAGTTTTAGGTAACTTTGGGCATATATGTGTTCCTAATGAGATGCCACAGACCTTCTGCTCTTCTGGCAGAATTAGGGTCATCTGCTGCAGAGTGGACAAAGGTTGCAGGTGTCTTAAGTGCTCTGGAGAGCAAACCCTCCTTGATCCAATGGTGCTAGAGTCTAGGTATTAAAAGAAGGTGGGTTTGTTAAATGAAAGCGTCCTTGGTGTTTCATGGCAGGGACACAAACATGGCTCTTGAGCCACTGGGGAAGTAAAAAAAAAAAAA
>VXAY01002056.1:2700563-2801665 GCA_013399855.1 Oxyruncus cristatus
TTAAAAAAAAAAAAAAAAAAAAGAGAAGAAATAGTAGTCCTAAAAATCAACATTTTGGGTATGAAAAGCTATTTTCTGGGCCATGCAAACTGGATAAACTTGTGTGGGTTGAGTGCTCTTGTTTGTGTATGTGGCTGATTAGCATGAGCCCTCTACCCAAGATTGTTGGTCTGTGTCAATCACATGTGGCTCTAACAAAAAATGGCATTCTGCAGCCAAGTCCAGTTTCTGATGAGTCAGCGGGTTGGGTGTACAGCCAAGCTATGTGCCCTTCAGTGACATGGAAACCACAGCCGTTTGTGGAAAATAGGGCTCTTTTCCTTTCCATGAAGCAAGTGGAGCAAAAGAGTTTGCAAATATGGCATATTTTCTAGATTAAATGATTGCTTTTTAAGAGCATGCCATGAAAAAATTTCGCTTTAAAGAGATGTCACTAAGGAAAGGTGGCATTTTGTAAGTGTATCCAGTTTCATCAAGTTCTTACGTACACAAAGAAAAGATGCAAAATGTCGGTGTCTTGTTTAGTAAGAAACCAGCTTAAGAAGGGAGTTAACTCGTAGGAAAAAAGGTTGCATGAAGCTGTGAAATATCTCCTTTTTCTTGTGTTTTAAAGTAATTTGAGCCTTGTTCTTAATGTAAACCTAATTTTGTCTTGAAATTATTGTACCCAGAAGAATAAATGGTAAGCAGATACCTTTTGTAACCAAGCAGAAAAGAAGTTTATTCTATGCCAGGCCTGAGATTTAAAGCAAAATAGTTTTATAAGGAGGCAAATCTCTTATGCAAAAAAAATGTATTTTTTTCCCAATCATTTGGCATTAGTAAGGTTTAAATGAAAGTATATTTGATAAAATACTGGGTTTATGTCTAAAATAAGAAGGATCATAATTTTCTTACATGAGTAAACATTTGTTTACTAATGCATCTTGTTGAAAAAGGGATTTTAAACAACAGCAGTCTCCATGCATCTAAGCTGCACTGCAGATAATCTGCAGCTTAAAAATACTGATTATTTTGGAAAAAAGTCTCTAGATGATGATCCGCCTGTTCAGATAACCTTCAGAAAGCCAAGAGCAGGAGCAGGTCGGGGAGGAGGAGGAAGGGAAGGACTGGGGAGTGAGGGGGTGGCCAGGGCAGTGCCAGGGGAGCTGGAGCTGGGTGTGAGCTTCTCTGTGTCACCCCCCGCTCTGCCCCTGTCCTTGGCTGTCACAGGTGACCCCGAGTGCCTGTGGGGCGATGCTGGGGGCCTTTGTCCCGGGAGCACATCCGCGGGTACCTGGCACAGGTTTTGGGAGCTCTTGGAGTGCACAGGCCGAGTGGAAGTGCGCTGGGACACAAAGGAGGTGGTGGGTACTGGGTGGTGTCAGGCTGGAATTGTAACTATTACACGTTTAAGTACAAGGGGAGCTACTCCTGGGAAGCGGGAACTGCCTCCAGCTGAGCAGGAGAAGCTGACAGGTAATTGTACTCTGTGCAGCAACGCGTACAGTCAAAGATAAAATGAGCTGAAGTCCTCGGGAGAGTACAAATTATTGAACTTTTTGCAATTTAGTGGAACCCTGGGCAAGTAATTTTTTGATTTTTCAGTGTTTGCAGTATATCCCTAAACCCAGTGCTGTTTTTTTCTTTGGAAAAACAAATGTTTCTTCGGGAGTGTGAAATCAGAAACAGAAACTAATGCTACCTGGCTGAGAAGACCGTTTCTGAATTAATTTTCTGGCTGTTTCTATAATCATCCCCACCTTTGTTGCATGTTTTCTGTTGGTAATTGTAAATATGTCTACACAAACTCAGGCAGTGGTTTAGCGAAAATGGAATGTCTTGCTTCCTTAAAACAGCAGATTTTGTCAAAAGCCTATTTCTCCTTGTCTTCTGAACTGTCAGCAACAAAGATTTAAGAACTTTCAGTGGAGGTTTAAATGACTGGCTTTCTATAAACATTGCAGCTGTCCAGTTGTGTGTATAATGTAAGACTTGCTGGTGCTTTGTAACAAAATCCCAGACTATTTATTCCCCTCTTTTTAACACAGCATTTTTGAGAATTGCATTGCATAACATCTTAATATACAAAACTCTGAGATTTATAGTAGTTTGTGATATTCTTTAACTACCTTAGAAGTCTTGTATAGACAGATGAACTATAATTTTTTTAATAGAAATGCTATTAACAGCATCTATTTTTTTAATTACTGAATTTTTCCTTCTAATGTTTTGAACCTTTCTGTTCACTGTAGAGACCTTGGAGCTATTCAGTAATACACTATTAAGGTTTGGATATCTAAATGGGCTTTTGGACTTAAAAAAAAATAATCCAGATTTTAAAAATAAAGGATATTGCATAATCATTCCCACATGAATATTGTGAAAAAGAATTTGTAAAATTTTAATTCTTCAAATACAGACAATAACAAAGCAGTGAATTTGGATATTGGATGAAGTGCAATTACAATTCTTGGAACAGTTTGCCATTGAACTAGCTAATGGTGACTGCATTGCTGTCCAGAGCTTCACTTTCTAAGTCTTAAATAAAACCAGTAATAAAGTTCTTGTATAATGCTATGTTGGGAAAAAGGGAGATATGCAGAAAATACTGCCCTTAGGAAATGAGTTAATGAGTGAGCTTTATTTCTTAAACTATAATTTCTGAGATATTTTTGCAGTGCCAGAAGCTTCTGCTCCGTTAGAGAACTGTGGTGGGGGTAATGATTTTTGTCCTTTTATGTTCCTTTTTTCCTTTTATTCTTTTAAAATTAAAACAATAGAAGGGTGAAATCCTTGCTTTTCTTCATACAGTTTTTCTCTGCAGTACGTACTGCTTGGCTGAGGGTTTTCTCTGAACCAAGAGAGTTTTGCTCATGCAATATGCGTGTGAGAAGCACAGTGAGACAGTGGAAGGGATGATGGGTCGGCAGCCAGTGTTCTCCCTCTATTGCTCCTGTGCAGCTCATCCAAGTCAACCTGGTTTCTGGCCCTGTGTGTGAAAGCCCTGATAGAGCTGACAAAGCTGAAACCAGCAAGGTTCGACTGAAATGGCATTAAATTAAGAGAGGCCAAAGCAAACGTAATTTGGTAGGAATTTATTTAGTGGTGAGGTTTGTAGAGTCACTAGCTGGAAATGTTTCCTGACACAGTACACTAGTAAGCTCTGGGGTTTTTTTTTGTTTGTTTGTTTGTTTTGTTTTGTGTGTGTGTGTTTGTTGGTTTGTTTTGTTTTTTGTTTTATTGTTATTTCATCAGACTTCAAGCACTGACTTTTAATTTGTCTGGGGTCTGCCTCAGGGGTAATGTGTGTTTGTCTTTGGCTGTGCGCAAAATCGTCAGCCAAAATTGTGCCAAAGAGTGGTATCATAAAAAAATACGTATTTGGGCCATGCAAAACTCCTGGAAATGTTCTCTGTTAAAATTTGTAATAGCTTGGGACCAGGAACTTGATGATTATCTGGAGTTTGGTGGATCTGTGCTGTCCTTAGAATCCAATCTGATTTGAGGCTTTGTGGAAGAAGAAATAAATACTTCCAGGAGGAACGAGTTCTTGACGGGTAGCTCTCTTTATTAATTTTGGGGGTTTGTTTGAATGATCTGACTAAATATTTTTCTGTTATATAAATGGTGTTTATGTTATATGGGAACAAGCAGTGTTTATAATGGGAGGATAAAATTAAAATCAGATTATTTAATCAAGCAGAAATTACTGCATATTGTACATTTCAGGAAATAAAAAGCTGTTGAAGGAAAATGGAGAAAATGCAAAAGAATTGGAAGAAATCACATTTGTGTCAAGTTCCACTAATGCTTGAGAATGGCATACACAGTATAATTATAAAAATGTGATGTTAATAGGAAACACAAAACTTAAACTTTATTATTTTTTATGACAGTTAGCAAGCAAGTGACCACTACATACATAGTGATTCTATGGCTGCAAAAAGCATGTTTTTAAAGTAAACTGAAATGTTGGTAGACAGAAGGTTATTTTTAAACTTGAGTAAGTTCTGTTTTTCCATTGTTTAGAAATACCCAAAGGAAATGGCTGTATATAATGGATTAATAGTTTATACATTTTCCTGTCCACAGCTGAAAAAAAAATTAATAAGGTATTGGAGTGCAGAATCTTGATTACTCAGTGTAAAGTTAAACATTTCACAGGCTTCATTTGTAGTGATGGTCAGAACTTTTCCAAGTATTTCTAACCTTTCTAACATGTTTTTCCTTTATGTAATTGTGGATGCTTTTAGCCAAAACATATTGCTTACTGATATAAATTGTGACTGGACTTATTAAGCTGATGATTTATTAAGAAAAGTCATTAAAATATGATAGTCAGATGCCAGATGTAAAACAGTTAAAATTTTCTTAATACGTTGAAGCTGTGGGCTATTCTTCAGCCTGATAACTATAATTTTTATACATTCACTATTTTGAAAACCTTCTGCCTTTCAGCTTATTTATTTTTATTCCATCCCTTTCCTCCAACCCAGAGTTCCCGACCAAAAAACCCCAAAAGAGAGCCTATGCTTTGGCTGGGTTGCTCTTTGTCAAGAACGCAGGGAATTAGAATCCTATTCAGTTCTTTAAACAAATTCAGAAGTTTCTCCAAGATCAAGCTCAGAGAGAGAAGAGCTTTAATAACACTGTTGGACTTCATTTGGCTTAAACAATTTGTGCCTGTTCCCACTGACCTCATTAGAAGCTGCCCAGGGCTGTGGGTGTGAAGGGGCTGATCTCACCTCTCCTCTAGCTCACATTTTGCTTTGCTTTTCACTTGGGTGCTGCAGTTCTGTCCGCAGGCGCCCGGGTGGGAACTGGTGCCGAGTTGCAGAGGGAAATCCCAGCTCACCCTGACAGTGTGGACCCAGGAGTTTGTGGGAATGGATAGTGCTGTAGGGTTGAGGCCATGTTAAAATTTTATAATGCAGTAATTGTGGAGCAA
This sequence comes from Oxyruncus cristatus, assembly GCA_013399855.1. NCBI lineage: Eukaryota > Metazoa > Chordata > Aves > Passeriformes > Cotingidae > Oxyruncus > Oxyruncus cristatus. The sequence continues at coordinate 2,705,494 of VXAY01002056.1, forward strand.
ATACGATTCGTTCCCTTTTCGTCCCTTGTTTTGAATGCCTCTCTTCAGAGTATTTGAGCATTTTATGGAAGACCTTTTGGCTGGCTGGAAAAGGCAGGGCAACATCTCCTTCTATAAATGGAATAATAATTGCACTGTGCGCTGGCCAGCAGAGACCAACATCTGGATTCTGGTTATTGGTTATCTTTTAATCATGAATATGTAAAATGTCTTTCTTCTCAGCTGCTCTTTGCCAGAGCCCAAGGCATAGTCAGGAGAATAGGATTATTGGCCGTGTAGTCCTTGCCTGGAAGGTCTGGAGAGATCCAGTGGAACAAAGAGTGATAGCAGATTAGGATGGCATTTTAACTGCGCAAATATGCTCTTAAGAAACTAAAAATTCACCTCTTACCTATTGGTAGCATTTTTACCCTTTGAGAGTTTGGAGTAGGTAGAGAATAAGGAAATCTGTGAGCATATTTTACATGCTAGGAAGAAATACACGTTGTGTTAGGAAAAGGGGCAGCATGGATGGTGAAAGTAAGCCAGATCCTCTTCTTGGGTACAGAGTGGGGTACATCCATCCCCAAGGCTTGGGATGGCTTTGCCATTACCCTGTGCTGTCTCTGCTGAGGTGAAAAAGGGCGTTGGTGAGGACTTTTGTGTCTCATTAAAAGGTAGTATGACTGTGTATTGGAAAGGTGTAGAGTCCGCTGGAGTGCAGCAGATTCTTTGTACTGATTTGAGCAGAGAATGAATCTTTGTCTAAAGAGTAAGAAGAATAAAACTGGTAGTTCTGTAACCCAGCCCTGAGGCACAGAGGATTTGAAGCCTTGTAAAAATCAGTCTCTAATTGGTATAAGAATTTTGGTTGGAATATGATCTGAATGCATACCCATGTTGGAATTTGCAGTTCTTTATTTTGGGGCTTCCTTTTTCAGTAGCAGAGGTTTTCTGTTACCCTCTGTGTATCAATATAACTAAGTAGTTCTTAACCCATTGTCAATAACATACCAGCTCTTTAAAGAATATGTTGATTTAGTGCAGCCTAATTTAATGGAAAAGGATGGGATATTTTCAACGGAATTTAGTGGCTAGCACTTAAAAAATTAGTTTTAAAGGCCTGTCTTTTTAAAATGTGACCTTTACCTTCCTAATCTTAAGGGAGAAAGAGGTTGGAAAAGCAGAGCTGACTTCTGCAGCTATGATAAACAGAGATTTATCAAGTGCAGTTTGCCTACATGCTGGGCTGTGGAAGTCCGTGGCATCACATTTCTGGTGAATAGAGCTCTTAGTTAGAGCTGTATCCCACAGAAAATATTTGAGGTTTTTCAGTCTATGCAACCCTACAAGATACAGATTGCAGCTTTGCAGGAGGCTTCCCAGTGCAAAGGAGGCTGGCCTGCTGTGGAAATGGGAAGCCAGTTCAAGCATTGTCAGCTCATGTCTGGAGTGACACACTCAGGCTTGGCCAGCAGATCAGTCACTAAAACATGTCGTCTCTTCCCTTTGGAAGAAGTTTGGATCTCCCAGGGCTCCTGTGCCAGGCTGACCAGGTAAAGTTGACAATGTGGGAAGGGACAGTGAAGAAAGAACTCTGTGGTTATAAAAAGAAAAGAAACCCAAATAGGCAGAGTATTCTGAAGGATGAGAAGGAATCTGTGGGAAAGGAAAATGAAAACGGGAAGTGAGGCTGGAGAAAGGGAAGACCTGAAAATGAACAGACATGCTAAAGAAAGTGGATAGAGAGGAGGGAGAAAACATGAAAGTGTTGAATGTGCAGTACACCCTCCCTGAGAAATAACAAACCATGGATTTGGAAGTTAATGAAAGAAAAAAACCCTGAACATTTCTGTCTCAGCTGTGGTTGAGAGGGGACCTCAATCTCTGTCTCCTTTGAATACTGCAGAGCACACACACTTTTTGTGAACATTTGCCATGGATAGCCTTTTTTTACTTCTTTATGGATTGGCAGCTGTGGAGATTCATTCCAAAACAGATCAAAACTTTGGGAAATACGGCTGCTTTTTTATTTCTTTTTTAGTTGTAAATCTGCTTGCATGGAAAACCAGTAGAATGAACTCTTCAGTGTAGAGATAAAAAGGGTTCTGTTGTCAATGGATGAAAACAATTTTTCAAGCTGAGTTATGAGTTATCTGGTGAGAAAAGTATTTTCAAAAAAGTTCAGAGAAATGTACTTATTAGTGTGCAGGTCTGACAGGTGGGTGGATTGAAGTGTGTTTAGTGCACTCACGAGTCTGTTACTAGAAATGCAGTAGCATTGCAAAAATGTGGTCACTGAATGATTTAATGTGAACAGAGCCTTAAGAAGAATTATAGCCATCTGATGTATCATTAAGAATGTCACCAAGAATTAGAGGCCTGAGTAATGCCTACTGCCTCCTGCCGATTGCTGCTAATTTGTCTGCATTTCAAAAAGGAGAGCAGCCCAAGGACAGACAGAGAACAGGATTTTGCAAGGACTAGTCTAAGAAGTGCTTTTTGAGGTGGTTCCTCTTTTGTGCTTACAGGTATAAATACATTTGTTTTAGGGGGACTTGGCAAGGCTTTAATTTTCTCTTTTCCCAAACTGCAATCCAGAACTCCCTTATTTTAGTTGTTACATTTGGTTTTTATATTTTAGTTTTTACACTGTTAGAGCAAGATAAAAGGTGAGTTTATGGTCAGGGAAGATTATACAGGACTGTCTCTGGCTGAGTGATTTTACTAGCTAACCATCAGATTGTGAACTCCTCAGGCTAAAGACTCTTGCTAATGTGTTTGCACAGCATCATGTAGCAGAATGAGCTCTGGCATATGATTGGAGTCCTTGGGCTCTATAGCAGTACAAGTAATGAATAATAGTAAGCAAGCAGCAGTTGTATTGGTTGGCTGCCCCAAGAGATCTTAACTCCTTTTCTATGGACATATATTCTGGAATTTCTTTGGCATCAGCCTGGAAACAAAATACTTCTGTTTGCCTGAAGTTGTTTCAGGTTCCTTAACAGCACATAAGGCTGACATCCTCCTGAGGCTACGCACAAGCGAGTGTTTCTAAGAGCTGGCTTTGGAAGGTAACAATGCTGCCATTACCTCTAACCTCATTAGAAATCCGAGCTAGATTTTTAAATCAGTGCAAAATGTTTTCTGTACCTTACTGTGTTTGCTTTTTATTTTTCTCTGAAACCTTCGGGATTGTCTGCTCTCACAGATGGAGTGAAGCACTTCGCTCACAAGAGAGGAGCAACAGTATCTTCTATTGATTTAGTGAGACAGTGAAGTTCAATGGTAAATATGACAGTGGTTTAACAACATTTGATGGCAAGGTTCAGTTGATTGTTTACTGCATAGAGAACAGGATAAATCAGATGTGTCAGGGAGACCCTCCCATGGAGTCATGAGATTCAGAGAGAATCCCCTTGGTTTCTTAACTCCTCCTGTGCAGAGGAGTCCCAAGTGCGGCTGGATCCAGCCTTGGGCTCAGACTTGGTCAACAGTTTATGTCTCAAGGATTATATGTGCACAACCCATCTAAGATATAATCTTAGTGAAGCTTAGCAAGCTGTTAGTCACTTCCAGGGGATCTGCTGCAGCAAGGAATCTCTCAGCCTCGAGGGGTAACCTTGAGAGAGGTCCCTCCTCGAGGAGACAGCCTGGTGTGCAGCTCCCGTGTGCAGGAGAGCCCAACGGGCCCCAGGCTGGCCACTGTTTATTGAGATCATTGACTTATAGTCATATTTACATAGTAGCAAGACATCTGGGTTGCTGCTCTAGCAGCCTATGGCTACTGAGTAGCTATCCATCTCCCCAAAGTCCAACTGAACTGATGTAGCCATCAGGATCCCCTCTGATGGTTATTGCCTAAGTGGGAATCAGTGAGGAGCACGCTGCCACACCTACTACATATTGTTACTTTTAACTTCATGCAATGATAAAAACACATGCTAAAATAAGCCCCAGAGCTATTTGCCTTTGCATTTTAGTGTAAGATTTTATTCAGTTCAACCTTTAAAAAAAATTGGGAAAGGTAATACAACAGGTAGGAGTTTGAAATGCGGTTCCCACTGATTAGGGCACAACCACATGGCAGTGCCTAATCCACCTGCAGGTCAAGTTATATCTTATTTAATGCAAATCTCTCTGACTGCTGTTTTCCCAGTTTTTCTATCACATGGCATTAAACGCATGGAAGGAGATTAAGGAGCTAAGAGTTAATGCAGGTGTGAGTAGCTACTGAAACTGTCTTGTTTCAGTACATCCTTCTACATAGGAATGGCTGTGCTATGCCACACCTGCAGGCCAGTGCATCCATCTTCCCATGGCCTGGTCGTTTGTGGGCAGAGAAAGGGAGAGGAACTGCTCTATGGGCTGGTGTAGGCAAATTGTGCCTTCCCTTAGCCAGGCTGGTGTTGATGGTGCCACTGGTAAATGAAATATTGAAAACAAATACCAGCACAAAATTATGTTTGACACGTTCTTACTTACATAATGAGATTTGTGCATTTAATAATCTTTTTTTGTTCTTTCCCCTTTTATTATGGTGATACCTTCAGTTAGCCCGTGCTTTCTTTCTGTCCATCTTTTTTGTTTGTGTTGTCAGTTTGAAAGTAAAAACTACAGTATGCAGAACTTGTTGTTGTTTTTTTGGTTGGTTGGCTGGTTTGTTTTTTTTAGCTGGGCATAACCGCAGAGGCTCACTGAACTAAATTTCCAAGGTTGCCCATTGATTTTAAAAAAATATCTGTTTGCCATAATTATTATACTCTAGTCCCCTGAAACTGTGGCGGTTTTTTTTCTGAGAAACCTCTTATTTTTGTTGGCAATTTTTGCTCACTATATAGAATTTTTAGACATAACTGTTCTTTTAGGCAAGCTGTATATTTGTATGTGTATAGTTTATTTATTAGTTATTTCTGCACCTGTTCTAACACATCACTTGTTGGGTATATTGCCCTTTCCTTAGGAGAAAAAGGAAGTCAGGATACATTTCTTCCCAGCGCTTGTGGCAGTGAACAAAACGAAGCTTCTCAGGAGCAGCATAGGTCTGCAGTGGCTGCTGTAAACTCGTGTGGCACAGAGAGCCTCCAGTTTCCTTCTCCAGCTCTGTGTTTAAGGGAGTCTTGTTTGCTTTTCTACCTGTACACTCATTTTGTCTTTGAAAACTCCTTTAGCAGTTCCCTCTTATATGTTACTTGTTCCACATTCATCCCATTCAGATGAATGAGCTTGCTCAACCAGCAGAGGAAGAACATTGCTAAGTATTGTTCCAGAGGAATTGAGGCTGGGGGTGACTCTTGGAACTGTGCATGTGTTTGCCAAAGAAACTATATACAAAAGTTAGGTAAGATTATTTTTCTTGAAAAGCAAAATCTAGTCCCACCATTTGCAGAATGGGATGCTTGGATAAGACATAAGCCAATTAATCCCTCAGCAATCTAAGGAGGGCTTTCAGTGGGGTTTAAAGATATATTTTTATCATTTGCTTTTTAAAGCCATTCTGGTGTTTGCTGAAGGGCAAAACTTGGAAGAAATGTGCATTGAACATGGGTATTGATCTAAAATATTAATGAGTGGGGTTTTTTCTAAAAAAAACCAAAAGTTTGAGTGCAAGACTTCACATTTCAGCTGCAGGTCACGCGCTTACGTGTGCACTGTGAGAGGGTTTGAGATGGTGGTTGGAGCTATACTTTTGGTTTAAGTCAGTAAGTGTTCTCAGGGCTTTTGTCTCTGTGCATAATAGATGCCCTGCTTGTCAAAGATGCATATACTCTGTGCTGAGTCAGAGCCATACGAAGTAAAATGTTTGATTTGGGGCCTGTAAGAAAACAAAGAGCCAATAAAAATATATTACAGTGTCTTTTATCCTCCCCTCTAACAAGGGGCCACCCAACCACAGGGGTACACTATTATTAAGTTTTCACTAGCATGATATAATAGTAAATTAAGGCTCATTGGTGTGTTGAGGCCACTTCAGCAGCTCCTACCCTCATCCTAAATGTGAGCAAATTGCAGTTGATTGGGTGCTTCCTCCTTTAGCTGAATCTGAATTGCAGAGAATTTTCTGTAAACAGGCCCCAGATGGTGGCACAGGGATTCCAGTTAAAGGAATAACTTTCTCCTCCTAATTCTGTCTCTGCACTGACCAAGGAAGGGAGTTAAACATCTTCTCCATGATTTTATGCCAACCAGGAAGAATTTCACTTTTGCTGGCTTGAAGTACTGGATGTGTTTTTGTGCTTTGAAAACCTGAAAGCTTTGATATGGTGCATGCTATGAACTGATGCCAAGCTGTGACTAAACAATCTCATTAAAAACGCAAGGTAACTGAAGCAAATATTTCCTTTGAAGAGACAGTATCAGTTAAGTACTCATTTCCTCTTTTAAGTCTGACATTAAAGGGGCAAAGACAGGTGGGCTAATAAGAACAAGATAAAGCTTGTTGTGTTAGTTTACCAGCTAATTTGGCAAAAAAAGCAGGGTCTTGTTTCATGCAATTTTAAGAGCTTGTATCAGTTACATTTGTTGTATGAGGGATCAACTGTCTAAATATCTAGTGTAATTGTGAAATGCTTTTGTATGCACTTGTAACCAGATATATTTGCATATTTTCCACAAGATGTAATATCACTACGAGAAGATCTCACCTACACAGTACCCATAATCTCTGATGCTAATTCCGAGCCTTTAAATAAGCTTCTTTAACCACAGCAAACCCGAACCCCATGCAGTAGTGTTTGTTGTTGCATTGCTAGAACTGCACTGGAACCCAGTCAGTGATAGCCCAGTGTTCAGCTCTTCCACAATCTGTACCAGCTGAGATCCAAACCACCCAGTTTACGTGAGTCTGCCATGCATTTCCAAAACAATGTAGTCACGCATTTTCTGAAAACCAGTGTGCAGAATAAGATAATCTTTCTTAGCGTGACTTTCTGGTTTGTACCCTGGTTGGTAGATGACCCCAAAAGCAGGGTGTTCTTTGAATGTTCTTGGGTGTCTTTGCCTGTTTTCTTTAAGGATCTGGACTTGTGGTACCTTCTGCCAGCCATCTCGCAAGCAAGTGGGCAGGAGGCACCTTTTCTGCAGGGTGATGCTTGTCTCGGCCCTGACATTCCAGAGCAATGCAATAGCTCTAGGACACCAGTACAGCTGATGTTTTATGGCAAAGTGAGCAAAATCATTTGCCATCCTGCAACAGAATATGATTGGCATGACCCCATTTAGTGATTATCTATAATCCTATCACTCATTGCTTTGTAAGTTCTCTCTGAAATCTTTTTAAGAGACAGAAAGCAAGAATTTTGTTTGCTTTCTTAACCAAGATATTGAACACAGCCATGTAGAAATCAGGAAAACAAACTCTTACGGCACAACTATTGTGGGTATGTCTTATGTATCAGAGAGTCTCATGGCCATTTTACCCACAGATCTTACAAGAAAATAATTGCAGTAAGTGGTAAAAATGTATACATTAGTGTAAAGGCTAAAGCCTAGGCCTGGAGGGATTTCCATTAGTTTTAACAGGCACTGAATAAGGCCCTGAGAAAACACATAAGACACTTTTACAGAAGAGACTAAAATATGCTTAAGTCTTTTGGCACACTTCTTGCCTTCCAACCTCTGCCATTTCCCTTTCCATCCCCTAAAAATGGAGAGATATTCTGATTCCAAAATATGAATGTGTGCTGTGAGGGTTCATACCCCAGACTGAGCAGCCCATACTAAAAACTGGGTGGGTTAGTTCTATGGGCACAAAGCGTTTTGCATCACTTTACAAAACACAGAAAAAGTTCATCATTGTTCTAGAAACTTTATCAACTGAACATAAAGATTTCTTGCTACTTTTGGGGGACTTTTCAGCACCCAATTATGAGTCATAGCATTGAAGTCTGGCAGGAAAGAACATCTTGTAAATTGTTTCAGAATTGTCTTTCACCTCCTATTCTAGCGGGCTCCCAAGCTTTTCTCTGGGTCAAGATGCATTCAACTTTGAGAGATGGGAACATGAGGGATTACAAGACATCCGTGACTTTTTCCATGAGAAAATAATAATAATAAACTTTCAGTATGGGTAGGATAAGTTCAAGCTTCCCTCTGGAGACTTGTACATGCATTTGCAAATGAGATAGTTCTGATGTTTGCTAAGGAAAAAAATAAATATCTCACAACAGGAAAGAATTTGTTTGGAAGAATCTCTCCTCCACAGCTGATACTTTTAATCACTGTCTGCACTAGAGAAGGTTTATGCAGTGTTCCCAGCCTTGCAAACACCCTCTCTTCTCCCCACAGTTCAGCAGTGAGGGGGCACTGAGAGGCACACATTTCATCTGGCCCCTTCACACACCAGGCTGGAAGGGGCTGGTTCTGCTCGCATTAAAGCATAACGGGAGCTTTGCCATTTTCTTTGCTAAAGTTCAGGCTTCCCTGTAAAGCAGTAGAGGGGAAACATCAGGACTGTAAAGCCACATACTATATCTCATGGCTTTTAATGACAAGGGTTGTATTGGTGCCTCCCAGGATGAACAGAAGAAAGAGCTTTGTGAGGTGCAAGAGAACCTTCACTGTCTTTTTGGCAGCTACTTAATGTGATAAAGTTGTTTAGACATCTACTGAGGTGATGACTGGATCCTTCTAGCAGCACCTTTTAAAAAACATTCCTGGACTATAAAATATTTTAAGCTCTACTCCCTCTCCCCCTTGTTTTCTTCCAATTTCCTGGGCTGCATTGGGACAGAAAGGAGTGTTGTCCAGCTCCTGCCGCCCATCTCTGCTTCCTTGCAATGACAAGTCTGTTCTGTCTTTCACCCTCCCATGCACCTGCATCCCTAGCACTGGGCAGGTGTTTCTCCTGGTGCAAAGAGTCTTTCCAGGGAGCAGTGGAACTGTGGTAGAGATGATTTGGGCAGCCTGCACAAGTGCCCACCAAACGCTGACAGCACAAAGCCCTCCGCACGCTCAGCCTGGAGCAGCACAGGGAGAGAGGCTGCTTGTTTGCCAGCTGAGAAGCCAGCACTGCATCTGGTTACCACTTGTGTCTCAGGATTGTGTTAGCTGAGAACCCAGAAGGACTATAGCCTGGGTCTGAGAGAGACAGAAATCTTCAATTCGTGCAAAAGGTGAGAGCACTTCCCAGGAAAGCTCTGTCCTGTCCCTGGTGCACAGGCAAGGGAGTATTTAAGGCCCTGATGTTATCTGATCTCTTTTTTTTCCCCATCACTTTCTGAATGTTCTTTCTGGGCATAAGTGGCCCTTTCATGGAATTGTTTTTTCCTGTATCTCATCACAAGTCCTGCACATTTATCCTCGTGTTTGGAAAAAATTCTAAATATTCACATACGCTTCAGAATAATTTATTTTCTTTTGTAGCTTAATAAAATCTTGGGTTTCATTCCATCTAGTTATCTTCAGGGATTTACAAAAGGCCAGTGGGGCTGAAATGCAGGACTGAACTGAGACAAAGGAAAACAAACAACCGTATGAATACCTAGAATTTGCCCAGAATGCAGTGATGCAGCTCCAGTGCTGCTTTTTTAAAGGAGATAGTAAATCATTAATACTTCTGGGAGGAAATAAATACAGTAGTGTTTCTGCAACCTCTGGCTTGCTCTAAAATGTAATGTATTTATGCAGGCTTCTCCCTAGTCCTGTTGAGCCATAGTTGTTGTACCAGACCTGTGCTCCTGAGTGACATGTGTGCCCCCCGGAATGCACCAGCACCCTGACGCACGGGTTGGCAATTCCGTTGTTTTGCTGCAATGTCACTGGCATTGGAGACTGGTGTTGCATGAGAAAAAATTCTGTAGTCAGCTGTCCTTCCTTGCCAGTGAGGATCTGTATCTCATACAGCACAGTCTTCTACCTGGTGAAGACTTGACAGTCTGACAGGAGGTTGTAGCCAGATGGGTGTCAGTCTCTTCTCCCAGGCAACCGGCAGTAGGACAAGAGGGCTTGGTCTTAAGCTTTGCCAGGGGGGGTTTAGGTTGAATATTAGGAAAAAATTTTTTACATAGAGAGGAATCAGACATTGCAATGGGCTACCCAGGGAGGTGGTGGATTCACTGTCCCTGGAAGTTTTTAAGGTGAGACTGGATGTGGCACTTAGTGCCATGGTCTAGTAACCATGGCAGCGTTGGATCAAGGCTTGGGCTTAATTATCTCAGAGGTCTTTTCTGACCTGGTTGATTCTATGATTCTATGACTTGCAACAAAAGAAATGCATTTGCTCTCGTCCCAGCCTGGACACAGCCAAGTGAGCCTGGAGTGTGCAGTCTGTGGCACTGGGGCCTCAAAAGCCTCTGATTTCACACGGGCTGTGAGAGGCTTTGGACTGGTAGAAAAGCCTTCCCTTTTCTTTGAGACCATCAGCTTCTCTTCATGTGGAGCACAGATGTTTGTTTGGTGCAGTGAAAAAATGATGCAGAAGTAAGAGTTTCTTAAAAGTTACTGTCATGCTGCAATATTTTGGCTACCGTATCTCATGCCAAGAAAAGAGCCTAAAACTTTAGGTTAATTTTCAACATTTACAGGGATAACAGATGTTCAAAAATATTCTACAAAGGTGTTTTTCTGTGTCAGTAATCCATAGAATTTGGAGTCCCTTAAAAGTATGATGGCAGTGGTGACGTCAGACTGCCCCTGTTTTCTTTTTAATTTTTTCAAATGCGTGATGGTTGTGTCTTTATCATAACTTCTGTACTTCCTTTGAAAGGGAATTTGCAGAATAAGGCAGGAAAAGGGAATTTGCTATTCTGCTATTTCTGGCCTGAGTGAATGATGATGGAATGAGAATCACCAATTTTAAGTTCCTTAATGTTCCTAAAGAATCGGATATATTTGCTAAGCAATAGAAGTGAATTGAAAAGCAGTATAATAAAAGGGGAGATACTGGACCTTTTTGAATTTTAAAGACTCTCCTGTTTATTAAAAGATGAGACACCACGACTAGAAATACTTTAATATTCCATTTCAGTATAGTTTTACACTGGAAACTTTGTCACTGAATGAGATATTTTGCTAAATGCAAACAAACACTAGTAAAGAGGTTGTGTGTTACACAATGTTTGCTACTAATGTAATTCCATACCATCCGGTACAAGCTGCGCGAGCCCAGGGGGGTACCTTTGTGTACACCCCCACTTCCTTTGTGCTACAGGAGACTTTCCACTCTGTTAGCCCATGGAATAATTTCAGGTACTTGGGACAAAAGTATTTTCTTTAAAATATTCTCTAAATCAGGATGACCAAATCCAAGTTTATTTAGTTTTAGAAATTATCAATCATCTTTTTAGTAAACAAGACTGATACTGTGTTCTTCAAACTGGAGACAAGCCCAGATTTCTCTTAAAGCAGACAAAATCAGGACACATAGAGTAAAACTATTGGAGTAGCTATGTTTTGCATTTTAAAACAGTCTTTACTGAGACATTTACTATAAACATGGCAAACAAGATGTATTTACTTTAAAGGTCCTTCCATTGTGTTTATCAAATAGCTGTTATAGTATTTACGATGCTCTATTGAGTTAGAAAAAAATCTGTTTTGTGTATTTTCCCTCAAGGTTAAAGGTTTGAATCATGGGATAATGTGTGATATCTCTAGGGCTTCTTGAAACAGTTCAAGAACACGCACAAAGGGCTGTGGTTTGTGCTATATTTGCACAGAATTTAAACATCATGTTCCTTTGGCTTAAGAGCAAAGAAGATACCAGGAGAATATCTTTTCCTTTAACAGTACAGTATACATTTTCACAAAAAACTCTGTAACTGTTTTGTAAGGTGCAAAAGGTAGTCACACACTATTTTTCTCGGTTGTGATTTTTATTTTAAAACTAACCTATCAACCCAAGAGGAGGAGTGAAATGAAATGCATTTCAAAGAACGAATGTTGCCATTTCCTCTTAGAATATACTTTTTAAACATGTTTTTTATGGTTTGTTTGTGCTAAGGCAAGTTACAATATTTAAACTAAAAATCTCTCTCACATTAAAAAAGTAATTGTCAAACAAATATTTTGGCCATTTAGAAGCAAAGCTGTGGAAATTTAAAACCCTTGGTATGTATTTGTAAAATATATTTGTCTTGCTTTTTTAGCTGAGATGTCCCAAGAAATGCTAGAGAGCTCTCGGGTGAGAGTTGTATTCTCTCTGATTAATGATGATTTCTTGTTAGCTGCTGGGCAGAGGTTTTACAAGCCAGCTGCTATTTCCATTAAGAAGCAAGTTGAACTCGTGCTCTGTAGTTTTACAGCAGCATTTGACTGTCTGTACAAAGCTGGCTGTGACTGCAGCGTGACTGTGATTTACACTTGCGACTCTGCCACCGCTTCCAGTCGTTACAGGTCAGACAGGACACAGCACTCTGGGCTTTCTGCTCACTTTCTGCTTTTAGGGGCAGCTGCAAGCCTTCACAACGTAACAAAGTTAGATCTGTAACAAAAGACCTTGCCTTGAGTTCTAGGACCATGTAATTAGCTGAGGGAACTCATCATTGTTCTTGTGTCTCCTAATACTTTCCTCTGTTTACTTAACGTTTGCTGTCAATATTAATGCATTTATTATTTTGGAACTTAATGCTTTCTAAGTTATAGTCTCCAAGTGTTTTCTGTATATATAAATATGCCAGTTCTAGAGCTCTTGAGTATTCCTCTCTCCAGATACCTCCGCACCACCCACGGAGCTATTGCTCAGGCGTGCAGGGAGTAAACAACTCCACTGGGGTCACACAAAAACCCTGTGGTAGACTAAGAACTTGAACCCTGACTTCCTCAGCTCCCCATCCACTCTTTTTCTTACTTTTTTATGCTCACTTTTCTTACTTCAAAAATCAAACATGCTCCACTTCCTGCTTGCTTATTTGTTGTCTTGGGCTGTGTGTTACACACAGATACGAGGGGCTGTTCCGGACCCTCACGTGTCTGTGGGACACATTTGTATGGCAGTTAAGCGGTTTGGAAGCTGAAGGTGCAGCATGGCCAAGACGGTCTGGTGCTGCCCAGGGCCCAGGCTGCCCTTTGCTGCATCTGGTGCCTTTGAGCCTGTGATGTTACGGGGTGTCCGTGTTACGGTCTGTGTGGGAGGTGGGGTGTGTTTCAGCATGGGTGACTGATTGCGCCTTGTTTGCTATCATTCAGAAGTTGGTCAAGAAGCCAGGGGCTGACAGTCTGTTGAGTGGGCAGTGGAGGGGTGGAGGTTTCTCTTTCATTTTTCAGCACTCGGCCTCTGGACATGTGTAAGGCTGTTTGCATCTGTTCTCTCCTGTGCAGAAACAGCATGGTATTTTATGACTAGAAAGAAAGGCAGATTTGGACATCTCTGTTCCTAACGTATACAATTAAATATCTCTTTATCTTTCAGTTGAGTAAAATACAAAGTGTTAATTTTAATCATTGTTATCTGTTTAGAAAGTTATCTGGGAGTGTATTTTCAAACACTTTATTGTGTGTGTGCGTGACACCTTGGTACTACTTACTGATTCTACACTTTGTAGCCTTACTCAAATACCGCCTGAGTTGCTTTTTGGATGTTATCAAAGAGTCTTTGAAAGCTTAATATTGCTGCAGTCTCTCTATGTGAGTGGTTGCATGGAACCAATTATTCTAGAGGGGTATTTGAAGATGTCACATTACATCCTATTCACGTGTTGCAGCTCGTTCTTCAGACAGCTGTGACATGCTTACTACCTTCCACATTGTACATTGCTGTGCGTCATCTATGTTGGTTCTGTTTGGCAGGGAGCTGGTCATATGGTTTTAGGCTCAGCTTTGATTGTTTTCCTGTTTGACCTGTCTATTCATCAGTTTATGTTAGTTTGAAAAGGGGGCAACTGTGCTTTGGGTGTTTTGCCCAGATCAACACTTCTTCTGGGATGAAATAAGCACAAAGAAAAGGCCATATACATCTTTGAAAGCAAATCCTTGGTGAACTGTCATCACTCCATTGACTGTGCTAGAACAAGTGCAGATTTAGACCAGCTGAAACTGTTCCTAGTGAAGCGCAGAGCTTGCCTTTTATTAACTTCTGCAGCTTCAGTTTTCATCTGTGCCTTCAGAAACAGGGAAGACTTGCAAGGAAGATCATAGTCTGATTGCTGAAGAAAGACAATAGAGTGAGCTTCCAGAACAAGTGTCATTCTTTGTGACAGTGTTGAGTCTTGCTCAGGCCATTTTCTGTTGTTTTGGCTTTCTGTGGTCACTGTATAAAAAGGAGCATCAAATTGGTTAACACTTGCCAAATGAAAAAAACATGTTAGTGTTAGAAATTGAAAATAAGGAACTATTTTACACTGAAGCTATTAAAGTACATTCTTTCTTTTCCCGGTGTGGTCAGCTTTTACGGGTGGCAACACTGTTTTTTTTCAGGAAGTGGAGCTCCCTTTTGGGTTCATCTAGAAACATGCCATTTCCACCTGAGCAAAAAAACACAAGCACAGTCATGCTGACTAATAAATATAATAAATATATGAATGTGCATCTGTGATTTGCTTACAGTTAAATAAAATCTTCCACACAGACCATTTCTTCCTGTAACTGTCTAACTACATTAGTGATTGCCTTTACAGGGTAGCTTCTGTTTTAATTTTGAGCCACTTCTGTGTTCTAACGCAAAACTTGAACTCCCCATTGGATTCAATACATGTAACTTCAAGAAACTCATTCAGCATTGTGGTTATTCATTCCAACCTTTTCTTTCCTGTGAAGAAATGCTGAAATTATGCTCAGGAAGGAAGCAGCAGCATGGGATTCTTAGGTTGAAGAGGTTAGAAGTTAATTTAGGGAGAGGCAAAATCAAGCCATGAAGAAATACTTTAGTGGACAATCTGAGTATTGGCGGTTACTGAGTAAAGTGCAAAAAGCAGAATAAGAGGTCTTGCATAAGCTGGCTGAAGAGAAGCAAGAAGCTGCTCTGAATGTGAAGGAAAGGTAGAAAGCTGAGAAAATAATAGTAGGGACAATGGTATGGGAGGAGCTGGAGAGGAGCAAAGATGTGTGTGACAAACATGTACAGTACTGAGAGTACTGTAAGTGAGGAAGAGGCTTTTTTAGTTTGCAGTAGTAACAGGAAACCACTGCAGAAATTCAGAGGAGATTTTAGCTGCTCACTTTAGGGTGGAGTGAAGAGGAGTTTAGAGGTGGGGAAGCTGACAAAGAAAAGCTGGAACAGTCAAGATGGTGAAATAGTAACCGATAGTTTTAACAGGAAGGAAAGTGCAGAGCTGGAAGCTACTGGAGGGGAGGAAAACAGGACATATGTAGAGACTGAATTTATTGTCCCGCTTTGCAAGTTGTTTGTAAAACTGACATGGTAAAAACGGTAAGTTTTGCTTTTAGCTTCAAGGCAAACTGTTTTTAAGCATGGCCCTCTTGCCTTAAATAGTCAAAACAAGTTTTCTGTGCTTTAAGTAACACTACCATTTTCAGATGAAATCCAGCAAATGTTCAGAAAGTAGAGTGATACATGTACTGAAGGAGAACGGTCTCTATTGTTTGCTTCTTTATGGTATGGATTTTATAGGTCAGAAATATGTGGCATGTACAGTACTAGATTGAGATGCACATGGTCAACCTAGAAACTTGGCATGTTGTCAATTGTTTCAGTAAAACCAAGTACAGAAACCAACTCATGTTCCTTATCCTACTGGCCGGAGGAGCTGGGACATTTCCTGAAGATGAAACACTTGAGCGTGGAGGGAGGAAGGAGTGGAAACTGCAAGAGTGAATGTCACAAGCTGGGAGCAATAGGGCATATTGGGGGGGGGGAAAGTGTGTGTTGCAATAACAGCCAATTGCAGCTCCTCGGAAAATGCTCACCCAGATGACTTTAGAATGGAGGTAGGATGGGGAGATGTCATGGTTCAAATGACAGTACATTTGCTAGGTATTCCCGGAAAAAGGAGAGGGAGCTATTTGAAAAAAATACATCAGATAAACACATTTTGAAAGGTATCTTGAGTTCAGTAACCTTACATGGCCCAAACAAACAGTTTCTTCTGAATTCTGCATTGCTGATAAAGACAGTCTCCTTGGAGTCCATAAGAAGTCAGTGTCAACAAGACCTACTGCAACATTTCCATGGTTGGCTGCAAAGACACAACTTCCCAAGGTTATTTTTGGGAACCCAGCATATTCCAGGATGTGACATGCTCTTCTGAAGCACTGAGCATCTCAGAGCCCTCACTGGCTTCAGTTGTTTAAACAGCAACTATGAAGCACAAAGAGCATCCAAATCTTTAAAGTACAATAAACAGGGAAAATGTTTGACCTGTGTTTTTTTCCTCCAACTATGAGACCATTTCCCAGAACTCAAGAGAGTATTTCTACTTAAGGCAAACCTACTGCTTTTCATCCTGACTTCAACTGCTTTTTGGACTATGACTGGGTGTAATGTAGTATAGAAGAGGAAAAAAGATATTTTTTTTTCTTTTTAGTTTATGCCTCCATTTTATTTCTGTACATATTTCTGCAAACTCATTTTTCCCTTTTTTTTTTTTTTTGTTCCTCTGGTAGAAAGTTACATGAGAATCCTAAGGTTTTGGGAGTGTGCATGGATAAAGTAGGGTAATATCTAAATTTGTAATTTTAATATTTAGGCATAATGCTTAAACCCAAAGGTCTCTGTCTCCATCTGTTGGAACGAGAAGGGCATAGCCCCAATGGCTTGCTTGGACTCATCACATGGAAATTGTAATTTTATTTTACTGTGTCTTCTTCCACTGTTTTCAATTTAACCAACATTAGCAACAGCAGCAACTTGATGTTCTGTTTTGCCATGGAGGCAGAAAGTTTGTCTTCACTGGAAAATAACAATTATAGCAAGACCTCTTAAGGTGCTCAAACATAGATTCTTCTTCCTTAAAGACAGGCTGAAGTCCTTAGAAATACTTGGGATATAAATGATTTAGGATCCAGTCCAAATCACTTCGAAATCAGGGTGGTCACTGTCTGACCTCGATAAGAAACAGACCCGGGCCTTAGAAACAGGAGAGGTTTGTGTCCTACTTTACCCAAACTATATTCCTGCTTTATCCCAACTGAGCTTGGGTGTAGAGAGGGGTGTGCAGCCTTCCCAGGAGCTCTCTTCGGAAGCTGATTGTTCAGAATTTTCCTCCTCAGAGACATTTCTCTCCCAGCCCCTAGAACTCATGCACTGGAGAGTTCTCAACCTCCATCTGTCCTGGTGCGTGAGGAACCATGGATGCCACGGGAGTTAGCAGGAATTGAGCAACTCTGTGATTTGGACAAAATGTGTTTATAAACATTAAAAGAATATGTCATCGTATCTTTATGCTCCTATGACAAAGGGAGAATGCTATCTCTAAATCTTGGGACAGGTTCTTTTCTTGGAGTGGGACTGATACAGTTACACCCACCTGAAAGGTCAAGAAAGTGAGAGAAGCTCGTTCAGTTTTCAGATATCCTTCTACCACACCACGATATTCAAAATAGTCCAGTGGCAAAAAGGATTTTAGTAAATGCTTGAAAGCAAACCTTGGAACTGCATGGTCTTTAAGGTCCCTTCCAACACAAACCGTTCTCTGATTATTCTTTGAGGGATTAAAGGACAGGTTTTGACAGGTTCACGAAATGCATGTGAGCACCAACTAGGATTTTCAGCAATACTCAATTTTATGCAGGAACAATTCTCTTGGATCCTTTAGAAATTATGAGTCACCTTTCTGTCTTTATATGCTTTAAAACCTATAAAGATTGTCACTGAAAAATTCAGCCTTGTAAGGATTTAATTAGCAAACTACCTTGATATCAACTGTGTTGGTCATCTAAGATCCAGGAATTTCAGTTTAGTAGGCTAAACCCACCTTCTTCTTCTTTTGTTATCTTTTACTCAGTGTTTTTCTCTTCTGTAAGGGAACTTCCTGCTCTGGGGCAGCAGATGTGCACTGGGCTGGTCAGGTGGCCATTCTCAAAGCTTAAGGAGTGAGGAGCTCTGATGGTGCCCAGTACCTTATCTTGCACTTGCTATCTGGTAGGGAAGAGTCTGTCCTTTGAAATGGTAAAAGTTTTCAGTACTGTCTTGAACAGTTATACAGCACTTTCCATTTCTTAGTTGTATGATGTGGTAAGTACCTCACCCTGTCTCAGGCTGAGTTTGAGTTCATCCTGCAGAATTTACCTGGGGATTGATTTATTTAGGCTTTTAATGAATTTAAGAGTAGACTTGGCTTTGGAAAGGACAGTATTCTCTTTGATGAGTATTTGAAAATTCCTGGTTTAATTGGGTTTTAATGTAGTGCTCATTAGGTTGATTAACCCACTCAGTTCATATAAGCTCATGTCACTTCTAAGGGAGGCTTTATTTCTGTTAGCAAATGCTTTAAGGCTTTAAGACTTTCTATCAGGTTTTTGAAGAATAGCACACCTAATTTGAATACATTGTTTTCAGATAAAATCATCAATAAAAACTTCAATGAAGTCATCCCATCATTATCTGACACATTGATCAGTCAGTTAGTTGCAAGGTTGCCCATAGAAGCTCTGAGATGGCAGGTTTGAACAGATGACACTTTTTCATGCACTACAGGCAGCTAGACTAGTTGGCACTGCCCCAGCTCTTCTTCAGAGGAGAGAATATTTTTTCTGGGCTGACTCTGTGCTTGGTGGTATTTTTATTCCTCATATAGATTTCAAAACAAAACAAAGCAGTTTGTTGCTTAGCTACCCCTCTGGAGTGATGGTCTCACCATTTTGCAACTCTCTAATCTCAGTGTTGCATTTTTTGCTTGTTAGAATCTATTTTTGCTGGCTGGTGTTTCACACAGACACTTCTGGAACTTTTTCATCTGCCGGAGTGGGATGGCTGTGTACAGCTGGCTTAAAACTAGAGAAAGGAGCCTGGCTGGGGGGTCTGGGAAAGACCCCACACCAAAACCCTACAGCAGTGCAAAAATGAGTTTATTGTAGGTTCAGACATACTGAGTGATGAAATCTCCCACTTGGGGTGAAAGGGTCTGTATTTCTTTGCCATTGCCACATGGCTCTGTGTTAAAATAGATTCATTTTGGATGAGGATAAATGCCAGAAAGCAAAATATCTGACTCCCATCTTCTTCAAGACTTCCTGACTGAGAAGCTGTAAATTGGCATTTTGGAGTCATGATACTCATTACTGCAGAGCACAGCAGAATGGAGTGAGCTCAACTGTTTATGCAGTCAGAAATGAATCTGAAAAAAATCTCAAAGTTATTTCTGTTGAATCAATGCGTGCCTAATGCCCACAGCTGTACCTTTACCCTTTTTATGCAGCACTGGGGTATAAGGGAAATAAAGAGGTTTGCTTAATGAAGAGTATCGTTGCAGAGAAAAATGTGGTTAAAGACTGTGGATTCTGTTTGCACCAAAATGAGGAAAATATTTGGCCGAGCAGTGTTAGATTTTGGTTAGTCTGACCTGGAGGAAGAGTTCTCCAGGGCTCCTGCAAGCAGAATCAGTCTGAGACTACATGTGTGCTTTGGCCACTGAGCTGTATCTCTTTGCCTCCTGCTCTCTTCCCTCCACGGTATCCCAAGAGCAGTCAGCCATACTTGCAGAACTAGCCTGCTTTTGAATACAGCCCATTTCCCCTGCTAGGTATAGCCAACAGATCTTGGCACATTTCTGTCAACTCTGACAGTGCTTAATTTACAGCTTTCAGCCACAATGCCACTTTCTGGCATTGTTAGAGAAATCAGAGTCTGTTCCCATAAAGCTTGTTACTTGACAGCATTTATGTTGCATGACTAATATGGCAATGGCAGCAATTTGCAATTAACTGTGTGTCTCTCCTTGCCTCACTGCCACGTGCCCCAGACTATATGTGTCTGCCTAAGCCTGACCTGGTTCCCTTTACAATTTTCTTTCTCTAGAACGTGTTTTTTGAGCTCCAAGAGGGAAATGTGTGACTTTGATAACTAGAAAGTTGAATGAAAGCTGCAGACTTTGGGCCGTCAGTTTAGATCTGGCTGTGCTCTAGGCTGGAAATGTGTGTGAGTACCCTGCTCCCTGCCAGTGTAGGGAAGTTATGTGTCCCATGGCTGCA
Source organism: Oxyruncus cristatus (assembly GCA_013399855.1). NCBI lineage: Eukaryota > Metazoa > Chordata > Aves > Passeriformes > Cotingidae > Oxyruncus > Oxyruncus cristatus. The sequence goes on from VXAY01002056.1 coordinate 2,725,495, forward strand.
GGGCTTCCTCAGCAGCACCCAGAGCAATGTGACATTATTGGAACCCATTTGAAGTCTGTGTAATAATCTATATTTAATAGGGTTCGTTCCCTTTGACTCTGCTTTCACACATCAGAAAAGGCCTGGTGAGGCTGGATGATCCGGTAACTCTGTCTGGGAAAAGGGATAGTTGAGTGGAATCCAGGAACAAGGGACCCCACACCACGCTGGAGGGAGAGGGATGGAGGTGAGTGAGTTGGTGCCTCCGATTTCTGCCTACCCCTTGCAGGAGAAGCACCAACTTGTCTCCCTTCCCCCAGCTACGGCCAAGGGTTTCAGTGAATCAAAGCTATAGAGTAGAGTTGAGTCAGAGCCAAGGAAAGGCTCTGGCTCAAATCCACCAGCTAAAAATGAGCAAAGCTTTTGAGCCTGACTGGAATCTCTCAAAAACAAACAAACAAACAAAAATCCTTCCCCAAATCCTTGTTGTCTTTTTTACTTGTTTTTAGTAAAATAGTTCATTGCATTTCCATCTGTTTTCCAGATTTTTCTCTTCTTTTTCCCCTTCCTGATTATATAAATGTATCCTTGTACACATGTATATTTTAGATTTTTTCAGCCAGCTGTGGAAAGTGTTCCTTTTTGTGGTGTTTTCATTGAGACAATCAGGGGCAAAGTTCTTGTGGCAGTGCCAGGTCTAATACCACAGGAAGAGCTGTGTCCGCTGGAAACACCACAGAGAGTACAGAACCCACAGTATTTTCTAAAAACAAAAACGGTTTTGAAAGCAAGTCAAATACTGCAAAGTCAGCTCAGATTATTATTTTGTCTCAGATTGTTTATTTGGCTTTGTTTTTGCTTTTTAAAGGGGTGCTGGGGAGCGTGGTTTATGTTAAATCTGATTTTGCCAGTGTCTTTCCAGTTATAAGTGCTGCTGTAAAGTAATGGAAATGCCATGATAGCATCATTTATAGTTGTTTAGAGATACACAATTCAGTCAACAGCCAGGAAGCTGCCCTACCTTGAGGTTTTGTTGACACTGTGTCTTTTTGTTTTTGCAGTCTTTATACTCTGGCAGTGTTCAGGAATACAGCTATGGCCCTGATTTCTGCAGGCTTGTATCTCCAAATGAGCCCTCCCAAGATGCAGTGTGCAACTTGTGCACGAGTTCTCACATGATCAAGGGTCCCAATCTGTAAAGAAACATATAAGGAGTAAATAACATTATGGGGAGGGAGGTGAGGAGTTAATCTCTGACATTAAAATGAAGGCAGTTCTACCCAGTCATTGGCATAGAATGGGAATGCTTTTAATTTTCCTCTTCCACTTTGACTTGATCTTTTTATTATCTTATTATTATCTTTTTATTAATCCAGGCTATTCAAGACCAAAAGCAAACTATTGAATTAACTGTTTCTTCATAAAAGTCTAAATCACAAGGAGGGATTTTAAAAATTAAAAATCTGGGGCAGACAGGGAATCAAGTGTTGAATGCTGAGGTTTGGAAATACATTCGTATGTTTATGGAACAGCTTTCTTCTGCAGGAAGAACAACCAACTCAATGTATTAATAAGTAAATGATTTTGCAGTGACAATGAGTTAACAGTGGTTGTTGTGCAGAGGATAACAGATGGCCCCTGGAGTGAGTGCACTCCCGGGTCTCAGCTGACGCTGGAAACCGTAGGAGTACTGCTCCAGTGGGTTGTGAATGGTGCAAAGCCAGGAGTCTGCATCTTCTCTTGGGACAATTCTTGTTTTTGCAGTACGAGCCCTGTGACTGTAGCTTCAACTCTAGCTTAGGGAGGTAACTTCAGCTACTTAGTCTTAGATGTCAATTTAAAAGTTTCTGCTGCTTTCACCAGTGCTACATTTTACTGTTGCATAATTATTTTGCATGTTAGTTTTGTTGGTTTTACTCGTGCTTCAGGTTTTGTTGTGTGCAGGAACAGGCTATTGGAGCTGCTCTGCACGTGAAGAAGCCTCCACTTGTAGCATGGAACATTTTTTTTTTTAAGGTCTAGTACTGTGTTTTAAGGATCTGTTGTCCTCCTTGATTAAAATATGACAAAGGACAGCTTTACACAGTTTATTGTACACCACTTCAAAGACATTGTCTGCCTGAGGGAGAACTTGGTAATCTTGTGAAAAAAGCCACAGTCAGTGTATAAACACCATGGAAGTCAGAAGGCTCAGAGAGAAATCTGAGAGTGGGGCTCCTTGACTGGGATGTTTGTGCAGAGATATAATCCTTTTCCTCTTTGTCTTTAATGTGTTGGCATGGTTCAATCAGGAATTCACAGTGGCTCCAGTGGCTCTCTGGAGCTTTTGATGGATCCCTGACTCTCCTGGGGAATTATCCCATGTGAATGTGAAGTCACATCTGCTCAATGGGCCAGTGTCCTCTTGTGGGAACTGAAACTAAAATCACACAGATTTCTGAGGGCTCTTGCCATGATTCTGGCTGTTCCTGGGGTCTGAGGTGGCTGAGGTCCATCCTTTCTCCTGAATGTCAGCTCAACCATGCTGTTATGTGAAGGGCATCTGCAGCACAGCAAGACAGGGCTGCTCTTTTCAACCATATCTGCCACTTTCATGCTTGTTTGGCCTTGAGGGAAGGGTCTTTCTTCAGTATTGTGTTAAAATCCTCTTTAGCTGCCATGTATTTTCTTGATCCTTTCTTTCCCATAATCACTGATTAGCAAGATGTGTGTTTACATGCAGATTCTTCCTTTCTAATTAGCTTATTCCTAATGCCCCATAGATTCACTGTCATAAACCAGTTTTCTGTGACCTCGCACTCTTTATGTGACCTTACACTCCTCATGTGCCCGCTCTGTCCAGGCAACACAGCTCAGTCAGCTCCAGACAAAAGCACCCAGGCAATTCTGTTTCCAAAAATGCCCTTATTACAGGTTTGAAGTTGACACATGTCCGCAATAAGCAAAGCCCTCATCTGTTCCCAGCCTGCAGTAAATGTGACACTCCTCATTCAAGCCAGCTCAGTCCACCCCTCTGGGAGTCTGGGAAAACAGGCCTTGCAGGGAGCCCCCAAGGTCAGCAAAACAGGCACTGTCAGACAAATTAAATATCAGAGCAGAAGTTTGCTGAATCTCTATGGTTTAACAACAAATCATATATAGTAGTCAGCAGGAATCTGAATATGTGGTATAAATGAGGCATTCTGTGTGCAGTTATCTTCAGGTCCCTGAGCCATTTAGTTTTTTATTACTTTAGAGAATTTTTAAAATAAATCCACACAAATGAGGCAAAGGTACTAAATCAAAATTAAAACAGCCCACAGCCGTGTACAGGAGTCACAGACAGCACACATAACCCCAGCAGGCCAGCTCTCATCTTAGTCTGCATGTTGTTTATATGCTACATGCCATTTTCTGCCAAAGTAAAGATTCCTATCATCCTGGTGGCTTTCTTTGATGTCCAGCAGGGCATGTGCCTTGTACACATGGAGGAAACTGGAAAAGTCTGTGTTCTACCATATCCAAAGGTCATGTTTCCCAGAGAGAGACTTCTTCAAAATCTTTCACAATTTTAATGTTGTCTGAGAATAAGAAAACATTACTTTTCCACAGAAGAAACCTTGGCCTTGATAATGAGTCACAACTCGTTATTAAGGAGTTTGGAGTATTCATGGGGGAAGATTTCAGTTTTGAGCTCAAAGAGGGCACAGATCTGGTGGTCTTTTGTAGGTTAAAGGAATCACAGTCCACTGCTGCTACTGACGTAGAGACTAAGTTTTACACTGGTCTGTGCATGCAACTAAACCAGCAGCAGGGCTGCTGCCAAAGATGGAGGCTTTATGTGCTGTCAGGGACAGGGATTAGGATCTGCAGGGCAGCTGCACTGCGGGGGGTGACAGGTCTCAGTGCCAACCACAGGTCAAGAAGGGGGAGCAGGCTCCACTGAAAAGGGAGGAAAATCCCAACTAGATCTACTTGTGGTAGATCCTCCTGCCTGGGTTCTGCCCAGCGTAACAAAAAATCCCCGTGAAGGAAAGGGATTTGACCAAGGGTGATCCCTGGCTGTAGTGATGGAGCTGAGAAGCAAAGGCTTTCAAAATGTTCCAATAGTGAAATGCAACAGATTTATGGGAGAGCAGCTGCTACCCTGCTGTACTGCTGGCTGCATTGCCTGGTGGGGACTTAGGTGGCACAGGCTGTGGGTGGCTGTAGGACAGGCTTGGAGCTCTCTGCCACTGACTGCTGAGGCCATTACTGGCTGGCTGGGACTTCCATCCATCTCTGGTTAATGGAAACAAGAGGATGAATGGATGTTTGGGAAAGGGAGTAAATAAATAGCACTGAATGGGGGAGATAAGACAGTGAGAGTGAGGGAGGAAAAAAAGAAAAACCACTGAAATGTGAGGCAGTGAGGACAGAAAAAAGCAGACAGTGAGGAAAAAGGGAAACAAAAATATGGCAAAGAGTGAGCAGGAGGAGTGCTTGCTTCCTCCATTGCCCTGACCTTGCTGACCCAGCTCTCCTGAAGCATCTCCTTGTCACCTCCCCATGAACTGTCCTACCCCAGGGCACAGTGCCCAACTGTTCCCTGTTCTACAGCAGAGCCAAACCTTCACCTACCTTGTGGAGGGCAAGGTCTGCAGGAGTAGGGAAAAGAGCCCTCCAGCTATGTCTGCCCCTGCCTGCATTCTGAAAGGACTGATCCTTCACAGCATCAATGCCTCTGTTTCATTCTCTTGGGTCTCTCTAGGAAGACAAAAAGTCATCTCCTTCAAGGGAAGCTTGGGTTTGTGTCTTTGTTGTTTCCCAGTGTGATTAATCAAGCTGAGTTGAAAAAGTACAGGCAGAGGGAGGGGAAAGGAGACATCCATGCTGCAGATGCACTGTTTCTCACTGAGGCAGGGACACATGCCTGGGGTGGTAAGTCAGTCCTGGCCCTGGTTGCAGTAAGGCTGGACAAAGTGTGAGTGGGTTCAGTGGTGTTTCTCAGTACAGTAAATATGGTTCGCAGCACTAAAGGATTTTGCAAGTCGTTCCAAGGTCCATGGATGTTTGAGCTCCTGTCTAGCCTTGAAGTAGTGTCAGACTCCTCCTGTTGTTCCCCTGGCCTGGCAACGTGGACTTTAGTTTGGTTATTACTGGGTTAGAAAGGAACTGGTCCAAAACTCCCCCCCTGGCCCTGGCCATTTGTGATCCATTACTTATTGCTGTCCTGTTCTTGGCAGACCTCACTGGGCTATGGATCTCAGAGCTGGGCCCTGTGTCTTATGACTGTCTCCTTCCTGTCCTGCTTGTCTCCTTTTTTTCTTTGGTAATTTATGGCCATATGCACTGGGATAACTGCAGCTGCTGGTGGGAAAGGTGTACGTTGCTGTGTGCATGCACCGAGTGCTGCGTGCCAATTAAACATACCAGTGTGTTAGGAAAAAATGTCTTTCAAATTAAAATTCAGTAGCAAACTCCCCCTTACTTCCTACTCATTAAAAATAATCTAACAGTCATTTAAAAGCTTTGCCAAACAATAACATAAGAATCTTGTAAAACCCCATCGTGGTGTTCAAGCAATACTTTGCCAGAGATCATTAATTGGATGTGTGTTTGTGGCCAAAAAAGAAGAGTTGTGACCCCTGTGAAGCTTTCCTTGCACCCTGTAGAGTGTGGCTTGTTCCGTAGGCTGCAAGAGAAGGAATTTTAACGTTCTTCTCTAAATTAGTTTTCAGCCTTTAACTGGAAAACCTGTTTTATCTCCTGAAGGGATGTGCCATTTGCTTCTTAAGGCTGGGAAGAGTCTCTAGTAAAGTAGGGCAGGAGAGACTGAGGCAAACCAGGCAGACTGATTTTCAGGGAAGTCACTAGACAGCAGCACTACCTATACCTGTGCCGGAAAGCCGCTTTGCTTTTGAGCCAAAGGGGAAGTTGTGACCCGGTTACAGGAGTAGGCAATAGTTTTTCAGAGAACAACAAAAAGTATGACTAACCAGGAAATGTTGAGGTGGATAAAAGAGCTAAGGGAAGGAGTTCCCATCTGTGTAGTGGGAGCCTGAGTGGGTCTGTCACTGGGACTCTCATCTGTCCAGAAGAAGGGGGGAAAGAAGGTGCTGAGGTTTGGGTGGAGTGGGTCCAGTGCTGAAGAACTGTGGGGCTGAAAGAGGCCCGCAGAGACACTATGACAGATGCCCTGTGGAGATGGGTGCTGCTTCTGGACCTCCCAGAGGCTTCAGTCTTGAACTATCTGCAGCCAGAAGATGAAGATGAGGAACAGAAAGGCTCCTCTCTTAACTGGCTGTGGTCTAAGTGATACAAATGCCATGGGGCATTTTTATCTTGACTGACAAGTGAAGAAGAGTTTTTCTACTGCTTAGTAGTACTGACATCTTTGTTCCATAATGAAATGAGATGTAGGTAGTTTTGTGCTATGAGCAAATGTAAGCCTTTGTTCTGTAACACTGATAAGATAATATCAGTGCACTTACAAAAAAGGAATAGCATCGGTGAGTATTCTTGCCAAATAGTCTTATCTGCTTTAAGGTCCAGATGCTGAACCATCTAGGAAAAAAACCCACAGGAACCTAAAAGTGAACAGAGGATTTTTTTAACCACGCCTTTTGAAGACCTTCAACGTCCACATCCCTGACTAGACTTTTACAGACAAAAAGTTGTAGATGTTTTCACACCAGGAGTCCTTGAAAGTTGGTTTCTTTCCTGCTTCACTGCCAAAACCCAGCCCCACTTCTTCAAAAGCTGATAAAATTGCAACTGCCTGAAATGGGAAGGAGAATGGCAATACCTCACACAGCTGATGTGTTCGCAGTGGGGCACTCTAAGAAGGAGGTAACAAGCAGATTACTATGTACAATCTCAATTGGAAGTAAATTACTACAATTTTCAAAACTAAGTGCTGATGGAAGAACTGCTAAATCTGCAGTTAGGCAGTTTGAATGAAATGTTAAGAGGGAATAAGAAAAGACTTTCATGTACCATTAACTCCAGAGTGGATGAGGACTTAAAGATTAATGATTAATTTTTTTTAACCAAGAAATTTTTTTAAGTTTTTATAGATGCTGAATTATCCCATTCTCACTGAGCATGCTGACTGCAACAAAGGCTGTGTCTGTTTTAGTTTTGAAATGTCATTTGGGTGCCTCTACATGAATTTGAAAGCTGACTTTCTGCTGGGCTTTACAGAACTTGTACACAGAAAAAAATGAAGATTCTCCCTCTGAGTGTTGATGTTAAATTTTTTTGCTTTCTTTGTAATCTTATGTTAAGATAAATTTTGTCTGTAGTTATTGAAGTGTTAAGGAGAGTTAGCTGAGTTGAGCAGATGTAAAGCAGGGCAGCCTCCCCTGTGGAGAGGGAACTCAAGGTCTCAGAATTTTGCTTGGCTTTGCCAGAGCAGATCGAACAGACTCGCTGTGTGTGTGTGTGCCCTGTGTGAGGAGCAGCAAAATGGAGAATCACACTGCCTGGCCAGATAAGAAAATAAACAGTGAATTTGCAGCCCTTTTGAATATCAGCTGTAGGAGTGTCACCTGAGGTTCTCAAAACGGGAAGCACATGGAACTGGAGGTCATTTCTGATGTTTTGTCTTAATGCTTGACTCAGTCCCCTTCCCCCTTCAGTACATTTGGGAATTCCATATGAAACAGGAACGAGTAGATTGCTTACAGCATGCTATAAATGTACTTCTTGAATGGAGTTCAGCTTTTCTTTACACTCTGTGTCTCTGGCACCACTTTTCCTCCCAACTGGCTGAAAAACCTGATTTCTTCACTTTTTCTTCAGAATTTAAGTGACTCTCTTGTAGTTTCCAGGGTTAACTAACAGTTGAGGTAATGACAGTAATGAAGGATTTTAGCCTGGGCCAGAGGGCTACACAAGCCTGTGTTGAATGGGGCTCTGACAACCACCTGGCTGTGCAGGCTGCCCTTTCCTCTTCTCTGGGATGAGTTTGTGTGCTGCTGAGCAGTTGCTTTTCTTCAAAACCCTAAATTCATTTGCTGACTAGTGAGATAACTTTTCAGTCAGGGCATGGTTGTAATTATGTTTAATGTCTTAAAGGCGAAAAGAGCCAAAGTCGGTAAGTTTTATGACCTGTTTAATGACAACCATAAAACCAGAAGATTCGATTCCCCAATCACTTTTGCGTTTTTGTGCTTTGGAGTTGGGGATGGAAGATTTAAAAGTTGAATTTCAAATGTAACATATTGGGGTTTTGGTATTGTGAGTTTTTTGTGGTTTTGCATAATGCATTTTTTTGAACTTAAAATCTTTTTTCAAACTGTGTTCACTGTTTCACTGGCTACCATAGAAATGGGTTGAGAACAAAACAAGCATATAGGCAGAAGGGCTTCGAACAAAGGGGTTTGTTCTGTGCTGTGTTCTAAGGACATATGCACTTACTGGAGTAGGAGGGATGACCTGGGTCATCAAGGTCAGTCCTCTGCTATTATGGGCAGCCACAGCATTAAATGTCTTTCATAAATGCATCCTGTACTGTCTCAAAGCAGATTTCTTTTCAGCCTTTCCCTGTTTCTGTTAAAAGGTTGTTCCAGATTCTTCTACTCCTTATTTCAAGCCTAAACTTACCCATGGTGAGCTGATACCTACTTGGGCTTACTGGCTGTTCTGAAGAGGTTGCCAGTGTTGCTGACAGAAGCAGCCATGCTAGACCCAGTTAACTCGGTGTCCAGTCTATGGAAAGCATTGCCTTCCACCCTTAATATATCATCACCTAATATATTACAACAATGATGAATAATCATGCCCATCTCATTCAAGTCTTCCTCCTTCTGTTACATTCCCTATCAGATTTTACACTAGCTAGTTTTCTTTAGACACTATGTTTGCCAGTTACTGGCATGTGAGTGATAAAGAATTGTCTGCTATTGATGTCTTGCAGGTTTGTCCCTCACCTTCTCCCCTCAGTATGAAGTATGAACCATTGTTTAATTGAACAGCTTTCAAGTCTGCAGACGCCATTGATTTATTTCATGCAAACCCTTTGTAGCTGTCTGTGTTGTTACTATGGCAATAGGAAAACATAAACAGTATAAATGAGTAATGGCGATAAGGAATTGTTAGCTGGCAACTGAGATGATACATTTTGACCCTCTGCAAGATTTCTTTGTTGTCTGAGGACAAACAACAAAAGAACAGGATGCATTTCATCTGTCACAGGGACAGTATCCATGTGGAGAATATGCTGCATTGGGAAGGGGTGCATTAACTTCAGGGCAGACTTAGAACTCTGGTACCTGTGACAAAGCCCTGGGGCCCAAAAAGGTGCCCAGAAATGTTGGAATAAAGACCCAGAATTCGTTGCTATTATTCTGTCCTGGAATGTGAGCTGTTCTAGCTGTTGAGGATGCACCTCACTCAAAAGAGAGAAGCAGCAGTATGTTTTATTAAGGTGAAACAATAATTTGACAGAGTTCAATAACTTTGATGACATTTAATAAAATTTAACAGGGGTTTGCTATGGTTCATGGCAAGTTCATTGCTAAGTTTGATGGCAAGGTTCACCTTATTAATTACTGTGTGGAAAAAACATACAAAGGAAAATTGGGTTAGAATCCAGTTAGTATGATTCACACAGAGACCACTGACCTTTGAGTCAGGATGTTCAGAGTGGACCCCCTTGCTTTCTAAGCTCTTTATGGAGCCTACGTGCAGCTAGGGCCAATCTTAGTCTCAGGCTTGGACAAGAGTTTAAGTCTAATGAAATTATCTCTCTGAATTTTATAATAATTAACATTGAGTAGCTATGTGCATTCGTAATGTTTCATTAGTATTAATTCAGCATGCTACCTGTCACTTACCAAGGATCTGTTGTGAGTAAGGGATCTCTCTGCCTTGGGCAGGGAAGGCTCTCTTAGTCTCAGGTCAGGAATCTCAAACCTGGAGTCGTGTCCCTGCTCAAGAGGAGAGTCATTGGCGTGCAGTTCAGCTGCAGCTCAGGGAGAGCTCAGATTGAGCCCATCCTGATGGTAGTATTTATAGAGTGAAGTGGTTGGCTGTCAGTGGTATAGACAAGATACATGTCTTTGTTTTAGCTCTGGTATCTTGTCCTGTACTTTGGTTATCTTGCATTTTTGGGCTTTAAGACCAACTTGCAAAATACATTTCTGAGGCACTTTCACTCCCTTGTGTGTGAGCCAGGATTTCCAGCTCACAAACTCATCCAGGGCAAGAGGCCTGATGCTCCTTAGTCAGCATGAACCAAAGTAAAACCTGCAGTCAAGTGTGTCTGTTGCACTGGCCCACAACTCTCTGTAGGAATGAATTGCCATCTGTAAAATGTTGGTTGGACTTACCTCCTCCCAGTTCCACCTTCTGAGACATGCCAGTTCTCAAAAGCTCCTCCCTACTCTCCCCTGAGCCACTTTGTGACTCCCAGGAGGAAGGGCAGGGCCGTCACTGGATCCATTGCCATCAGATGGATGTTTGCATGCCACCAGTGCCTCTCAGATCTCACACATCCCCAGGGACCCCGCTGAGCAAGGCCCTTTTTTTACCATAGCTTTGCACAGTCCTAACCCAATGAACCACAGCCTGCTGGTCTGGGGACACTCCAGAAAAACCAATTGCTAAGTCACATGTAGAATTTATAAGGAAAAAATACCAGTTCACTCACACAAGTACTGGAATTTATATTCAAAGCATGGCCCCTTGCTGGTGTGAATCTGTGTAGCTCTCGAGTCTGCTGCAGAGACAGCTGGTGATCTTTCCTGAGGATCCATCCCTCTAACAGGTTATTTGCTGACTGCTCATTCATATCTATTTGAAATGCTGTGCGTAGTGTTATGTGTGAAGGATTTTTACTACAGTTGCACTCAGAATTAATCTTCCTAGAGTCAGTTTAAGTTTAGATCAGGTTGCCAACATTTTTATTTTGCTCAGACTTTTTAAGGAGTAAGGTGCTGCACAACAGGAGCTAAAGTACCAAAAGTAACTCAGCCAAGTTAAAATGAATTTGCAATCTTGAGATTAATAATTGCAAAAGCAGTGAAATAATGACTAGTGACTTTATGGCTCTCCAGTGTAAACAGATTACGAGATTGATGCTGTGCCTGTGTGTTGCCTTTGTTGCCTTCCTTGTTTTTAAGGACTGTTAATTTTAATATCATCAGTTAGGGAGTCTTGAGGTCTACGTTCTATAATTCATCTAGAAAGTTCCTGGACATGAAACATACATCAGTCAGCTGCAGCTGTGAAACGTGCAGCTTCCAAAATAATAGTCAAAAGGGTCAGATCCTCACCTGGGGCATCTTTGCTGCTACCAGTACTCATATTAATTAGTGTCATATTCAGGTGCCCCTTAGTTAAGTCCTGTTTGGGTGATGATAACAGCAAGAACCCATTGGTGCACTAAAGGTGCCTCAGAAGACATGGAGTTGAAATGCAAGGATCAAGACTAGAAGTTCTGGAGGTGTTTTTCTTGGTATGGAATTTAAAAATCTTGGTATATGTTAGCCTGAATTTTATGCCTGGCATATGTAATCCAACGCATTATGTTGTATATTTTTTCTAAACACTCCAAGCCTATTTATATGCTATAAAACATAATTGTGTTCTGGGAGAGCTCAGAGACAGGACTGCAAGAGCTGTGCCTGTTTATGCCAGGACTACATTTACCTTTTTGTTCTGATGCAGCTGTTGAAAGAGGTCCACTGCAACTCTCGGGGAAGCTGTGCTGAGAAACAGTGCGTGTCTCGCATCTCACATCTCACATCAGGGGTGTTCCGGCCCCCCTCAGTGGGGCCAGTACCAAAGGCAAAGCTCAGAACAGACATCTCCTTCAAGTGCCCTGACCCAGTTCATTTGGGACAAGATGCTTGAAGTGACTGTAAAGGGAGGAGAATGTTCTCCACTTACATTCCAATTGGTGAAGCACAGACTTTGTTCACTGCTTTCGTGGTGCGCTCCAATGCTGGTACTCTTCAGAAGCTGAATGTATGAAAGTGGGAAACTTTGGAAGTATACAATAATGACAATTTCCTGGTAATTTGCAATAGCTGGTTAATGTATGGAGAGACCGAGAACAAAGAAATGGAATATGGATTTATCTGTATCAAATACATTTATAGATATAAATGTATATAGAGATTTATTTCCTAGTCTCATGAGAATATTTGCTACATTCTCTTTGACTTAGTTGCAAGGAAGTCAATGTATTGCTTTTGTGCTAGAAAGTTAAAACCATAACTTCCTAGCAAATAGAAATTATTGGCTTTTCAACATGGTTCAAAGCTAACCTGGGACTGTACAATACATGCACACAGCTTTAAAAAGCTTCACTTGATCATGATAGGCATGATTTCCTATTTAAGTGGTGGGATACTCTCTGACCCATCCCCTTATAACAAGCCAAGATAAAAGAAACAATTTTTTCCATTCTAAGCAGTTATTAGGCATTACACAACTATTTCCTTTATATTTTCTGGTTTGCCAGAACCTCATGCAAGTTAAGTACGCTAAGTGTGGCTAGTCTACTCCTTTCCAATAAGCGTTTTCATACATTTATATGTGCTGGGTGTGTCAATAAGCTCTAGCTGAGATTTGTATTTCATTCTGAAATATCTGTGACAAATGTAAATATAGAGTTACATCCTACTAGAATTTCTAGTTTCTTTACTAGAGTACATAGTTAATCCCAGCTCTTGTAATATACAGTGGAATTCTCTCTTTGGGGACTGACAAAATCAGTCCAACTGCAATCCTAAGAGCTAGATGTAATTCCCATAATGTCTAGGTTATCTGATTGAAAATGAATTTGTATTACAAACTTCCTTGTGTACAACACCAGGCTGTGATTCAGCAAGCACTTAAGCACAAGCTTAACTTAAAATTCTTTTGATTTTAATAAGATGTGTTTGTGTGGTGGACCTGGGGGGCATTGGTTTTTAGATTCCATGGAAGTCAGTGCCTGTGTTCTCTCTAGGCATTTCCTATAAACTGGGATTCAGGTGGTTGGGATTGTCAGATGCACTTTCTGTGTCCAGCTGCTTATCTGTGTGTGCCTCCATCCCTCTGCAATCCCTCCCGTAAGTTCTGCTCAAACTATTTTGCAGTATTGCTCAGAAGTTGTAGCCTATACAGCTAACCATAACAGTGTTTACAACCTTTCTTTGTGACTTTTAAAAATGTTTTTTAAATGCTTTGATTTAAAGAAAAATAAGCCCTTTATTTCTGTAGACTAACCAGCCTTCAAATCTGAGGAGGAAATAATACATTTTTCATTTCCATGGAGAATAGGGCAAGAAATATTATATTCAGCCTTAATTATAGAGAATACTGAAGTTTGATAAGTTGGAAAAACCTCCAAACAGAGAGGACAGTGAAGCAATTCATGAGATTGCTGAGAGTCATGGAGCTTAAGTTTGGGAAAATGTGTGTTAAGGGTGATGTAACAACATTAATCCTGCCTTGGGATAGACGATGATCTAGATAACCTCTGTAGATGCCTTTTAGCTCTGTGATTTGCTGTTCTGCCCTGTGCAAGTATAAGCTTTTTTTGTAGTGTAAATTATTGACTGACTTCTTTGCCCTGTGCAGAATGATCTCTCGTCTCTGGCTACATTTTGTTCTGGCTTACCTGTTTCTGTGTTTGCTGTTCTGCTGCTCTCCCAGGGCATGCAGTGGAACCAGCTTTTTCCACCTTTGGTTTTTATTTGTGATACATCATAGCCCAGGTTATTTATGTCTGTCCGGGACTGTTACACACGTGGTAACCCGAATGCTGCTTTTCCTGTTGCACGTCTCCTTTGAAAAGAGGCAGCTCTGTATTTGGAAATTGGGTGCTGGAGACAGCTGCCTGAATATTGGTCAAGGGTCTGACTTTAGGCACAAGACTTAATCAGGCTGATCTTGCCCTTTCACCCTGTTTTGCTCTGTACTTAATGCCGTTCTTGCTCAGATCAAAGTCCTGCAGCAGTTGTAACCCATTTCTACTGCACTAATGCAGTACTGCCACCTCCAGGGGATTAAAAATTACTATTCCAGACAAAAAAAAAAACGCTTGAGAATTTTGGTTTGTTTGTTTTTTTACGTCATGGCACATTTTGATTCTTTCTGTTGATATTCTAGTTTTTGAACATTCAGGATTCAAGCTTTCTTCTGCAACTGCAAGATGCAGAATCAACCTTTTTTTGCTAGGAAAAACCATGTTTTTCCTAGCAAAAATCACATGACTGCATGGAAAAACCATGCAGTCATGTGATTCCATGAACTGGAACCCAGTGAGCTTCTCAACCTGGTGACATTGATTCTTAAAAGTTTCTGGGGAGTACATAAAGCCAAAGTACTGTGACAAAGAAAATTGTATCCAAAATTATTTGATTTAGAGACCTTGTCAAAGCAGCATTTGGATCTCTCCCAGAACACTATGCTCTGAATTACTTAAAAGAATGAATTTCAGTACATAAAAGAGCAGAGTTCCTATGTCACAGACATATATTCACCCTGAAGAAAAAAAATGAAAAGAATGTATTTGTGAGATATCGTTGCTTCTGTAACATTCGGAGGAGTCACTGCTATTTTTAACTAGACCATGCTCCCAGTTTTTCTTCATCAGCCCATCTTAAAGGCTTCCAGCTACTGTGTTCTGAGGCCATTTCTTGAGAGCTAATTATTTGGCTTTTAATGTTTCTTCATTCCAGTATGACCTAGACCTTGTCTCCTTCTTAAATTTACATTTTTTATGCAGCATTTGATCCAGTTTTTAAATTTTCCACATAGAAACAATTGCTTTTTATTAGAAAGTGATTTTTATTGTTTTAAGGAGAAAAATGCTTCGTTCAAAATTACATTTGGTGACATGATGGGCTTTTATAAATCAAGGATGTTAACGAATGTCTTAGTTCTCTTTTTTAAACATTATTTTTCACGTGCACTGATTTCCTATAGTGTGTGGGTATCCTATGGAAGCTCAAGGGGCAGATCCTCCCAGATCTCACTCCACTGCCAGCAGCTCTGCTCTGTTCTGAGGTACCCAGTTCTGTGAGCTTTTCTGTCTCCTAAGATCCTGCATTTGTCCATGAATTAGAGAGGTGACAAGGATTTCCAGCTTTTTAGGGCTGCCATCTTAGTTGTGTGATTAAGACATCATAGAGGTTCGTTATCCTCTTTTGCCCCCATTTATGTACAAAGAGCTGAACTTCTTAACACCAGGAGACAGTCACAGTGCCACCAAGCAGAGCACTCACAGTAAAAACGATATTCCAGCTTTTTTTACCTTCAAAGGTACCAGTGTCCCTAAAAACATCAATTTTTCTGCACCTACGTGTTTTCTTTTTTCTGCTCTCCAGCTGGGTAGGTGAGTGGGGAACCTTGAGGTGTTTGTGCAACTAGGAATTGACTGCTGAAAATGTCACCAGGACACTGCTTTTGCTGTGTTCAGGGAAAGAGAAGTTGCTGCTGAAAGTAGTTTTAGAACAAGAATTATCTTATCAAGGATTGCATCAGAAATGTCCTGAACCTGTAAATAGAAGCTTCATGATTTTTTGTGATCCTTTGGCTATATCAGCATGATTACTTTGTTTATGGCCTTTTTTTTACATATGAAGGAAGCTTAGGATCACTGTTCATGGTTTTCATTTTTAAGTTCAATACTTTCATTTATCTTGCAGTCTGGAGTCTTTCTTGCCTGAGTAGACAGGTTTCTTTATCCTCACCTTTAAATGACATGACGTCATCTCCTTGCAAGTTATTCAGTGTGTTCATGTAGCCAGAAACATAGATTTTTTTGTTTAAACTCTTCTGCCATGGTGAAGAATTTTTAAGTACACATTCCTAGTGTATGACCTCTTTGGCTGTATGGTGATTATTAATATTACAGAAGCAGCTAAGAGGAAATTACATCAGTAGATAAGTTGAACTGTGCAATAGCAGAAGCTTTATTCACACTGAATACACTATTCATTTGCACAGAAAGATCATTTCTCAATTCAAAGAGGGATATTCTAATTTAAGGTCTAACTTCAGCCATATGTCAAAATCTCTACAGAAACAAAGCTTACCACTGTGCAGTGATCCTGTAAGAAACACATTCCCCTTTGTGGATGGGTACATGGTAGGTGCATCAAATCCTTGGTGCTCTTGTTTTTCCTGACATATTTCTTTCTATATCAGAACATATTTCAGTTTAGTCCATTTGCTAATTTAATGTAATGTGACCTGAAATAGGTCTAAAATAGAGAAAATACAATAGTTAGTTGTCTTCAGGTTAACTCCCCCCTAAACCTAGGCTGGGTTTTTATCATGCATTTAATCTTATTAGAAGGTGCTTTTCCATTACACTGAGAAAGTAAAATTTCAAAACACGCTTCTCTGAAACAAAATCATATGTAGAAATTTAATTGAGCATGGGTGATAATGACAGAGATCCCAGGCAAAGAAAGTTAAAAGGAGTTCTCTGCTCAGATGAACAGGAAAAAGCAGGAAACAGTGGCGTGACTCTCCCAATCAATCTTAGTGGAATGTCATTGCAGAGATAACTGGAAAACGTTCCGTATTTTGTGCAATACCTTCTAGTCTGGGGCCTCAGACCACTGAAAGGTGGGAGGGAAATCCTGTAGAAATTACTGTGCTTTTTGCCAGACGCTATCAAGAAAAGATAGTAACCCCCACCCACAGATTGCTCAGCACAGCCACCCACCCTTCCTATGCTGTCCTCGCTTCTGTGCTTGCACACAATAGGATTCCGTGGTTTCATTTGTATTTAAAACCACAGGCTGTCTGCCTTTGGTCACCGTCTTCACCTCTATTAATATAAATCAGAACTTAACAATGGAAGGCCCTAAATAAGTGTGCAGTGTGGATGACAAGCTTTTATAGTCATGTATCTCCACTCGGGTCGTGTCACACCGCCGTCATCGCTGTTCCTGCAGGTCAGAGCAAGGTCTTTTTCCTGGCCATGTATTAACCATAAGCCTTAGTGGAATGAAACACTGGAAAGGGAGTGTAGCAAAACAATGCTTTCATCCTGAAGCAATGTGGGGTTTGCAGAAAACCTGTCTTCTGACACGACTGACTTCCTGACATTGTTGATACACCCAGGTGAATATCTGATGGTTTTTATCTTAATTCTCTGATAAACACTTTGGAGTTCCTCCAGATTGATTCGCTTATTCTTGGAAGTTTTTGCTAGCAATGTATATACTTTTAATTTTGCCACGTTAGCAAAAGTAGAAGAGGATTCAGAATGATTAGTTTGAGAGGGTAGTTTGTTTTCTAAGCCCTTAATTCTTATATTCAAACCGAGGAGTCAGGGAAGAATGACAGAACTGGTGCAAACTCACAATCTGCTGAAATGACACATTAATTGAAACCAGGAAGATTCTGATGTAGGTAGAGTGAGGAATGAGGAGTGGATTTGTTTTGTTTGTAGGCCTGCTGGGTTTTGTTGGCATTTGTTGCTCTTTGGGTATGTGTTTTTATTTATTTATTTTTGCCTAGCCGTTTGTTAGCCTGCAGCTACTTGCCAGTATTTAGGAAGAACAAAGTCTGCTCAAATCACTGGTTATATTGCAGACAGATTTGGCTTATGTTTGCCTTGTCATATGACTGCAGTGTTGACATGGTTATTGGTGTGTCTTCCTCCCCAGAATTACACAGTACATTTTTTGTGTCCAAGGAGAGGAGAATTTGGCAAGGAGTCTAAGAAGCATCTGCCTCTTTCCTGTTGTTCTCTCTCTCTGTTACTGAGAGTAGGGCAGTCTCATGGACAGCTCTAAATTTAGCTGCTAATTTTCATCTTAGGAGTCTCTTCTGCTTAGATTTTGGCTGGGAGGGATACCTAGGTGAGATGAAAGTTCTGGGTTTGTACCTACTGAGTTGCACCCGCCCTGGGGAATATGCCCCTGTACTTTTTGTAAGGTCCCCAGATTTTCCCAGATCATAAAACCCCAGCGAGGTCCTTGTCTGACTCGTTTGTCAACAGTTGAAAAACTAACTTGTTTAGAATAGGACTTAATTCTTTACAGCCCTTTGAAAGGGATAGAGCAAAAGGCAGTATAAAGGACCTGAAAAATTATGTGCCATGATGGTCTCTTTACATGTAGATGAGTAGGGAAGAGAGTTTTTCCAGGGAATACTAATTTTTCTTTATACAGTTGATTGGAATGCAGTAATGAAGCTCCATATTTTCAGTCACTTGTCAAATATTACTTCTTGCAGTTAAGAGACTTCTGAACTGGACAGAAATGGGCAGAATGGCATTCTGTTGGAGCAAAAATATCTTCCCTTACATTTGATTTCTGCCTGATATAACTGGGATTTGAGTCCTTGTATACCTAGCTGAGAGGTTAATTTTTTTGCATCATATTTGACATTTGCCCGTAGCTGGAAAGTATGAGAGCAGATTCCACAAAGCAAACACTGAAATCCCAAAAAGAGATGTCATACCTATTGTACGGTTCCACCAGCAAAGTGGTGAACTTCCTTCATATCAAAATATTTAAACAAGAATATTATATGTTATATGCATGTATACGTTATATATACGTGTTAGACTGATGGTAGTATAATCAGAGTGAAGTGGCACCTGTATTACTGATATTGCCCTCCATACATTCACTGAAGTTTATCCTTTCTACTCAAATCAATTTTTTCGTGAGGTAATACTGAGAACATTTACAAAATATGTAGAATGAGAACATTTACAAAATATGTAGAATATCAACAATATGAATTCTCAAAAACTATGTTTTCAGGTACAGACTTGGAGTCAGATGTTAAACAAAATTGGTGTAGTTCCTAGATTTCCGGGGAGCAGCTCCAATTTGCATCAGCCAAAGATTTCTCCCCATTTCATTGAAACAGCAATTTTCATGCAAGACACACCAGACATCACAGGATTCCAGTAGTTCCGGCCCATTTGTCTGCTGCTGCTAGGAAGTTGTTTACTCTTTTGTATCACTCTCTGCTGACGTCTGCTCACTGAACAATGTCATCAAATTTCCTGTTTTTTGGCTTGTGGAAAAGTAGCTCCCCCACCTTATGTTAAAGCTTTGCTGTGTGGAGATCCGTGGAGCCGGATGCGCCCAGCAGGCAGGATGTGAGGTTAAATGCAGCATAGCTAAATAAATAAAGTAGGTGTTCGGTTGTGAACTAGAGCTGCCTACCTGCCAGGGGGGGAATAAAGCTGACAATTCAAACATTGAGCAGTGATAAAATATTTGTTTCAGGTTGTGAGGTTTTTTTTTTTTAAATGACTTTTGGATTTTTTTTTTTTTCCGTGAGTGTGTTTTCTTGTAGCATTATGTTAGTAACTTCCTGAAGCAGCCTGAAATAGTATATAGTGTGGTGCTCTGTGATGTACGAGTGAAAACACCTCTGTCCAGGTATTGCACAACACTCTGCAAGCTGTTGACTGTGCAGCTGCTGGTGCTGTAATTCTGTGGGCAGAGGAACTGTCAGCAATGTGTTCATCAATAGCTCCTCTGCGAGCTGGCGCAGCAGTCCGGTGCTGAGGTCAGAGGTACTGACACTCTGCCAGGGAGCTGATCCCCTTACATTTTTGGTTTGCTTGTTTTCTGGCCAGTGCCACAGGATTACTAACTTCCACTTGGACAAGAAGAGTGATGAGCAGAGCAGACCTTAGTTCAACAGTTCTTCCAGGCAAAGCTTGGGGCAGCTTTTGTTGATAATAACAATATCATCATATTAGCCTCCTGTCATCCATAGCACGAGGGAAGAATCTATTGGAAAAAAACCCCATCCAAACTTTGTAAAAATAGGGCACACTCTGTATCTTGTGGTACCCAAACCTTGTGCTTGCCTTTCTTCTGTAGGTCTGTCATGCTCCAAATGGTTTCCCCAAGCTTAGTGCTACACTCTCTCCAAAACATATTTTTCCTTTCTCCAAGGAGCTTGTATAATTGGCAAAGAACATTTGATCACTTCATGAAAGCAGTTCTTGTAAGGAATCTCCAAGGTCCTTTATTCAATAAACCAAAACACCGACCACCAGAAAAAAGAAAAAAAACCTCACAACTTGGAGCATTTGGAGTTGCCCTGCAGAGCACTGAAAAAGTCCAGGAGCATCTGATGACAGAACTACAGGGTGTGCTGGAGTGGAATATAGGAACCATCCCCCCATTGCAGAGGTTGAATTTGCCGTTGTTTTTTTAAAGGCTTTTATTAAAGTACAGCCAGAACATTTTCCCTAGTGCCTTTCTCTATTAAATTCAGTTTTGTTGCACTGTCTCAGTGATGCTTTCAGTAACTGAAAATAGTCTGTGCAAAGTACTGAGTGTAGAGCATGTGGGCTGTCACCTCATTGAAATGCTGAGTTCTTGTCATCTTTTCTGACATCTTCATTCTTGGATCTCTGCAGAAACAAGAATGCTGTTTCCCTCAGAGTATCTTGCATTATGATCAGAAAGGAATATAGCGGGTTCCCTCGCAATCCAGAGTTCCTGTTCTTGCAGCATCCTTCATGCATCCCTAATGGGGCCCATAGTCAGGATATAGAGAAATGAACTGGATGCAGTACCCAGCCATGGGTACCTCTGTGAATCTGCTTTACATCTCCCGGTGTTTGGTTGCATTTCGAATGGATTTGTCTCAATAAAATCATACCAATCCCTAAACATGAACATTTTCCAAGACAGGTTACTAAGCTGGGTAAGATGCAGTCAACTTGCACTTCAGTCAGTTAAACCCTTGCAATGAAAACCTTGCACTCTGCACAAGTGAAAATATAAAGTTGATCTAGTCCCTGGTGTAGACCTGCCCGTAGCACAGGACCCACATCAGTCACCTTCCGATTTGGAACAAGCACTGTCTGTGCTGAGGGAGGCTCAGGAAAGAAGCAGGAAAGGAGACGGCTGCAGACAATGAGTTCAGTGCCTAGGCAAAGGTAACGCTTCATCCAAACAATTGGCATTGGCTTCTACCTCTTTGTTTCTCCCCTGCCCTTCTTCCTCTCTGTGCATTCCCTGTTCCCTCCTCTACATATTTTCTGAAGTTCATCCTGTATCTTTGTGCCTTCCCATCAGATAACAGTGGTGGTGTTAGATTCTTTTGACCTCTGCCCTCCCCCCCCAATACACTTTGCAGAATTGTCCTCTTAAATTTCTCCGGTGCTCTTTTTCATTCCCCTTCAAAGCTTCTGCCGAAGTTTGAACCTCTAATGGTGTTACAGCCAACAAAAATAACCTTCAGGGTTACATTTCCTCCATGGCAAGGCTGGATTTAACTCACAATTGCTTGGGGGGACTGTAAGGCTGGATAGACATCTGCATCATGGGGGAGAGGGCAGCAAGGAAGCAGCTCTGCCACCCAACCTGCTCCTGCAGAGCTCTGCACAGCAGAGCTCCCCAGCAGCCCTAATACAGTGTATTCCTTATCCTCCAGTGGAAGAGGAGAGCTCAATAAATTGTGTCTCCAGGGCATCTTAGTACCAACCTCCTTTCTGGGGCCCTTGACAGGGACTGAGCCAAAGGGCTTAAAATCTGAGCCGTCTGCCTCCTGCTCCTGGTTAAATTTATTCATAACTTGCCCTGATGGAGATTTAGAAGTACAGGTGTAAGCTAAAACTCCTGAAAAGATATCATTCATTTTATTTCTAACAAATAAATTCCAGATGTTTGCCTCTGACTCCTGGAGTGCTGATATGATCAGCTTGAGGCTCCAGTTGTTCAGTCTTGTGTTAGATGACAGAACAGAGAGGGAAATGAATGCTCACCATTGCCAGTGGCTCGCAGTCAAAGGGGCATAAGTTTTTCCAACCAGATGAAAAAATGAGAGAATTCCAGAGGAGATTGTGAGAGCTGTATTGAGAAAACTGGCAGGCACTGCAGTGATGGTGCAGTAATAACTAGATTTAAAAGAAAATAAAAATAATCTTTTATGACAGGAATACTGCAAGTAATGGAACATTTCAGGAACAAAATATGCTATCATGTAGTGCAAAAAATAGGTCTGTACTTATCAGAAGGTGTTTCCTGCTGCAGACTGTGAAAAGCTGCTTATGTGGGAAACACTGATTTGCATAGTGCTGCTTGCAAAGGCTCTAACTAATTTCTCAAAGTCAAACTTGGGGGAAGAAGTGTTTTTTTCTTGACTGGCAGAGCCAACAGATTATTCTCAGTCTAGAAAAAATAGCAAGGCAGTCCAGTGTTAGTCCTGGTAATTCTATATGCCCTATATGCCATGCAGATTTCGAAAAAAAATCGTATAGGTTAAAAATACAGAGGAGAATTGCAACGCAAAATCATCAGTGGAGTTAAATTGCCATAAACTCTGTGAAGTTCTGTCTTGAAACTTGGTCTGAAGTAGACATGTAATATGTGCAGTGTGAGTTGTGACACCCATAGTTTCATGTTTAGAGTATCAGCAAAATATTTTTCCCAACATGGGCATGTTTCTCTTGTAAAAAATTCAAATCAGTCTTAAATGTTGTAAGTAGTACTAGTTTATGGTGCAAACAAGCCATGCTTTACTTCCTTCCCAGAGAGTACATGGGTAGCAATGGCAGGGTTGTGTTACTTCAGAATAAAGAAGGGGCGTGAGGCTGGAACAGCACCCACGCTTGGTTGGCAATGTATTTGTTTGATTTGTCTGACAAAGTAACTCCCCAGTGATCAGCATCAGGGCCAGCTGCTCAGAGAGGGAAGGACACAGAGAGTCATAGTGGACCTTAGTTTGTACAAGTGTCCTCTTTAGCTTTAATTGCCCATGGAACTCGGAAGAGGAGGTGTGTAAGGACACAGAATCCGTGCAGCGAACGCACCAGATAATCTCTTCCACTAGCAGGAGATTGGCAGCTGTGTCACTAAACCATGGCAAATCTTGCTTGCTTCATCTGGAAAGTATTTCTGGGTACAACCTCATACTGTGGCCTGCAAATTTTGTTACTCTGTTTTGTGGGGAACATACTGTGAGTAATTTATGTCTAATGCAGTAGTGGTTTGATGCCACCTCTAATGTGTTCCTGCTGTTTCACATAAGGGTTTTTTTGTTGGAATATATTTGAATGTTCTTAGCAAAATTAGATTACAGAATATAACTGGATTAAATTATGCATCTTGCAGTGTATTCTGAAGTCATCTAGAGTACTACATATTGGTTCAAATTAAGCAGTGAAGAAAACAATTAGAACTTTGGTGTTCCATAGTAGGTGCTTAGACTGTACATGTTAGTGGCTCATAGAGTTAGTCAAAATATGTTCCTGCCGCAACCTAGCACTAAAATTATGAAGTTCAACATTGAGCAGTAAAGCATTTGTTTTGTCTTTGGAGGATAAGGATAAAAGAGATGCAGAAAAATCTGCTAACCACACAAATATGAATGTGGTAAGAACATTTGTCCTGGCTTAAATGAACGTGCAAATGCATAAAACAAGTCAAATGAAACTTCCCATGATTGAAAAAAGTTCTCCTAATCAAGGACACTGTTCTGTCCTACATCTGTAGTAAGTAAGTACAGCCTTGTGTTCAAAGTTCATAGAGGAAGAAAAAGAAATCAAGTGATCTGTCTGAGTAATAAAGTTTTCAAGGGCCTGATCAACGTAATTTTTCAATGAGTTTATAGGTTTACTTTTGTTTTTTAATTCTCAAAGTAACCTATAGTTTTACTGTAGCTTCATTTGAACTGTTAATAGCATGAGTCTGTTTTTTCCTGTCACATCAGACATTAGATTTTATACTACAAACTATTTATCCATGATATCTAGTTTATTTGTAATGTGTTATATTTACTGCTTCACACAGGCTGTCTCTCCCATTCAACAGGTTTATAGAAATGCAGTATAATTTTTACACAAAGCAATAGTTTTGTTTTATTCTAGTCCTACAAATTTCCATCTAGGTTTTGGTTTTGTGTCCTAGAAGTCTGGCTGAGCTCAGAGTCGGGCCGTGAAACTACACTAACTTGGATATTTCATTAATAGGATTTCTCTGTTTGCTTTGGATGTTCCTCTAGTATTTCATTGCTTGGGGGGAAAAGGCAAAAGAAAATAAATGAATACAGTTGGTTTTTTTACTCAGCTTTGCTAGAGATACAGAGGAGTTTCTCTTCTGCGTGTCGCAGGCAAGGCTGAGGAGCTCTGAGTCCCCACAGTTTGGTTGTGCAGATACAGCATCCATCCTCCCCCAAGGGAGGACACTGAGGCTTGCAAATTAACATTTCCTGCTATAATTTCTGGTAAAAGCTCCCTGCCAGAGCTATCAGCAGTCTGGATCACTGTCTGGGAAGAAACACTTGGTGCAGGGGAGGAAGAAGGAAATGGTGACTGTGAACTTATTAATGGTGTTGCCAGACAGGACTTCAATGTCTATTTTCTCTTGTTTGTTCTTTGGCATAAAGCTTTTGCGTTTGCAGCAGAAGGCCCAGGCCCACTGCATCCTTAGAAAAACCAGCAGAGTGAGGATCATATTTTGAAGAGTTGCAAAACAGATTAAATGAGCTTCCACCTCGTTAAATGCCAGAACTTGTATCTTGAGGGAGATTGATTTTTGATAGATAACAGTTTTCCTTGCAGCTAATCATGGGCATTCTTCGCATAGATTGACACTGTTTTGTTATATAATGACTTGGTGGAGCCTCTTTCTTTCATATTGCTCCTTCTAGTCCATCGTTGTTATCCATGTGGAATGAGGATGTCACTGCCTGACTGAATGGTGCCACTTGGAGTTCTGTGTCATAGCCACCTGTGCACAGCTCCAGCACTGACTGCTGTTGTAGAACCATTGTGCCACTCACAGCTGCAATACCAGACCTTTTTAGATGAGCCAGATAGATTTAGGTGTCAATGAAATTGTGCAGAAAGTGGTAGGTACCTGGTGATCCTAATATTCGAGAAGTTGCTTTGCTGCGCTAGTGTTGGCTCTGCTCGCATTTTGCAGTCCTTGCTGGGAGCAGCAGAGAACCTGCTCATCTCAAAGGTCATGCACAGTGCTGGTGTTGAGACAGCCCTTATGGAAGGGCCCACTCAGGCATCTGAGGACTTGTAGCCTGAGGAGTCTAATAAAGCTTCTGACAAAAAATGTTCTGACGTCCTGCCCAAATTAAAGGGAAGACAAGCACCATTTTAAAATGTGTTCAAATGACACATGAGAAGTCCACATCTGCTCGACTAAATACACATTTTAAGGAGTGCTGGCTGAGTGCTCAGAAGTGTTCATGGTTTTATACAGCAGTTAGCCATCTATGCAGTTTGCAGGTGAATGCACGTGTTTACATTATAGATTTATTCAGTGTTTTTGCATCTTCTCTTCTTACCCCCCCTGCATGTTACAGATCTTTCCTTCAAATTTTGTAACTGCAGCAAGACTCTCTGTGACAGTTTCACTGACGTCATATAACCTGTAAAAGTATCTGATGGGAGTATCTCCAGTTGGTGTCTCTCATTCCTGGAAATCTCAAGGTTGAATAATTTATATAAGGCTATTCAACATCTATAGATTATTACCTGCATAATTATGGCCCTTGTACTTTATTTGAGAAATGCAAACATGGTACCTGGAGAGAGTATATTTGGCCAGTATTGATGTCAATGAACTTCACTGTGGGCAGCATTTCATCTCAAGTGGATATTTGATATCCAGCTGAATTTGTTTACCAGTTGAGGACTTCAGTGTCAGAGTGCTTTGTGGGCTTCCTTGATTTGATGATGGGTTGTTTATTAAAGGGCTGCCTTGAGGGAGACTGCGCTGCTGAGACCTCGGTTGGCATAGCTTTAGTCCTGTGAAACTTTACTAGGAGGTGGTAACATTCTGGTTGCTTGTGCATTTCTAGGGTGAAAATCGTGCTCTGTAATAATTCATTTTATACCAGCAGCATCTTCTTTGGCATATCCAGTAGTTCTTTTGTAAAGGAAATGCTTCTCGTAGGCAGAATGTGCAGACATTGCTTTGTATCAAAGATAATGGTATAATTACACAGTTTTATTTTCAATTAAATTAAATAAATAGAGTGTGCCTACCACAAATCGAGATGGAGTGAAATTCTATTTACAAGAGAACTAGAATGAAAAACAGTTTTGTTGCATCAAGTTCTACTTACTTGCAGTTCTAATTATAATGAAAATCCCACTTTATTAAAGAGATGACGAATTTAGGGGTATTGGCATAACTGTAAAAAGGTTCTATTCTACTCAAGGAAAAAAAAGAGTGATTCCATCTACCAAGTGTGTAATATTTAATGAGCCCTGTGGGCTGGCAGAAGCACTGAGTGTTACTGAACCAGAGTCAAGCAGAAAACCAGTGTCATGTTTCAAACTACCCTGTAGGTCCTCAGAAATGAAGAGGCATCTGTATTAGAAGAAGCCAGTCAACCCCTCAGCCAGTGGAGTTCCTAGTGGTCAAAGAAAGGGATTCCCAGGACTCTTTAATCTCTTTGCCTGTTTTCCTCCTTATCATAAAACCTATTGGATTGGCTATTGCTGGGAACAAGGAAAATTAATGCTGAACCTTAGCCTCAAAAAATGATGTACTACTGTGAATTTCCTTATGTTTTTTAAAAAGATACCTTGAATATGCCTGCAGTCTCAAGTCTTCATGTGTTGGAGACAAAGTTCTCTATTTAGAAAAGGTTTGTCTGCCAAGAACTTCTCTTTTGGCTTTCCCAAATATCATCAGACAGTTACACTCAGCCTGAGAAACATGTACTCAATAGAAAAAAATACTGATGCATTTATTATTAATATGGAACATTTCTCCTTCACTGTACTGGCTGCTGTCCCACTGACTTCACATTTATTCTACCTGCAAAATTACATCTGAGGCAGCACCTTTGCTGTTGCTCAGAGCAGTTCCCAGGCAGGGCTGTGAGTTTGTGCACCCCTAAGGTCCCTTTTGGGCCACAGCAGGTTCACAGACATCTGAGTAATCCATGTGAAGGTGTGGTGGCTGGGAGAATGGGGAAGAAGGAGGAGAAGGAGGCACGTCCATACAGTCAGCATCCAGTCTTGGGGAACTAAACTCGCACATTGAGGATGCCAATTTATGCAAAGGTTGGAGATTTGTAGGATAAAGCAGCAATCACAGGAGCTCCTGTGCAGTTCTCAGCAGGTCAGGAGGGGTGATCTCAGCTTGCTGCCTGCCCAGCTGTGGTCTGACAGCAGTTTGCTGCAGGCCCTTTGACATTGCTTGGGAATGTCTCCTTTTATGATAATGGATGGCAGCAGGTAGAAAAAATTACTATGGTCATGAAAAGCCTGAACTGTGTCTACGCAAACTATAGGTTATTAATGACAATAGAAGAAGCAGGTTTGTTCCTTTACAAATGTAGGTTTAGGACAAAATAGAGATCTTCTAGGAAGTCTGTCAGATCCACTGACTGGTTTATGCTATTTTTGGGCTGTACTCTCTTGCTTTGCTTGGTCTGTTTGTGACGATTGCAGTGTTGATAGATCCAAGCCATGAAAAGTTTGTCTGACATAAAGAAAGTAATTGAAAAACTTCTTTATTGTCAGCTGAGTCTGTTCAAATCCAGATGGTTCAAAGAAAACTGTTGCTGAAATTCATATGCATAAGGGAAAAACCAAAAACTGATAATGATAGAGTTCTGTTGTATTTAGATGCATCTGTAATTATCTCTAAAATAAAACTAGCAAGTGGTATCCACCAGAAAGAAGAGAACCAGCTGATAGATATGAAACAGATTAGCACTTACTGCTACACTCCAGGATCTTGCAGAATCACAAGAGAGCAAGGAGTTTTAATAATATTAAACAATAGAACTACTGTGCCATATTTAAGTCTCCCAGAGTGCCGTGCAGCTCAACTGTTAAAATGCAGGCAGGAAGAATTTTCCTCAGGGCCAGAAGAATGTAGTATTTGTACTAAAGCGTCTGCTCAGGTTGGGGGGATGGAAAGTCAGCCACAGCCTGCCTGCAAAATTAATACACCTGAGGCGGCAGCAGGCGAGAGAGAAGTTCCTTTTCCATTAGACAAAGACGTTGGTAAAGTCAAAGGCTGTATTTACTTGTTTGGAGTTATGCAAACCCCAACATATTTAATGCTCTGATTTTAAATGCGTCGTGGCTGATGACTTGCAAGACCTAAAGACCAGTTTCTTCTCTGACTTGGCTAGCCTTGGCATCTGGGTAAAAGTTACTTCTGCCAACAGATGAGAGATGACAGCACACTGAAACTTTTATATCAGTGCTGGCATATGAGGAGTGAGCTGGTCCCCAGAGCAGTCCTAGCCAGTGGAGTAACCAGGCTTGTGTCAGCTGGTGGGAAAAGGGGAGAGAAAATAGGTCTCTCAGCCTTCTGGGAATTGCTAGGCACGTTGTTTTTATGTGGCTGCCATTAAAGGATTTTGTGAGATAGAATATGGCTGGTCCTGATTGCCAAGGGGGAAGCAGAGCAACTTCAGAGTTGTTGGAGTAGAGGGAAGAGCTGCTTAAACTCAGAGTTGAAATATCCATACAGATATGCTGTTCAGCTGCCTATGAGGTACCATCTCCTAGAGGCAATCACAGCCCTTATTTGCACTTAACCCCAGAATGCCAAGGATGCCTGACTTTGGAGGACGTTTGCTCTGAAGTGCAGAGTGTTCCATCTGACCCTTGAATTAGGTGCTAATGCCTTAAAGATGACATCTTTTTTTCATCTGAAACAGTTCAGTTTCTGCATGTTGCACATTCTATTCCTGTTTGAACAGCTGAAAATGTTCATACTACTTTTTTTTTTCGTTGATAAAGGCATCCATTTCTGTAATCTATGTATAGAAAACCATTATTATAGGGTTTAAAAAATTCTTCTAAAGTACGAGCCAGATCATTTAAGCTGCTGTTTTTCTCTTAGTGCAGGATATAACTACAGATGCCTCACAGCATGCCCTCACCACACAGAAGAATTTGACTATAGTGAGCAGCCCAGGGATTCCACATGGGGAGACCTCTCAGCTGCCAAAGTTCTGTTCATATTTGGCCTGAATGGAGAAGTTCTTGCAAAAACTTTCAGTCAGAAAGTGGAGACCTTAATGAAGACCCCAGTGAGTCATCTCAAATCTTAAGATTGCGAAGAATTAGGGTGTTTAAATTCTGTGCTAGTTGGTCATAATAACATTTGGCAAAATGATGACCATGAGGCACAGATCAGTGTTAAGGTTATTCACATTTCCAGAGTTGCTGTGGAGTGTATAATTCACATTTTTTTCTCCTCTAAACAGAGGAATAGATGAAATTTCAAGCGCTGTGTACTTGTGCGTAGACCTATACAGGTCTAAAAGGGATTTCTGAATTAGGAAGATGCTGCAGGAAATATAACCTGTTGGATTTGAATGGCTTTTGGTATGAGGACTTGTTTCCATTCAACTTTATTCTTTTTGGACAGAAGAAGTCAGTGTGGATTAACAAGTAAATGGCTTTCTTCTTCTGACTCGTCTGTGATACATTCTGTCCTTTTTGTGTGTGCGGTTCACTGAGAGTGGGGACTCTTGTGGAAGTACACAGTGTGAGATTTGGAGAGTCACTTTGCTGGAGTTGTGTCTGCTTACCTTAGAAACCTACAATAATACTGTGGTTACCAAGATGTGATATAACTGGTGTTTAACAGCAACATCATTTTGAATTTCAGAAATAAGTGTTTTCCAGGTACCACTCATTATCCAATGGTCCCGATATTACCCGTGCCTGGTGTGCTGGGACTGTCTCTTTCCCGCAGTGCCTCAGTTCCTCTGAATTTAAAAATGGAACCAGCAACCATTTCTGGTTGCCCTTTTCAAGTTTGCAGATCTGTGTAATAGTTCCATAGGCATGCTGAGAGATAATGACATTTATTTTATCACTTCAATACCCTATCAGGAGCTAGGAAAGTCTCCCATATTATCAGCATGTTCTGTGTAAAAGTTCTGACCTTTACTAATGGCAGGGACTGCTGACTGGCTTTTTCTACTGTCATTGTACAATGTGACCACAGTGGGACACTCGTCTGGGCCAGAGGCCACCGAGGCCTTACCGCACTGCAGATGATAACACAAGTCACTTTGGGACAACATCGTTAATTATTCCCAACTAAGCAGAATGATTTACTTTTGCATGTGCCATGCTTGCAGCTTGATAACCAAAGTTTCCTGTAAAGAATAAGGGGAGAATTTTTAAACAGTACAAAGCAGGAGTTCTTGGTTGTGTCTAAAGTGTGTGAGAAGGCAGCGAGCGCAATTTCCCAACAGCATTGCTGCAGTTCTGTTCTAACTTGGCTTCCCTTACTGCAGTGCAATGGCACTGAGGAAATGCAGTGGGGAACCAGGCCCAGAATACAAACAAACAAACATATATATAATAGTGGTTGGCATGTGTGGCAAGCTGAACATGTAGCCAAAAGTCAGCAGGGTCCTCCCCATGCCCGGGAGAGTCCTGATGGAGCTGGGTTAGCCCTGGTGTTCAGCACTGTGTGCTGCCACTCCAGTGAAGCAGTCCCTGTGCCACCAGGCTGTATATCTCTGCAGATCTCCTTGCTGGCTTCCTCAGGACCTGGATTAACACAAAACTTGCCTCAAGACTGAGCAGTGGAGGTGGGGCTGGATTTTGGGAGTGGTAGAGGTGTTGTCAGGACATTGGCAACTGGAGAGTGCGTCGTGTGGCTGAATGGCCAGCAGCCTGATTGATGTGAGAGCTCTGGCAACTCGTTACAATCAACAGAACTTCTCACAAAAACTTCAAGTTTTTGTCCAAGTTGTGTGTGGTTCATGATGTGAATTAGAGGCTGGAGTTTCCCTCTCAGGAGTTCATTTATGTAAAACTGGTTCATAACGGATACTAAAACTTAAGAGACAGATTAAAAAAACAGAGGGTATGTTACCCCATCACTTACTGTCTGCTGTATTGTTACATGGCAGCACTGTAGGTAATTCTTCCAGGAGTCAGTCTGAAACAGAAAATAGATAAAAGGAGAATGATACCAGAATAAAACCTTTCTTTCTACTGGTGTTCTGTATCTTGTAATATAGATACAAATCTGTATTGTTTTTTGTTGAGAGAGATACATCAGTGGGAACCCCATTTAGATTAAAAGCTAGATTTTATCAAAGCACTGAGTCAAAATGCTACATTATGTGAATTCAGAGTCTGTGACATTTGTCTACATCTTTTATGAAACAGAAATAGGAAACAATATCAAGGGCTGGAATTCACAGGTTTCATCTAGGCTGAGGTTTTGGTAAATTTTAATTGCTTTTCAGAACTCATGTTTTTGTATTGTGGCAAAGAATAAACTGACGCTGTAAAGCATTGGGTCTTTGAAAGCCAGGCTCACTTTTGTCCTTGAATCTGTTGAGCAAAGGCAGAAACCTTGGATTCTTTATTCTCTTATTCTTTATTCAAACTGTTGTGGCCTGCAAAGAACAAAAGAAGGAGCCGCATAGGGCCAGACTCCTGGTTTGTTTACACTGAATTAAATCCATGATATATTCTTTGTATTTGATGGAATTACTCTGAATTTCACTGTTGCTAACCAGGTCAGAATTCAATCTGTTGACTATAAAATTCATTTTATGTTCTAAACAGTTGTGCCCATCAGAAGATCTGCTCAGACAGCATTTTATGTTACTTGTACCAGTGCTGAGTTTGTAACAGCAGAGTACTAGCAAAGTTTGCAAGAGGACAGGAACAGTCATGTTCAGTGTCTCGCAGAAAGTGCATGGAAAATAGGAAGCTAAGTCTTAAATGATCTACTTAGATAGATTTCCACAGAGAAAGAAATAGGTAAATGACCATGGATTGGATTACTATTCATGTATTTCAGAAAGTGATAAAGGTTTCTATAAGCAAATTAAAATGTGAATTGTGAAAACCTGATCCTGAATATGAAGACTTTATTGCCCAGAAATGAGAGCCACACGAAGTCACAAAGCCCCTCTCTGTTGAGACAGAGCACCACCCTGATATGACCTGGGTGGACAAAATCCTGGACCTTGTCATACCAGTTTATAGCGAGTGGGTTGTTTCCCAGCTTTCAGCATCCAGAAGGATTTTGCTAAGGTTTCCAAGAAAGTGTATTATCATGCAAAATTCAAATTTCATCAGGCAATAGAACCCAAATAAATTAAAGTTTAAGATATGGTATAAATATATGGGTTAATTTGGGCTTTCATTTTCTGGGGTAATAAATCTGTGCTTAAAATGGCAGGTTAAGAGAAAGCATATTTTTTCCTTTGTAAAATGAATCCCTTTGTTTTTCTTAGAATTATCAATATTCAGTTTATGCTAACAGTTCTGTGGCTCCCAGCGTATCTTATTCATGTCAAATCTTAATGATGACTCAACTCATGCAGATTTGTATCATGTACCCAGTATATGCAGAAAATTTAAGTATGTATTTTACAACTACATAGGAATTTTTGGTGATGTCTTAAAATATTGATCTGAGTAAAGTGATGAATTTTGTGGACTGTAGTCCATTAAGACCAGCAATGAAGTCATGTGTCTAATCATTGTAGTTATCCGTGCCCTATACTGTAGTGAGCAGAGCCTTGAGGTTGAAGTCTTCATTTGAAGGGGCAATTAGTTAGTGTCACGCTGCTGACAGAAATTCTCTGCTGAGAGCTCAATGCTCAGATCAGCTCTACAGCAGCAGTTTCCATCTGCTATCCATTCAGCAAAAGTTTGTGTCACCTCTTTGTTCGAGTCAGTTGCAGGAAAAATAAGCTGTCCATTTTCTCCTGCAAATGCTAACCTGGGAAAGGTGAGAGGAGCAACAGGAGCAGAAGTGCTCCCAGCTGCCCTTTAGGGAGGGATACTTAGCTGGAGGCCAGGGCTGTGTGCGGTGATTCCATGCCCAGGGGAAGAGCCACTCCTGTCGTCTGCGCAGCTCCATCTGTGGCAGAAGGGAAGTGATGGAGCAGCTGTGGATTTCCAACAAGATTCCCCAGGATGCCAGCAGCTCCCTGCCAACCCTTCTCATGAGTGGGTGATGCTGCAGCAGAGGGTTACCCTGGGCTGTGTGTGCTTTAAAACATCCCACAAAAAGAAGTGTCTTAAGAAGGTCAGCCTCCAGACGGAATGTGTTTGTCCCTCCGTAGAAGGAGCATTGCATGGAGGTCAATAGCCTGAGGATTTTTGGGGGGCTGACTCTGCCCAAAATTTTAGGAGGTTTGCTCTCCTCTCCAATTGGTCATGGTAAGAGGCATTTTGGAGAAAACCAAGATATGAGACCTCTAGAAAACAGGAGACCTATGGGCTGCTTTGATGTGTCCCACATGCCAGGCACGCAGTTTATCACCACAGGGAATATGTGAATCAAGCTGGCTTTATATCCACCCTTTATTTCTTTCTGCATTTATTCATTGAGCATAATCATTTAAAGTTTTTCTAGCTGTAGGAAGAAAAAAACCCCATTCCTGTAAGCTCTGTTCTGGTAGAATACAAAGAATGAGTCATAGCAAGAAGTACTTTACCAGGTTATATCAGGTCAACATTGAGTTTGTTGTACTTTAATCAGATCAGTAACAGTTGTTTGGATCTGTGTTTTTAAAGCTTATTTCACTTGTTTTTATTTACCAAACATTCACTTTTCTCAGGACATTGGAAACACAAACTATTTCTATCAACAATTTCAATGTTTGCAGCTTGGCTGCTACAACACAGAGATCATTTCTGGGGAGCCTTGAGCTGCTCTCAGCAGTCAGTAGACAATTTCCCCTTTGACAGCTGTCAATCACATGTGGCTGATGCCATTGCCTTGGGACAGATCTCACTTTGTACTGGGGCCAGGACTCGTTCCACCTGACAGAAACCACAGTGTTCCAACCAGACAGGCTAATTTGAGGGAAAATAAGTGCTACCAGCAGTAGTTCAGTGGATGAGAATGTAAAAGGGCTGCAATTGCTGTGTGTAAGCATTTGAAGTAGCCACAGTCACATTTGCTGTACTTAGGTTTGCGTCAGCAGCTCTTTGGCAACGGACCCAGCCCTATCACAGTCAGTTCCAGGAATCTATAACTAGTTTTACCTCTGTCTTCTCATACACTTTCTTACCAATCTGTGGCTGCCTGGAAGGCTGTCACATGTGTAAGTCGTGTCTGCCAATCTGAAAATGTACTTGGGCTTTTGTTTTTCAACTAGGAAAGAAATTTCAAGGAAGAAGTAGAAAAAGGTGTGAAGCTTGCAGCATCAGAGGTGCTTTTAAAGCTCATTTAGTTCACTGGTAGTTGAGAGTTTCTGCTAATCCTTGCTGAAGCCTTGATTTTTGACACAATGCTTAATCACCATGTTACCAGCAGCACACAAAAAGTTGAAATGATTAATCAAGTTATTTGAACAGATTTCAATGGGATTAAGAATTAACTCGAGTTCACCAAAATTTTCCAGCTGAGATGCAGAAGGGGTTTTTCTTCTACTCAGGACAGCAAGTTAATGTGTAACAAGACAATTTATCTCATTTGGGCAGTTCTTGTGATTTACGCTTAAATAGTGCATAGACAGGTGCTTTCAGTGCTGCAATAGCCACAGATTTCTGGCAGAAAAGTTTGCTGTTTGATGACTATTCACTCACAAACTTTTTAAAAGAAAGAAGCATCTGAGAAAGAGTAACTGACAATAGTGGCGTTATCTCATTTGTTGATATTCCCCTTGGGCTGGGACTGATAGTCCAAGTGTACACTGGCCTGGTAGATGGGGTTTTGCATCCTCTCAGATACCAGTGAAGTTCATCTCAGGCCCATCATTCAGTGACGCTGGAAACACTTGCTGTTTTATGCTGGCAGTTGGAGTGTGCAAAAAAATGTGTCAAGATTTGATTTGAAGTACAGTTATGGCCAGAGAAGGGACTGTAAAAGTATGTCTTACTCCACAGATGTTCTCCCTCCATGTCCTTCAGGCGCTTCTGCTGATTTACTGATTCAGATGAGTAGTAACTACTGTCAGTGCTATAAAACCAGTAACTCTGGTGCAAAGAGATGGATTCCCTCTTGTGTGCATTATCAGCAAAAGTATTTGCTGTTTTCTAGTGCGGATTTTGAATAATTGGATGATGGCCACAAGGGAGAATAAAGCAGCTTGAGTTTTCCAACTGAAGAGAGATTTTTGGTCTCAAAATTAGAAAAAAAGACTGGGGAGTATTTAAACTAATCTGATCTGACCAGAATGACTGAATAAATCTGAAACCCCTCGATGTCATTTTAACATGAGCTCTTAAAGGCCCTCTTAAACAGGACAGACAAACACTGGTTCCTGGCTTTTTTTGCAGGCACTAGGTTGCCATTTTTCCTTGACTCATGTTTCTTGCTTATTTAATGTTGCAGTGATGACTTCCAAGTTGATAAATAAATAAAATCACACATGAGAAACTGTGAGGGCTGAGCAATGGAGCAGTAAGGTCACAGAAAGAATGGAGCGTGCAATTCTAAAAGGTTTTTCTGTGGGATGTGCTGATGATTCTTTAAAATTACTTAATGGAAAAATTCCAGGCTGTAAAGCAATAAATCTGATCTTCAAGTGTGGTTTTAATATTGAAAAAGAACAATGTAAAAATGCCACCTTTGTGCTCAACAGCTCTTTTCTTTGGACATTTGAATCCAGAGATGTCTTCTGTTTACTGCATTGCCAAAAATTAGTTTCTTCTGCTTTCTTTCGCTGTTTACTTTTGAAGAGTTTATGTGATCTAAGGGCCGTTGATTGGTCTCTGTTTCCTATTTTGAATGGGGAACATTGCTATTCCTGCTTTTTAGTTTTCATTTCTGGGACAAGAGGTGAAAAATATTCAAGCACGTTGAAAGTGCCAATATTTGCCTTGTCGGAATTCCCAAAGAACCAAACCTGTGTAATCCTATTAGAGTCTCCCTCTGTATTTATGTGTTTAACTACTTTAGAAAGTCTATCCTATACCACTTGAAGAGTCATTCATGTTCAAGCTTGAATTAATCATTAATGATATAAAAGAGAAGCAGTTGTGCCAAACAGCACTTCTTGTCATTGCCCTCCTTTCCATGAAGGGACACATGAGGGGGAAAGATCCCAGCTCTGTTCATGCATCCTAAGGGAAACTGTTTGCCTGTGTTACTTGATCAGAATCTAATGTGGGAATCGCTGACATGTAGAAAGCATGACACATGACAGTGCTCTTGCAGGGTTTTTCAAAGCAAAGCTGCATTGCTTCGTCAAGTACAAATATCTCGAGTTCTGGAACCCTCTCTGGAGGGGCTGGGTGGGAAGGAGAAAATGCAGAAAAATGCTTTTGGAGAAATGAAATTACTGTGGTTGTTTTGCACCCTTGGTCACCTGTTCCATGTGAAATTCTAAGGGCAGAATTACATATTTTTGCCTTTCTCCTGGAGATTTAATGCTTTTTTTCAGATTTTAAAAGAAGGAATTTTTAAACATTTCCATGTTTTGCAGAACAGCTAGGCTGATACAGAAAATACAGAAAAATAATGTCCATCAGACTTTAGTGACTAATCCATTACTTTATGTTTAAAATAACAATAATAATAAAAAAAAGAATTAAGGACTAGTTTGTTGCTTTCTATTTATGCAGCTTAATCTGTAAATTTACAAAAGCAGAGTAAGACTCTTATGAAGAAACAGAATCATAACGATAACAATATATCCCTGACACAGTAGTAGATAAGAAATGTCTTCTCTAACAGAGATAATTTTTCTTCTTCCTTAGGTGTAATGCATTAATAAGATCCCATCTTATTTCTTCTAGGCACCAGTAACAGATGTGCAGTTTGGCCCTATGAGACTTCATCAAGATCAACTTCAGGTAACACAGCAGTTCAAATTGAAGCCTTGATTTCTAAAACATCACAGATGTTAGCTTAAAATTTAGGAGTGGAATTTTTCAGGGTATAGAGATCTTCACAGAGCATTTTTATCAAGTGATAATGTGCACATAACAGATTTTTATCTTGACAGTCTGTGTGATATCCTAAAAACCCTGCCTGTTTTCTCCAACCATCTCTCAGCTCATAAAAATAGAGCTACCTATGCTTTGCTATCAGTTAGCTTGTAATCAATTTAGTGAGTGCCTCATTTTGTATTTTACTGGTAGTCAATTCTTAATCAAAATCTCTTCAAACTGATACTAAGCCAAATATCCTGCCATGGTCTATTATACCAGAATTATTGCGAGCATCAACAAAACTTGCAACATTATTACAGAAGATATGAAGTGAGCTTGTTTTTTTGGTGTTCATTAATTAATCCTCCTTTGTCTCTTTATTAATAAAGATCTTCTCTTAGTTGTCCCCGTATTTTATCTGGGGTGGGTATGAGGTTTGCATAGACATGACTCCTTTGGACTTCCTTTGAAAATTCTCCCATATCCCAAGGCATACTGAACCATTAATTATCCAAGATATGCCTCAGTCAGTAATTAGAAAACTCCTCAGTGAAAGCAACCTGAACCTAATAATGTGAAAATGTCTTTGAGAATTGTGGTGCAACATCTTCCTGAGCTATTTTCAAAACAGACAGTAATGTTATCCAGCGTCAGATTTTAGAACATCCTCATCCAGCTGTTCCCCAAGTGTAAATAAGAAACATTCCTTGAATATTTCTGCCTCCTGTATTGTTATTAATGATTTTATCACTTTTGCCCAGTCATAGGCCACTCTGAAATGCTGCTGGTTTATCCTGGTGATATAGCTGGCAGGTATGAGGAAAGGAGAAGTTAAGCAACATCACATTTGTGCCAGAGTCAATCATACAGCTCAGATCTGCTGACTTTCTGTGCTACTGCTGAAAACCTTTCTTCCCCTCTTAAAGAGTGTTGTAAATTAACTTCACTAAATATAGCCCAAACTATGACATGTTTTTGCAAACAGTTTTGCAGGTTGCTATAAAAGGAACCTGAACTCAGTGAGTACAAAGTCCTTTAGTCTTACAAAAATATGCAGTATATGGAAATGTTAAGATTTACTGGTAGACATTTCACCAACCTGGTCCAAAGTATAACTAGCACTGGAGTTCCTAAAATCATCCAGAGGATAAACAGCAGTGGGATGTGATGTGAGTTACGTATGCTCCATACTATTGTCTGACTGAAGCATGTACCTAAGTGTGGCTTGATTAAGTTACTGAAAGATTGGTGTCTTGGGACAATAGACCAAATGCTGGTTTAGTTGCCCATCTTCCTGAAAGGCTGCATGTTCTGAGTGATCCCCCAAAACAACACACCACAGATCTACAGTCTGCCACGCTGTATTCTTTCAGGTAAAAGAAGCTTTCCTCTGCAAAACGTTATCCTAATGCAAATCACAACGACATCAGTAACAGTCCTCCTTAGCAGACTTAATGTTTATCTTCTGTACTGTTTAAAATCCTAGAATTTGGAATACATTTTAAAAGAATTGGGCCTTATCCTACTTTTAGTATATAGGTATCGTATTGATTTTAAAAAGGCTCAGAGAGATTAGTTACTGGCAATTACACAGCAAGTTAGGACAGAACAAATACTGGCTCGTAGATCTGACTTCCAGTTCTGGATTTCAACTATGGTAATCTCCTTCTGTGATATAAATCCCATGGCAGGCTTTGTGTAGAAGTCACACAAGGACATACTCTGTACGTACTTCATACTACATACATACTCCATACGTACTTCTTATGATTTCAGTCTGGCTTGAGTTCATTTAGACCAGCCTGTCTGTGATTTCCAAAAACTCCACAGGGAGGGCAGCATCCAGTGCTTTGGGGAACTAGGATGAGATAAAAAGGAAAGCACATTTTTCATCGAGCTATTTAAGCACCGTTGAGTACTGATTCTCACAAGATGAACCGTGGCCTTTTTTTTTCGTTTTCTAGAATATGATCCAAGAAAAATAAAACCCAAGAAAATGGTTGAGTGTGAGACAGTTTCAGTGAAGTTGACTTGCTGTTAGTTCATGTACACTGTCTGAAACACAGGCACCTAGTCTCAGCTGATTGCCTAAGCTCCCTTTGTAGATCATAACAAGAGAGACACTTCCCAAACTTGTTCTCCCCATGCGGATATATGTGGTTCTGGCAAACTGTTTTATCCACTTGAAACACCTCTTTATAAAGACAATTATAAAAAAGCAGCGGTCTGTAGAAAGCAATTCTGTCAAAAAACAGATTAAGGATTAAGCCTTGGAAGTGGCTCTAAAAACCATGTTGAGAATAGGCAAAAGTCACAGAATCTGTATACTGTATATGTAAGATTTGTTTGTAATTCGTTGCTGTTTGTCTTTAACCCAGGTACTTTTAGTGTTTGCTGAGGAAGACGACCAGAGTAATGGGTTCCGTTGGGGGTGTGAGAAAGCTGGATTTCGATGTAACATTGCCAGGACACCTCAGTCTGCACTAGAAAGCTTTCTAGATAAACACCATGACATTATCATTATTGACCATAGACATTCCAGATACTTTGATGCAGAAGCATTATGCAGGTAAGTGCCATTTCAGTGTAATTAATGCTTAACAATATAGTTAACACATCATCAAAGGTTTTTTGCTTCTATATGACCTTTTTATAAACTATTGATCATTGATACGATTTTCTGGACAGGTGTGCACTGAGAGCATCAAATAGTATTACCTCAGTGCTTTACATCTGATAGCAGCAGCATCTTTGGTTGGGTGCTAGGGTGTCTGAAGTGTGATCTGGCTTGGAGCCACAGCATACAAATTTTCTTGCCATAGTGAACTGTTGGGGTTTTTGTTTGGTTTTCTTTTGTTAGTTTTTTTTTATTCCCAAATACCTGGTTCCTTGTTTGCACACTAAACCAACTGCAAAGATAGCATGTGTCACCAAGCAGTTCAATTAATACATTCACTTCACGAATGTTCTAATTTTTTTGCAATGTTATTTGCTGTTGAGCAATGCCAGATGCAAACAGGCAATGTTTGGCGTGCGTGTTTCCATACCTACAACGTTTGAAAATGTGTTACGGAGAGCAACGTTGCAATCTGATTCCAAAAATACTTGCAGAAACTGCTTGTGAAGTAGGAAAAAAGAAGAGGGTTTGCCTTTTTGAGTCTCCCCGCAGAGGCTTGACAGGCAGTGGTGCCTTGCTCCGGTGGCTTTCCAGTGAAATACCCCTTGGGAATGTGTCTAGACCCAATAACAGGCTGTGGGGTGGGGGTGGCAGGGTCAGGGTACGTACCCTGGGTGAGTGTGGCGGGGGCAGGGCACTGGGACAAAGGCTCTTCTTGCTAAACTGAAGGAACTAGATAAGATCCTTGTCAGGCAAACTGTAGGTATCGGCGCTGTTCCCCTTCTCCCACGTTTACCATTCTGCCCCAGAATAAAGGAAAATGCGCCTGAAATGAGTGAGGCCAAGTCCTTCAAACAAGTCCATTATAAGCCATTTCAGAGCGGAGAATCTTTGCTGTTCCCCCCCGAGAACATTTGAGTTTTAGAATAACCTGTGTTGACGAAGTCTGAGATATTGCTGAATTTATTGTCCTTTCTTAGCAGCAGGCTTGGGATTTGATTTTTGTTTTATTGTTAAATGATTTAAAAGAGCCATTTGAAAAAACATACTCTGTGAATATTCTATAAAATCATGATTTCTGAAATGTGAACTTAAAAATTTTAAATTATTTGCTTTTTATTTAAAGGTCTATCAGAACAACGAAAGCCTCAGAAAATACAGTCATTATTTGTGTAGTACAAAGGTAAATACTCATATCTTTACTTTCAAATGTGATCAAAAGTGTAAATCTTGTCATTTCAAAAGTAAATACTACATTAAAAAACTTGAATTAGAACTTCTTACTGGGCTGGTAATAGCTGGCTATACCACATAGAGTTTTCAGCATCCTTGACCACACAATTGAGACAGGAATTTTTTTTTTTGATTTCTGGTTTTTACTAAAGAGGTCTCACTTTGGTTTTTGGTTTTTTTTCCACTCTACTGATCATTGCAGACTTTCAGAGTATGTTTCAAACAACTTCTGCAACATCCTGTATAGAATGTCTCACAGATCTCTATTTTGAACCTTTCTTGATCTGCCTTTTAATATGATTGATCTCAGCACAAACAGGAGATCTGCTAAGCTGTGTGAAAAGATACAGAACAATTTGATCAATACAATTTGATCAGTACAAAGTATCATCTGATCACAGAAGTTCTTAAAGCAAGACAAACTATGTTATGAAATCTCAGTAAAGCACTACATATGCTTTTTCCCCCCTCCTCCTCTGAAAACATTACTTATATATCATAAAATAATGTAAAAAAATCAATATATTTGATCTGAAATGAAATAACTGGAAGACAATTTCCTCAAAGTACAATTTTGGGAATAGCCATTTCTCAGAAAACATAAATTCTGAAAACTAATTATGGGGTGTTGAAACTACCCATTAAAAATATGCCACCATCTCTAGCAAACAAAAGACCATAACTAAACATTTCAAGACCCGAAACTTTGCTTGTAAATAAAA
Organism: Oxyruncus cristatus; assembly: GCA_013399855.1. Taxonomy (NCBI): domain Eukaryota; kingdom Metazoa; phylum Chordata; class Aves; order Passeriformes; family Cotingidae; genus Oxyruncus; species Oxyruncus cristatus. Next base: position 2,766,761 of record VXAY01002056.1, read on the forward strand.
GCTTCAATCTGCTTATTTACAGAAACTTAACGTAATGGCCTTTCCTCCAGATTCCAGCCATACATTCACATATGTTGGAGTATCTTTTAACAGTTAGTATAGCCAAGTTTTTCAAAATTATTCACTTACTTCATTTAGGAATATGTCCTCCCAAAGTGATCCACTGGAAGGCATTGAGTAGGCACACTAGCAAATCCATCCTCATTCAGGCATCTAAATGTTCATTTAAATCTAAATGTTAAATTTTAAATCTTAGTTGCCCATCTAAGATTTGGTACACCCAGATAGGGAATTTCCTAAAATTTTGGATGTATAGACCTTCAAGTGCATCTCTGGCTAAGGACAGCAAAAACAACAAAGAATCCAGTACCAAAAAAAAAGTAGGAATAGTCCAACAACCTAGCTTTCCTTGAAGCAATAGGATTTTTGTGGTGTAAGCAGCACCTTACGTGCATAAAGGAAAATAACGTTTTGACTTCTCCATGCCAAAGATGAAAGCTTACTGAAAACCACAACAAATACATTTTATTCCTAGATCCTGTAAGGATCGAGCAATATTAACCTTGGTGGGACATCTGGGGTACAAGTATGTCAATGGATTGTGAAATTTGGCCTCAGCCGATTACAAAAATAATCTCTGACTTTATTACCCTTTTTCAAAGGCATACTGATCGTGAAGAGTCATCAATATTGCCCCTGATCTCTGCTGGCTTCACAAGGGTATGTATGTGCAATATTCTGCTGGGTTGCTCTGATATTTCAAAACTTTCATGCAAGAAACTCTCCAGAAGTTTGGCTCAGTCCCCGTTTGTGTCAGTGATCCAACCTGTTCATGCTGCTCATTCCTGCAGGTCCCAATTCTGAACACTGCACACCAGTAGAATTAGAATAATGCTGAGTAAGTGGACATTCTCAGGAACATAAGAAGTGGTGCTGAGACTTTTCTGCTTTATACAGTTATTTCAGATTAAATAAATGATGCTCTGCCTGAAAAGTTGGCATGGACAAAATTGGCTAGTGACCGTGGTAGAGCCAGAGAGCAGCTTGCAATGAACAACACAATGTGCTGTGGGAAATCTCTCCTGTCAAATGCCAGTTCACATCTGTACACAGGCTTCAGATACTGTCAAATGCTATTACCTATTGTTTGGAGGCACCTGAAAAGTATTACATTGAATCTGTTCCTTGGCAACTATTCCAGCTAAGCTAAAAAGGTGCTTATTAGTGCATCAGTTAAGTGGACTCCTTATTGCATTCAGCTGACAATGGAACAAAAATGGGCCTGATTTACAGTGTGGTTCAGAATATTTGGTTCCGTGCTCACCAGATTTGTTGCTATCCCATCACATTCCATTTGCACCCCTCTGCTTATTTCTAGTAAGGTCCCAATCCAGGAAATGCTAGAGCCTGAAGATAATGGTATTTAAATGAAAAGACTCATTCCAGGGGGCACATAAGTGATTCAACACAGGTTTTGAATTATTTATGGATCAGAGCCTTGGAGATGGGGCTAATGGCAAAGCACAGAAAATTTTGTTTAGCACCTTGATGTGGTGGCTTACCTGTGATAATCAATCCTCCCTCCCAAACTGTCCACGTCTGTGGTAGTTTAGCATGAACAAAGATTTAATATTCAGGCTCATACCTGGTAAATATGAGAAGTTTTAAAATAACATGAAAGATACTGAGGTCATTGCTATACAAGCCCCCAAATTAGTAATTGTATCCAATGGTAGATGTGCTTGACTGCAAATGTTGCTTTCTTCTATGTAGAATATTTGGAGTATTAGCAGTTAGAAACTCAAAATAATCTCATATTTTGATGACGTGAGAGACAACAATTTTTTCACTTTGCTTGAAATAAGTAGCATGAAAGCTAAAAGTAGATTTTTAAAAAAATATATTGATCCTCCTAACAGACACGGAGAATAAACACATTGGTTGAACCTCATTGCCATGAGGATCAGTCACCTTTTCAAAATGCAGTAACATAAAAAGTTTTACTAGTCATGGAAAACAGCCTTCTCATGTTGCTTGTGTCACAGCATTTTCATTTTTGGCCTATCTACTCCTTTTTTTGGTCCTTTATCAAGCAAAAGAAAGCAGAGCTTCATACAATTGAATGAAGAGCTTGAATTAAAAAAAATGTGTATTAATTAAATATTTCTAACCTTTTTTTTTGCAGAGATATATAGAAAATTCTAGTAGAATGGCCTGTTACAATGAGTTGATCCAGCTGGAATTTGGACAGGTACAGGCACAGTTCAAACTAAGGTAATTTTACCAAAAATATTATCGACAAAAAAGATTTCAATTCAGCCACATCTTTAATAGATTATTTTTTTTAATATATGGTAGTTAATTATAGAATGGCAGTTAGCTGAAGAAAATACATCAGTTGTTAAAGTACAACATTATTCAGTATGGAGTTGTAATACTTTATTGTCATATATAAGGAGACTTAAGAGGATAAAATTGTATGAGATGCCTTTTTTTTTTTTTTTTTTGTCTCCAGGGCTTGTAATTCATTATTTACAGCATTAGAGAAAAGTCAAGAAGCCATTGAGATCACAAGTGAAGACCATGTAATACAGGTTTGTTCCAGTTATAAAAATACAGAAATTGCTCTGTATTTTATTTCATCCATGATTACACTTACCCTTCCTCCAGCACAAGAATCTAATCTAACTTAATGGTTCTAAAAGATTGGAGTGAGTTTAGCTGTAGAGCAGAATTTTCTCCATTTAAAGTATCTTGCATAAATCAAGTAAATTTTAAGGGTGATTGTTTTTTCTGAATGAATAAGGATTTACTCTCTTGTTTTTGTTTTTTGATTAATTCTTTTATATCAAGAATGAATGCAGCCACTGGCTTGTATGCACTCTTTTCCAAAAACATTATGTGTTAGTTTGATGCTCTTGAAAATCTAATGGATATTCTTTTTAAATAATTGTACACTTTTCCCCCCTAAAATCTGATACTGTTTGATGTCTCAGAATTCTTGGGCCAACTGTTTTTGAATGTAATTCTCTCTTATAAATTTCTTTAAAATAGAGAAAAGAAATTGTGCTTAGGTTTGCAGTTCTGAAAACCATCATCTTTATGAAGGAGTTAGTTCCATCCCAAGCTATGAAGCAGTGAGGAGTGATTTTATTATCAGTAAAGAGCTTGAGTCTAAGCCTCTGGGAATTATAACATGCATATAAATTGTACCTTCTTGACCCAAATCTTGACACTGGCAATTTCAATTCAGGATGTGCCTTCTTCATCCCGTTTACAAAAATAACAGAACACATCCTGAAGTTGTTTTAAATATGTTTTTTTCAGACCCAATTTTGTCCCTCTGCTGACAGTCCCAGAGTATGAGAGAACCGACATGTGCAGGAGTCCTGGAGCTCCAGCGGGCAGGGCTTTCGCACATGGAGGGGAATTCCTTTTGGAAGGAACCTTTAGGGGGGAACCTTTAGAAGCAGAGGGCATTTCTCTCATGTTAAAACACTGTAAGTTGTGAGACATTCAGATGCTGTTTTGACAGGAGCTGTGCCTGTAACTCAGCAAGCGAGGGGGTCACGAAGGTGTGGGCTGTTGGTAACAATCTTCAGTTTTATTGTGCAAGGGCCACAAAACTGCAGTGAAATGCAACGTTCACTCCAGAGAGAAAGTGCTTTATTAAATTCCACTTCTTCCACTCTGCCTGGCCAGACTTTGCCAGGACAGGGGAATAATGATGGCTGGCCCTTACATAGAATAAGATAATGAATTTGCTAATAGATAAGGTTAATATTCCTATGGTATCCCACTATCAAATTTTTGATTTTTAGGAACACAAAGGTAGGTTTGAGGTTTATATGTTTGAGAACTGACAGAACCCATTTTTCAGGAATTTATGCTGTCTGTCTAAACTCGGTTAATATGTAATACTCAGCTGTTTTGCAAATTTCCCTCTCTTTGCTCACATGCACACACTCCACAGAACTATTCTGGCATGGATATTCCTGTTTTGCTTCACAAAGTAAAAAATGTGGGCATCTCTCTCAGGAGTAGTAAATGCTGACATTTATTTCAGGCCGGGAAAGAGATCCCATGGTTTAGCAAACAGAAAAGGGGATTCTGTTGTGCTTTAAGTATGCTGTTGAATGGGTATTTGTTTTTGTTTCACAGTACGTCAATCCTGCTTTTGAAACAATGATGGGCTATCAAATAGGTGAACTAATAGAAAAGGAATTAACAGAAGTGCCTATAAATGAAAAAAAAGCTGATTTCCTAGATACTATTAATTCCTGCATAAAGATAGGAAAGGTGAGTAATGGCATTGTATCACTTATTATTTGCTACCTGTAAAAGTTATTGTAGTCCAGGGATGACATGTTGTGACTTGCAGCTTCACGGAAAAGTAGCATTTGCAACTTTCTCACTCAAAATAAGAACAGGAAGTAAAAAAAGTTTGTTTGTTTGTTTGTTTTAAGAGCTTATTTATCTTTTCTTGCTTCATTGTTTTATGAAAATAAGTGACTTGCTGAGTTTCTTTTCAATTTTTGCTGTTTGTAGCAAACAAGAGAAATGAGATGGATGCACAGGTTATCCAGTGCTGTGTAAATGAGAAAAGTACCCTGTTGAAGTATGACATGTGGAAGCTGATTTGCAAGTTCAGAACGTAAAAATATCAGAGACATTTGGAATATCACTTGAGAGTGATAGGTGTCAGCTGCCAGCTGACAGTGTGTTTTATTCTCTACTGATATGGGAGATGTCTAATGGATTTCCATTAGAAATGTTTATTGCACCAAGATTGTGCAAGATCTGGCTTCAAGGCCGGTCATTACAGAGAGATGTTACTGTTTGCCTGGCAGGTCCATGATGTTCCTTTCGGAGTGTTGTGGCTGTAGCTGAGGATCTATTTAGGAGCTCCCATCTGCATTTTGACAATGAGGTGTAAATGCTTCTGATGCCACTGAACATGTCACAGTCCCATATAGGAGGAAGATCGCGGAGATTACACAAATAGATTTGGGAATTGGTGTGTTCCAGGGTGCATCATGGCCCAGGCTCAGCCCTGAGTCAGGACAGCTGGTTGGGTCGAACTGACTGTCCAGGGGGAGCAGCACGTTGCTGGCACAGAGCAGGGAGATGCTGAAGTGAATCATGGCACTCTGTGCATCCACACAGGGTTGCAAGGTTGTGGTGAGTCATACTCTGTAAATCAGGGTGCTGGCACAAGCACTGATCAACAGAAGCTGTGCTCTGGCTGGGGGCAGATCCCGTGTGCGTTCCAACGAGAATGTGTCGCTCAATTCTACACGTATTGGCCTGTTGGAAGACATCCCAGAGACAGACAATAGCTTGGATTATGGTGCTTCACATCTCTCCTGCCTGACCAAAATTACCTCAAAGTAAATGAGTGTAATACAAAACTGATGTTAGAAGAGAGTATCTATTAAGTTATAATTCAAATATATTGGATGTGTCAGGCTTTAAATCCACAACATCAATTCTCAAGATATGAAGTGGTAAAATTTTTAATATTTTAGTGGGCTGATAAAAATGTCATTTATAACAGAAATATGTTTTACTCTATGAATGATAGAAATCTAACCCTAATCCATCTCTTTCCTTGAACTTATTTTACTCCTGACTGTACAACTTCAGTGGTGAGGGCTAATGAAATACTACCTATCTGTCTGTCTGGAACAGTTTAAGCTGTTTTAGGTGGATATATTCTGTTTACAGGTTTTTTGTGTTTCCCTTTGGAACACTCTATAGTACGTAATCTGTGTAACCTTACATTTACATATTAATATAAAAGTGAATTACAAATAAAATTATTACAGGAAGTATTTGCAAGTCAAGGTTAACTGTGAGGAATAACCTTTGAAATACTTGAAGTTTTGAAATCATTTGTGTCAAGATGTTACAGCATTTTCAGAGGTGCCTAACTTACCTGAATCATTCTGACGTGGTCTGTGCATTGCTTTCAGTCTTGTAATTTCTTTATATCCTGAATTTAAAAGACCACTTCCCACTACAATAGGCCATATATTGGCTACTGTAGGTTACAGCATATCAAAAAAGCCAACTGTCCATTACTGTGACATTCTCCTGTCGACAGGTTTGGCTTTTCTGTTTTGAACAAACACAGTAATATAATAATAAAAATAATAGAAAGCAAGGTTTTCTGGTCCTTAGAAAAATGTGAGCTGCATAAAATCTACCTCTCATCTTTAAATGGAATTTAGGGAGATGGACTCTTGCAGCATTTCCCCTCTTTTGCTGACAAACATAGTGCTGTGGGCAAGTTCAGTATATCCAAACAAAAGTTCATAGGCATTACACTCAAAAATTGCTAACTGCATGGTACATAGGGATTCTTGGGTCAGGATGTTGTTTCTCTTAGCAAAACCAATATCTCTGGAAGTTCATTTTTTGTTACTACAGCTGGCTGTAATTTGCAGGAAGCCAATGTTATTGAAAGACATGTTCATCCATCCATACTTGAGCAGTTTAAAAAAAAATGTTCAGCTTTCTTCATTCTTCTGTTTCATGATTCAAATTGCATCCATTAAGATGAAATGTGCAATTCTGACTAGAATTCTTGCTGCCTCTGATCTCTGCAGTTTGGCACAAAGCTCTTTACCTTGGTTTTGCTTTTTTTGAGGTGAGATGTGTAGCTATTGATAAAGCAGACAAGGCATGCAATTCCTCTCACTCCTTTGGAGCTGTTTGCAAGATATCAGTCTTTACAGAGCGGGTGGAAGAGCGATCACAGTCTGTGATAAAGGTCTATGCCAATTGCTTCCTAACTCAGCCTTACTTTCTTAGAGGTTGTTTTCATGACACCTTGTGTTTATTTTGGTTTGCTCTGTTTTCTAAAAGCAGTTTGCTGAACTTTGCCGTCGTGTGCAAGAAGCCCCAGTCTAAAAGGAAGGCTGTTTTGGGGGATTCCTTACTGTGCATGTATGAGTGCTCGGTGGGCAGATGCATGCCTTGGACTTCTTAATGGAGTTTGAAACATCAGCACTGATTCACTCTGTAAAGGGTGAAACTGTGTGTTTTTTTACTGTGAATGGTCTTTACTCTGTGTTTGATCCCAGCACATCATGCCATAGAGCAGCGACTGATCACAGGACGTGTGTGGTTCTAATCAGACAGAATGATGAGCTTGACTGACAGCACGTCTTAGGAAGTAGCTCTTCTCCGTTGGATTGCTGACAGAGGCTCTGTGAAGAGCATATGGTGTTCTTAAAATACATTTAAGTAACATCCCTGGGAGAACTTTACCTACCAGCAGGAGTTTGGCTTGGACCTCCTATTTCTCAGAGTTGTGCTGACCTTTTCCCTCACACACTTCCTGCCACAGTTTCACAGGTTTTAGAAATTCACAAGTTGAAAAAATCGATCTGTTGACTAGGAAGAACACATTAATGAATAACCTGTTTTGAGAAAGATGTACTTTCAGTGAGGGAATTATCCAATCTGTACCCTATGACTTCATCCCTTTATGAACATCCTGGGTTTACTGCCTGGGTTAGAGATCAGTTACTCATCTCTACCTCATCCTGGTTGTGAGGAGACTATCGATATACATATTTTAATTATGGGAGCATTGAATTTTGTGATGCTTGCTTTTTCTTCATTTGTATTCCTCAAGCAGCTCACAGGAGAATATATAACACTTGCTTCACAGTTTGTTATGCACAGTTCTTTTCTCTGACAGATCCTCAGAAAAGCCTTTCATATTTTTTTCTGTTCAGCCTGTCACCATGCATTTCTCTGTGGGCTGGAGTCTGTTTGCTGGCTCCATGAACATAAATGCAAAACTGTTCTCTCTGTACCTGTGCTCTGGCCTGCCTGACTGTGAAATCAGCCTCACTTGACTGTATGTCAGTCTCACATAAATAGTTATATATAATCTGCCTCATGAAGGTATTTTCACATATGTTTGTAAGATCTGATCTGCAGTCTCATGAACTCAGCTGAAATACAGGAACTGCAACAGCAATTGCAATGAGCAGTTTGTATTAAGTGAACGTGCAACATGGAATCAATTATTTATTAATACCTTGGTAACCCCACCCCCCTCCAAAAAAAAACAAAACCAAAAAAAACAGGAAAAATTTCTGCCACTTTTTGAAAGTAAACTGATAGTATGGAAAGTAAGTGTAGTAGGATATCAAAGTGCTTTTAGTCACAGATATATTTAATGTTAACCAGTGATAAGACTTCCCAACTCTGCAGGAGAGACGGTGCAGTCCAGAAGTGAAGGCGATCAGGTCTCCATAGCAGTTTTGCACTGACCTTTCTGTCCTGGGACAAGTCAACACAGTCAGAGAGAAAGTCAGGCAGGTCAGTGTAGCAGTCCCAGCCGTGTGGTATGTGGTCCTGGGCAGGGCAGGGGGGTGCCTCACACAGTTAGAGCCTGATGGCACTCCTGGAACCTCGTGGGAACTCCTGCTCCAGGCAGAGACTGGTCCGAGCTCTTGCTCTCACATGGCTCTTTGCCAGGTCTCCCCCCAGTGACCCACACCACCACTGAGGTAGGATGTTGGAGAGAGTATGTGGTTGTGATTCCCACAGCACCTGAGGTCCAGCTATTGCCATCAGGGCACTCACAGGCTGCCTCTCTGGAAGTTCTCTATGCATTGGCAGCAGCAGTGACCTACAGGTTTGTTCCAGGGGAGAAAATTGAGGGTAACCAGTCCTGTCTGGTTTTGTATAGTAAGGCAGCTTTCAGTGAAAGAAGGCGTGGACCTACAGCTTCTCTTCCTGTTTTGTCTGAACTTCCTTCTACTTGAATTATTTTTTTCAGGAATGGCAAGGAATGTACTATGCGAAAAAGAAAAATGGAGATAGCATACAACAAAATGTGAAGATACTACCTGTCATTGGACAGGGAGGGTATGTATGAAAGCTAAACCATGATTTATGTCTCAGTGAAGGCTCAGTTTAGAGTTCAGTTGTTTTCAGCAGACATTAGATTATCCTGTTACTGAGTATAATGGAAGCTTATGCAAGGACGGGAGCCTTAGACCTCTGCATTTAATTCCTTGAGGCAAAATCAGCTTTACATGCTGTGTGCAGGGAAAGTGAAATTCTCCTACTTCTCCCCCAAAAGGAGGCAAAGATCCAGGTGTGCTCACTCGTGACTCTGACTCTTTGCATGCAGTAGTAGGTTCAAATCCCTCTAAGGCTTAATCAAGAGCATGGCACTTCATCTTCCAGACTTGGATGAGACAATTGTTTATTAAAATTGTATCTTCAAGAAGGAAAGGCCAAATGCAGCTTTTTCAAGCGGTAACATCCTTAAGGAAAAAAAAAAAAAAGTTTTGGATGTTTTGGGTTGATTTAATCCCTGGAAGTAATTCATGTTCTTTAGTCTCCACCAATAGAGTGAAAACATATTTTCAGTTTAAGATGCCAAACTTGTAAGACATGTATGTATTACATACATGGCTACTTACAGAACAACCTAAGCCCATTTGAAGCTGGCTTAGGAAGTTTTCTGCTAGTCAGGGGTTTAGTTTTCAGTTTGATTGCTCTGTCCCTAAGTCCCATAGAAGATTTTGAGTTTTGGACAGCACTGTTGCATTTTTCACATTTATATCATACATGAAACATCCTGCAGTAGCCCAGAAGAAGCTGGGAGAGTGGGGGGAGAGCAGTGAGAAAGAGGAGCAGACAGACTTTGCAAAAGATGCTTCCATTTTCCCCATGACATGCAGAACTGTGGGGGAGTTCTCAACTCCCCTTCCAAGCTGAGCCTTCCTGGCAGAACAGGATTTGTGCTATAATAATCTGTTGCTCTTACCTACTTTGAGAATCAGCACTGAATTAGAGCTGAGGTTTGGACGGGAATTAACACGCTGTTTTTTGCCTGCAGAAAGATTAGACACTATGTGTCGATTAGTAGACTGTGCAATGACAACAATAAGGTAAGTGAAAATAGTGCTATGCTTGCTTTAGTTTGAGCCCTAAATATTACAAAATAATGACAAAGTTCTGACTAACTGGATTTCTCATACTGAATTGTAGGTGGAGAAGACATGTGAATGTATTCAGGCTGAATCTCAGACAGGTACGACACATCTCTTCCATCCTAATATGTGGAGAACATATCTGAGGAAAGAATGAAGGCCATTGTTAGTGATTTGACTGAAAACACAGTTGCACAGAACAGTACTATTTACCTACTGATAAGCTGGAAATCCAGCTCAAAAGGCAGGAAAATAAATACAAGCCCTCTCTACCTGCCTTATTTGTTTTAGAAGTGACATAAATCAACCCACCTTTGAAAACACAGTGATGGGGCCCCAAGCTGGTATTGTGGTATCACTGGATTCAGTGTCACGTTTCAGCTGTAGTTGGTGGATACCCATGACAGAATTAGAAATAAGAAGAATGTCACGTTGCTCTATAACTAGTGGCATCTGTGTCTGCACTGCTTTCAGCTGTATGGGGGGAGTTTGCATTGTGGGTGGAAATGAGGATGACCAACGCTACTATTCACCCTCATCCCACAGTTATGACATCCTTGGCATCCATGCTGTAGGTACTTGTTAACTGTAGCCTTGGTAGGACAGTTTCTATCTGTCAGGGTCTGTGAGGGACCTGGGATACACTGCCTAGTTTTGGGAGCATGTACTCAGCCTGGGCCCAGCAGCTCTTGGTGGCAGTGGTCACCTGAGCAAACTCAGCTGTGCTGAACAAGTTGTATTCACAACTACAATTGTGTCACTGTAGCAAGAGAGGGACTTTTCCCTCCACACTGCTAGTTTCTTTCTGCCCAAACATTGAGGCATGTTCTGCCAGTGAGCGTGGCTGGGTTCATGGGGGTGTCATTGGGCGAGAGTTTAAAGGGAGATTTCACTGGCTCCCACGAGCTGAAGCGTTGTGGGGAATCTCACTCGGCTGCTGTCAGGCTTTTTCTGAGCTTCAGTTCCTTTGACATACATCTTAGGCACAGCTTCACATCATTGTACAATATTTTCTTCACAGATACTCAGACTTGCAGACACAAAGACATGAGGAAAGGATCCCTAGATGTCAGATCCACCACATCACGAGGGAGTGATGGTATGTTAAACAAGTCATTGTACTGGGTCTGGCTGAGTTGGAGTTGCAGCACAAAACCAAAACATAAATTGTTACATTTCTTATCTCTTCTCTTGATAAAGGTGTGAAGATACATTTTTATAAATTTTGTTTTCTTTCACTGTGTTATATTTTGCTCTGTGAGATCACCACAAACTTCATAGATGAGTCACATATTCAAAATGCTGCTGGTGCTTACATGATTTGTTAAAGCATACATCATCACAGTCTAGGCAGCATACACTAGTGAACTATGGAAGTAGGTGTGTGGCACTGAGAATACAATCATGCTCCAGTATAGCAAAAATAGCATTGATTCTTCTTCTTATGGACTGCTCAGCAAAAAGAGTTACAGAGATGTGTCTGCATTTTATAGGTAGAACAACATGCAGAAAAAATCTTATCTTGGCCTTTCTCCACAGAAACAAATTTGCTAAATGATATAAAACATTTGTTTTTAAATTTCCAATGAATAATAGGCCAGGACCTCTGCTGTTTTCATTTGGCATAGCATCGCACTTCAAAGGAGCTTCACTGATTTACCTCAGCTTGGAAGCTGACTCATTATGACTTGTCATGTTACATCAGGCAGCAAGAGTAGATACATTGTGTAATAACCTAAATGCAATGGTTACCTACCTGTGGTTGCCAGTGTATACACACATATCTATATAGTCTTTGAACTGAGTTTTAATTGAATATTTTAATTAGTTAGAACAAAAAAGCAAAGCCATGATTTTGCCAGACTATTACAGCTCCCTGTCTCTAATCAGGGACATCAGTGGTTCAGCCAGCATCTCTTGGCACTTGTGTGTCCCCAGTATCACAAGCATGTGTATGTATTCTGCAGTAGATTGCCTCTGAAAGGCACAGCAGGGTAAGCAGTTCAGAAAATGAATCAAGATTTCCTGGCTGAATCCTCCTGTCATGCCTTGTTGCTGGAATTGGGATACAAATTCTGCTTTGTTTTGTGCACAGGCAGCTCACAAAGGCGTCGCTCGTCCATGGCCAGGGTACATTCCATGACTATCGAAGCCCCCATCACCAAGGTAATGTGCTCTGGCTCTGGCTGCGGGAGGTTGTGCTGCACTGCAGCACTGGGGCACGAGGCTCCAGGGCAGCATCCAGGCTGAGGAGCAAGGCAGCACTGGTCTCTGGGGCAACTTCTTCCCCAGTTTCACCTGACCACTGGTGTAGCTCCAAAAAGCCAGATACTCTGAACAATGATCTCCCAAGTCTGCTTAGCGGAGTGCCATCCATGTGGTCAGCCATCACATGACCCTTTTTAAGAACTTTTGCCTATGTTCCTCCTTCTTACTTGTGCATTGTAAACTGCCTTCTGAAACCATTCTAGGATTTGTCAAAAATCATCTCTTTAATAAATTGAGAGAGGCAAATGGGAGAAAGTTATATTAAATCCATTCAGAGACATTTTGAGACTCTGCCTTGGAGGAGAAAGTCATTAGTAGATTGCTGTCTTTAAGGCCACAGTCTTGTTCCCAGAATCAGTAGCAAACATCAGTGTTTTAGTAACATTCCTTTCATTTGGATTCTCCCTTTAAAGTGGATTAAAGTTTTGGATCTCACTTATTTGCTGAATTTTCCATAGTAATTCATGAGTGTCTCTGTTCTTTCTTAAATCACTTCTAAGTTCACAATATGTCTAATGCTACATTAGGTAATAAACATCATCAATGCTGCACAAGAAAGCAGTCCCATGCCAGTTGCAGAAGCTTTAGACCGGGCTTTGGAGATTTTAAGAACCACTGAATTGTACTCTCCACAACTGGGGACAAAAGATGAGGATCCACATACAAGTGACCTTGTTGGAGGGTTAATGACAGTAAGTACATACTGCCACAAACAACTGTTGATTAATGTTCTGCTGCCTGACTTTACCAGTTACTTGATCTTTATCACCTGGCATGTGCTCTGCCTCTACAATGCCAAATTTGCAGAAAAAACTGCACACCTCTTTCTGTGAATTCCCCCCACCTCCAACTTGAATAATGCAGTTCTGAGAATAGGAAGAAAACTGACCAGCCCCTTTGAAACATTAGTTTTGCTACAAATGAAAAGTAAAAACAATACTTTTTTTCAGTGGGATTCATTTCAGGTAGGTATAGATGGGAGAGGAAGAAAAAAAAAATAGCCAGACACTTGTATTTATTAATGAGGATTAGAATGACATGGCTTTGGGGTGCCTTTCAGTCTACAGAAAGAATGTGTTTTCAAAAGAATGCAAAATATGTATTTTTCTTGCTTTTTCTTGGATTACATTTATACCTCTAGTGTGTACCCAAAGTTGAACAAAGGGGCACATAGTGAAGCAAGAACTGAACCCAAACCTTCAGAGCCTGGAGTCTGACCCTCCTGATGGTAACGAGATGAGTTTAGATGAACGTTACCTGTGCCTTAAGGATATTTGTTCCCACGAGTCTGCAGGTTGCATATAAAAGGCTACATTGGGAAAAAAATTACAGTGTGTTAGATGCAAAAAGGTTCTCAAGATATGAGCTTTTCAGAGATGTCTTGGGCTATTATAATTTCATGTTGTAACTATCATGACAGCTTTGCAGTATCTGTCAGAATCTTCAAATAGTTTACATGTATTTTTGCCTTTCAAAATACCACAGCAAATATCTGATCAGGAGAAACATATGGGAGACTTCAAGAATTCCAGGAAAAGACCTGAATGGTTCATATAGGTTTGAATTTATTAACTGAGTAGACAAAATATATTGTTACCTTAACTATAAAAATATAGGAAGGATATTGATACATATAACCATTAGTGTCAAAGTGAATCTTTTCTCCTGCTGAATACAAATAGTCCATAAACTCAGCTGTTTTCTCCTTTTTGGTGATTGCTGATTCTTACATACATTTGTATTCTGACTGTATTTAGTCCATGAACATGTAGCTCCCAGAACATGTAGGTAACAATATTGCAAAATACAAAACCTCGATACTAAAAATAAAACAGAGGCTATTTAATGGAGCAATAGGAAAGCTGAGAAATCTATTTCAGAGCATGAGGTATATGACATAATATAAGTTTGAAAATTACCTGGGAGAATCATTTCTTCATCAAAGGGTCTGTTGAAAACAGAATCACATTATTCCATTTCATGTTCAGAAGTTATGTCTAAGAAGGGGAACAAGTGATACGTTATTGGATTTGAACTCTCAGGCGGGAAGGGCATTTGAAGTTCAAAGATGGATTTGCCAGATACAATTACACCTGCTATTTCAACTCTTAAAAAACTAATCTTTGATTCAAATAAGAGGCAGCATCTGATGTCTTAAATATTTGTGCCATAGCAGTGCTGTTGAAGAGTCAGTGAGCCACTGTAGTTCTCCCTTTCCTTTTAAATCACAAAATTCCCTACTCAGTTACAAGTGTGAAAGTAAAAATAAGATATAAAAATTCTTTTAAGTGCAGATATTGCATGTTCAGTTATAGCATCCACATGTACTTCTGCCATACTTTGTGTCCATAACATTTTTAGTGAGGTGCATTGAGAAATATTTTTTGAAGCACTGTTTTTTTTTACATCATGGGCTAAACATTAACGTGCAGTAACTAACAGCTGTAACCTCAAAAGAACAAGGAGGATTTGGGCCACAGTATTTAGAATTATAAGCTGAAAAGTAAATACTAAATATATAACTCTGTTAGTTTTAATCTGTCATCTCAGTTTGCATTTCTAGGCGTCATGCCAGAGTTAAGCCTAGGAGGCACTGAACTGAAGAATAAACAAACATACATTCTGCTGTGATAGAAAGGAAGGCTCAGAGAAATTTGTTGCTCTGCAATTCCAGCAACAAATCATGAGATTCTTATGCTGCTGAGGTGACCTGATCTGCCAGTGGCGGGCGAGGAGAGCAGAAGCACCTCTCCATCCACTCCCTCCCACCACCCACCTTTTCTTGTTGATGGGAAGTATGTGGACATACAGTGCCTGGTTTGTGGCACACGTCCACAACTGGTGTGCCTGTTGTCCAGACAAAGACAGATGTGAGGCTGTAATTCCAGACCTCCATCTGCACCTGAGAAATGTGAGTTTTTACCTGTCTGCATTCATAGTGTGTCCCATATCCTGCAGTTTCTCCTCTGTTATGAACTACATGTAACATGGGCAAATCTTAACAGTACACACCAATAAGGGAGAGGCAGCTCTGAGGACTGTTACAGGTTGCAGTCAGGCTTGTCTGAAGTTGTGCTACTATTTGGTGCCATCATCTTCTAGACCTTTTGTGCCATAACCTGCATTTAACTCTCAACTTTTATTTAACAGGACGGTTTACGAAGATTATCAGGGAATGAATACATATTGTCAGCAAAACGTAAGTTTTAATTTGGTGGTTACTGAGATATTAAAGCAAGTTTCAGAAACTTAAGAAATGGGAGAAATGTGATCAGATGGGTTTATTTATTAGCATCATTTGGGTTTGGTTTATTTTTATTTACAAGCATTTTTCTGCAGCATTATCGAGCTTTATAAAAGTGAGAATTGGACAGGTGTGACTACAGAAAAGAAAACATGTACGTTCAGTAGCAGTGTATCTCAGTATTAAATATGGTATTTAATATACTATTAATAAATATATTGAGTAATAAATGTATTCCTCAACAGAAACTCATCAGGTCACTGGCAGTTTGAGCTCTCCAATCTCCCTCAATGACATACCCCCACGGATAACACAGGCAATGGAAAATGAAGAACAGTGGGATTTTGATATCTTTGAACTTGAGGCTGCCACCCATAAAAGGTCAGTAAACACAAGAGCTCATAAATTGAAGTTGCTGAAAAGTGACTTAAATGTCATCCTGTGATCGGGTCCTTAATTCCTCTACCTGTGCTTTTAAAACGGAATAATTTTTATTTTCAAATGTTTGAAAATTTTTGAAATGTTTGAAATTTTTATTTTCAAATGTTTGAAATTTTCTCATTGTCATTTCTAGTTGTGTATGAACATTAAATATCTTCCATTTCATCATACACAATTTCCTGCAAATTCCCAGTGGATATAAGTGAAGATTATGTATCTTTGATATGGTATAATGACAAAACAACACCATTTTTAAAGTCTTCCTTTTCTCAATAATAGAAAAGTTTTACAAATCAATTTGTTTTCTTATGGGGATTCAAATTCCTATTATGGCCAACTACACAGAGAGTCAACATGCTGGTCTTAACTTGATTAGTTGATACAGATCAGGTTTTATTTTCTTTCCATATAATCGGGTAGGTTGTATTCCTGAACTGTTCCAATACAGCTTTTCAACAGAATTCCCATTGCTTTTCTCTGGGATTAGAGGAAGGTCTTTATTCTAAAATCTTGGCAGGCTACATTTTATTTATAAGATTAACTGAAGAATATGTACTGATAAAAAGTAGGGCATACCATCATAGAAGTTTTTAAAAGCAAATCAGCAATTTCGTTGGACTGTACTTCATTAGTAGTAAAGGCTCCCACTAAGAGTAAATTGATCTTTCTGTTTAAATCCTTGTTTTTATTTTCTGATGCTTAATCAAAAGTTCCCCTTTTGGGTCTAGTTTCATGTATCATGCTTTGTCTTAGTTTAAAGTTTCTACGAGACACTAATTTGGAGGCTGGATCCTGCAATGAATTGACTATCTTAAACCCTCATCAAAATCCCAAATCTGTAAAAGCTTTGATAGGTATTCAAATCAAAGGCTAAGAAAGATATCAGGCATTTAGTTAACATACATGCACTTCGTTTTTATTCTATGGTTATATGAGCCAAAAAGCTGCAAAAAAATCCAGGTTTTTATTCTTTTTTAAAGTGATTTTATTGCAAGTGAAGAAATTTACATCCAGTCACTTTGGGTTTTTCTTTGCTGCATTTTCCTTTCTAATGAAATGCTATAGATACAGTAATTAAAAAGAAAAATGTAAAAATGTAGTCAGTCTGTGTGATTTACAACATTTAATGCATGCATTGCAGTAATTTAATTAATTATCCCAGCCAACATGCATGAGATCACCAGATAGGCTCCTCTCTTCTTGCTGATTTGGAGAGAGCACAGAGGGCAAAGGAGGTACTTTGTTGCCTGTTCTCTTATTAAAGGTATTATTATGATTGCTTCCTCCTGTGTTTAAATAAAGGCAGTTCATTTATTAAGAGAATTAAAGTGATCTTATATGACTCACAAGTATGAATATGTTATTAGTATTGTCTTAAGTCCAAGCAGACATATGGTAGTAAAGCCAAGATAATTAATTAAATAGAAGCTTTAGTGCATTACAGTTCCCTGACACAGAAACCTGGAGGCATCTTTGTCTGACAATGGGGGGGATTAAGGGGGATTTATCTTTAGTATATTACAATTGTAGTATATGACGCAGTGTTGTTGAGTGTTTTTGCCAAAAGCTGCACATCTAACTCTAAATGACCTCACCTCACCTGTCAGGTGCAGCTAAAAATCAGATGCATGTGGACTCAAGAAGCATCCTCTATTGCATGTAATCAGCAAGGGATGGAATCCTGCAAGGGTGGGTGTAAAAGGAGTGGAGCAGATCTGCAGTGCAGAAAACATAGTGATTGCAGCATTCTGCAGTATAGATATAGTTAATCTAACTGTAAACAGACTGGCTTAGGAATCTGTGGCAGCAGCAAGATTATCTCCTTCCTCTGGTGCACAGTTTAGTACCTGCTAATTTATCTTGTTTTGACTGCAGTCTACATTTACCCAACATAGACTCTCCAGCTCTCCCCAAAACACTGCTACGTGCAGTATGGCAGCAATATAGAGCATTTTTAATATCCCTGGGAGGAACTGGCCTGGTTCTGAGACAGTGCATGTGATAGGTAGGCAGAACACATCTACAGGTCTGGACTGTAATTCAGTAATGAGTCCTTATACCTCATTTTATATGTCATTGTTTAAAAATGCTGTATGGATTCATACTATTAATGCTATGTGATATTCTTTCAGCTGCATTTGTTTTAAAACTTTCTGTTTATTTTTCTCCACAGGCCTTTGGTTTATCTGGGTCTCAAAATATTTGCTCGCTTTGGAATCTGTGAATTCCTAAACTGTTCAGAATCCACTCTGAGGTCATGGTTACAAGTTATTGAGGCTAACTACCATTCCTCCAACTCCTACCATAATTCTACTCATTCAGCAGATGTACTACATGCTACTGCTTACTTCTTGTCTAAAGAAAGAGTAAAGGTAAGTCCACATTTATAAGAAACAGTAGGTGGGAAATACAGATGCAATCAAAGGAAGATCTCTCAAAAACAGATTCCAAAAGCCAAATGTCTGCCCAGTGCCAACCAGTTTGGTAATTCTGAGGTCAAAGAACTGATCTGCTTCACACGAGTTCTAGGATCTCTCTTACAGTATATGTGGAAAGAGGGATTCTAATATTACAGGAAATGAACAGTTCTTGATGGGAAAACCTCCTTTTCAAGTAAAACTTCTTCATCTAGTAAAACTTTCTCAGATAGGTGAGCTGAAGACACAATTATTTTTGTGGCAGTACATGCCAAATACAGAGTTAATGTAATATATCACCATCTCTTATGCCTTGTGATGGTCACTTTGCAGGTGGCTCCCAGGACAATATAGGCTGTATCACCCACTGGACAGGATGCCCTGAGGCTTATAGAGACTGCATTGGGGGAGAATATTGAAAAAAGATTACTTGTCAAAGTTCCTTGTACCATAACACCCACTGGGGTATTAGAGCTACTGACAACCAGAATAAATCAGAGCAACCTTTGCTCTCACATGTCCAGACTGGAGAAGGGGAGTTAAAGCAGTGCTTTAAACTCCTTTTCAAAGCATGTGTGTACATATTTCTGAGTTGCATTTTTGGGTAGGAATTCCTACCCTGAATTGGCCTGCCCGAGGATAGCGCTAGTGGTGGGCACCTGGCTGAGAAATTTGTGACTGTAAACAAGCTTCTGACAGCTCATTAAACTGTTGTAAGTCCCTTAACCTGGAGCTGCAGCTCATTAGTGTGCTCTTCAGAGGCTGACTTACAAATACCATATGCCAAGTGGGAATAGAACGTCACTGGATTTTTTCAGCCCCTGATTTGCCAGAGGTTTAGCTGGTCTTCCCAAGAATATCTATGAAAAACAGATAAATCTGGATTCATTTCAATGCCACAGAAGCATGACTGCCTCCTCTTTTTTCAGAATGTTATTTCCATTCCTCTGTGGGCATAGAAAGAGAAAAAAATGTTGCATCAGAAGAAGGAGCAGAATCAAAGTTCAAAATTCTATCTTTATCTTTTCGAAGTTACAGCCCAGCTGCTTTTGTGTTGTCCAGAGTTCAACTTAACTTAAACACAGAAGGCCTGATTCTGCCAGTCAAATTCTCACTGAGAATATTTTTTTTTTTTTTGTAATTTGAACTCAGTTCAACTTGCCTGGGAAAATTTTCAGGCTCCCAAATTGAAGCCATATTCTCAGAATCATTTCCAGTTCTGTATAATGGGAGTTAAAATGACAAAATTAGAATCCTTGACCTGATGTTGGTCATAAAAGTGTGGCAAATCCCTGTGAAGTTTGTTATGTGAACCTCAGGAAATGAACATCAGGTAGACTGCTCTGGTCCTGCAGGTCAGGTATTCTCAAGTTTCTGACCATTTACCATCTGTACAGATCTTTCTCAGCCAGACTGAGCACTGGTCAGTGTGTCCTTCTGAGGAGATCCTGTTCTAAAAATCTCTCCTAATTTTATGCCACAAAAACAGAATCCCATGAGGAGCAGTTGAAAGAAAGAAGGAAGAAGCTAACACACAGCAGATAGCATTTCAGACAATGCTAACTATGAACTACAACAGAAATAAGTTTTGCCTTTTCTTGTTCTCCACAGGACTCTCTTGGCAGTCCTCAGTAATATCCTAGCTCCCTCAAAGTCAAGCCATTGCATTAATTTCAGGAGGTATAAAGTAGGGTAGAGTTTGTTTTTTCACCTACCAAGTGTAACTATTCTGAATGGTATTCTCAAAGCCAGCAGAGAATTTGGACCTTAAATTCTAGCTGATTGGGATGGAAATTATCTGCCCTGCTCCCAGATTCAATGGGGGATATTTCTGCTCTTGTGTCTATTTCATTTTATTAAAATTTTTAACATAATTGTTTGGTATCTGTGATCCTTCACAAAAAGACAGCATAAACACAGCATGAAGGCCAATTTCCAAATGTATACAACATATTTCTGAGATGCTTAGGGTGATATTAATACAGTATTAAAACTTCAGTATAAAACCTTAAAAGTCAAATGGGTTTGTATTTTCATGAAATAGCATAGATAAAATTAGACATAAAGCATGGAGTGCAGCACACTAACAGAATCAGAATCTTGTTACAGAAAGTATAGAACATTGTGTCGTGTAATTTGTCCAGGGATGTAAACCAAAAGGTATTCTTCACAGAGTATGCATTAGCTGTAACCCCAGGACACTGTTATTGAAAAACTGGATATATGGATAACATTCCTTTCAAATTGTAAACCCAGCCAGCACATAACTGGAGGGTGATTAGGACACATTAAATTGCCAGAGGAAATTAAGAGGTCTGGTGGTAATGGAATAATTTTTAGCAGTATCGTTCTTTTTTTCCAAGCCAAATAGCCTAACTCCAAGTGAAGGTGGTTTCAGTGTTGTTAGAAAACACAAACTAATTTATTACTTTACATTTGTTTAATTTGATGTGCTGTGACAAAGGTGTGGTAAGGCAAAATTTAAGAGGCACAAAATGGCCAAAAAAGTCACACAGTGTTCAATGAAGCTTATAATGAATTTTCCATTGCTCTGTGTAGAACATCTGACCCTTACTGATCTCCAGAGTTTTGGCTCTTATTCCCCAGAAACTTGGCTTAATCTTATGGACAGAATAGGGTTTCTAATGAGTCTGCCAGGAAAATTAAGCATCCTTCTATTTTCAGCAAACTTTGGATCCGATTGATGAGGTTGCTGCACTCATTGCTGCCACAGTCCATGACGTGGATCACCCAGGAAGAACAAACTCTTTCCTGTGCAATGCTGGCAGTGAGCTCGCGATTCTCTACAATGACACGGCAGTGCTGGAGAGCCACCACGCTGCCCTGGCTTTCCAGCTCACCACCCGGGATGGCAAATGCAATATATTTAAAAACATGGAGAGGTAAGCTGAAAAACCAGGGTCCTTGTCTGCCCACTAACATCTCTCACTTCTTCTGTGTAACATAAGGCAAACAAGCATCCTTTGCTTCTAGAAGAGTAGAGTTCTTCTGCCTGTCCTGCACAGACTTAGGAGTAATCCCATGGTGTCAGTTCCTCTTGTTGATAAAAAGGCAAAGCCTATCTAAGGAACTTATTTTAAATCCTAATGTGAGCTAGTCTGGAAGAATTATTTTGTTCCACTGAATGCAGAGAACAAGTTATGGCTGAGTAGGTAGATACTTGCTGGGTAGAACAAGGAAAGAAAGAGCTGCGGAGCATCAGTCAAAAATTAAATGCCTTGTTGCAGTGGCAAGGATGGTGAAGGATGTTCTTCTTCCCGTCCCAGAAAGACATTTAGGGCAAGGAGGTGACCATTGCCTTGGTCCTCTCAAGATACAACAGAAAAATGTTGCTGAAAACTTGACTGGAGCACGAGCCACTGCTGAGTGGCCTTGGGAACATGCTGGTGTGGCATGTCCTGGCAGCCCTTCTGAGCAGATGATGCTACTGCTTCTGCCCAGCTCTGGTACTGTATCTCCTAGAGATCCAGTCATGCCCTGAGCACATATGTCTCTACACACCAAAAGGTACTCTATCTAGCATACATGCAGCTGCCCGAGCTTTATTACTGTTCTTTCTTCCCCCAGCACCTCCCTCCAATGGAAATGGTCTGTAGCATTTTTGTTAGACTTGTTTTAGCAACCAGCCCTTTGTGAACCAGCCAGCATTCTTAATTGTTTCCTTCTTTAAACAGGAATGAGTATCGAACTCTTCGCCAGGTTATTATTGACATGGTCTTAGCAACAGAAATGACAAAGCACTTTGAGCATGTCAACAAGTTTGTCAACAGCATTAATAAACCCTTGGCAGCGCTAGAAGAAAATGGGGTAAGCTACACTGCAAGTCCTCCTTAAAATGACTAGGCAGGGAGTGGGAACCCTTGGCATTAGGAAATCCCCACATGGTATACTGAGAAGGTTCATCAGAAATGTGGAGAAAGAGAGACTAGTAATTTATCTTTCACCTCTGGGTTTGAATGCCCTTCTGCTTAACTTGGTTGTCACACATTTTGAGGGTGAATGGGACTCACTTGGGTCCTATTAACATCTCAGTGCTGTGATGTCATACTTGGAACCAGAACCTTGGGCTCTATGTTTTCATGTTAAAAATGCCATTTTGATTAACCCAGTCACTCCCATGGAGTGGCGAGACTTGGCATTGTTGTTGGCCATTTCTGCAAAGGCCCCTCCTCCCAGCCCTGAGGGTTGGGATGCAGCAGTTGTTTGAGAAGCACAATCCATAGCATCCATCCAGCCGAATTCCTCTTCTTGCCTGTTATGCAGAGCTGAACAGCTGTTGCTGCTGAAGAACGGGGCTCGGACCTGTACAATCAGAGAGTAAAAACAAATACAGCAACACAGAGAAATGAAACAAAAGTTTAATTCTTCCCTTAAACCTCAGGGACTGCAGGGAAATAATCTGTCCCACAAGGCATTTGTGATTCATGGCAATTTGTGCCCAAGGACGGGAAGAAAGACAAAGGCTATATAATTTCTACTGAAAAAAGTTTCCCTTCTTTTGGTTGGGAGTTTCTCGTTTCAGCAGGTTCCTATTAAAAGGCCTGTAATGTGTGAGTGGGTAAAGCAAATCACTTACTGTTCTGAGCAGAACAACACTGTCAGACCCTCGTTCAAGTGTGTTGTCTCTCTGGTTGCAGTGGCAGCGTGTGTTTTCTGACCTGGTTTCCAGTCATGGTGGTGACTCACGGTAGTGTTTGCAGGCTGAGCTGCCAAATGTATGTTCCAAATGGGACAGTTCCACTTATTTTTTTTATTTATTATTTTTATACATATTGTTCAAAGAGCCATGCTGAGAAGCGGGTCTGTTTGTTTCCTTTCTTCTTTTGTTCATAAACTGAAAAAAACTCCTTTCCAGCTCCAGCATCCTTTATCCTCCCATTTCCTTTCATGGTGTCACCTAAGCCTATGACAGGAAGCCAACATCTGACATGCAGAGACACCTCTGCACTCTGAGCAGGATGCTGGGACTAAGCAGAGATAGCATATTTTATTCCCAAGACATCTGCATTGAGCAAGTAGAACTGTGCCTTTGGTTGGAACAGATCACAGAAGTGAAAATCCCTTTTTGATTCCTGGTGGTTTACCTACTAGGATATTCTCTACTGTGCTTAACTGAATGGTCTCTAATATTTCCATACTTAATTTCCATGCTTGTGTTTCTGGAACTTCATCACTTTATTTTGGCTTTCTCTTATATAATTTTGCCATGCATTTGGAGATGTGTGCACCTCACTTTGTTTCTTCTGTTTTGCCTTCCACATACCTAAAAATGAGGGAAAAGAATTGGTTTGGGAGTCTCATTTTGCTAAGAACTGTGGAGCTGGTGTTTCTGAGCCAGGATACTACCTAATAATATATTTTTTAATTACTGTCAGTTTCTTCCTTTAGGAAGAACTTTCTTCCCCACAGGAATTTTCTTCTGAAAAATGTCATGGTTATTCTGACCTAATGAAAGGTCAGGATGTTTCTGCTGCTTTTTCTCTCCCTCTTCATAGAAAATACTGCAGGAACTGATGGCACATTATTATTATCATTATTGCTAGTTACTTCTTCCCTGCTCTGACTACAGAGCAAGTCCTTGCTAAGTGCCAGAGAAGTCTTGTATATTCCTTGCTTCGAAGAGTTGCTATTCTCAGTAGACAGTGTTGGAAATTTCTGTACCTACCCATCCCTAAAGAGTCCAGCACCAAGGTTGTACTTGTAGGTAATTTTTAAAGATATTTTAACCCTGGATCTCTGTCCTTTGGAAACTTGCTTCACCAGAGCTCCACAGAAAATAGCTTCTAATCTGGATCATCACAGACTTTACGCATATTAGCTGTGTATCGGCTCCAAATATAGAGTACCATTGACGTGCTCCTGGCTGTAGCCTGGGAACCAAATATAAGCTGTGTGTGGGCTGAAAACTTTGCTGGAGCTGCAGAGGAAAGATGAGGCTGTTTGGAAGCATGTTTCTAATATATTGCTTTAATACTGATAGACTCTCAGAAAGCAAAAATTCCCAGTCAAACCAGAGACTGAAGGGCTAATGTGGGTCCAGTGGAAGGAAGTAAAGAGCATGCCTGGGAGGCAGTGTGGGATCTGACTCTCTGAATAGTAGGAGTGCTGTCAGAATGATTGATACCCATCCTGACGAGGTTTGTGTGCTGAGGATGACTGTGCATCTTGGGTCAGTCCTTTTGTTTTAAACTATTCCACTGCTAACGTGCAAATCCATTAATCCTTGGATTTCATTTTTCTGCCTCCAAGATGCCCATGACTATGTGTGTAGTGATGAATGTATCCTCTCCACACTTTTAAGAAGGCAGATAAGGCATAGAGGGATTAGGTGACTTGCCCAAAGATGCCCAAGAGATCTGCCACAAAGACAGTGACTGAATCCAGAAACTGGAGTTCATTGCTAGCTCAGAGCTGTGGCTAACAGTCATAATCCCCTATAAATTCAGTTAGACATCAAATATGGTAGCCAGTAGCAGAACTGATCCCTGTAAGATCTGCTAAAAGCATTCACAAGGCACAAAAGCTTTCGAGTTATTGCATGGAGACTTTGCTAATGGATTGGTTTTAATTCTTAAATGTTACAGAACAATGGTGATGGAGAGTCAATCAAAACTGTTCTCAGGTCTCCAGAAAACCGTATCCTTATCAAACGCATGTTGATAAAGTGTGCTGACATTTCCAATCCATGCAGACCCATAGAACAGTGCATAGAGTGGGCTGGACGCATCTCTGAGGAGTACTTTGCACAGGTAAGGCATCTAAAATGGGCTGCTGAAATTCCACGTGAGCGTCCTCTTAAAAGGGTCCATATACTGCCAGTGTCACAGAATATTTAAGGGTGCATTATGGAACATGAAAAATAACAGCCTTTTTATTTTAAATGATGGGATATTACTCATGCTGATATAAGACTAGATGCCTGCAGACAGATGAAAGCTGACAACTTCTACAGTGCAGTTTCTGAAATATTTAAGCTTTCAAGTTGTGCAGTTTGGAGCTGGGCTTTTCAAGTCTCGCCTGCAAATGCATTTCCATCACATGAGGCAGAGCAAGAATGCCTTCTGTGTACCCCCCATGCTGGCTTTGCCTCAGGGATAGGATCATCAGGTTCTAGTGTTAGGATGGGAACAGCACTCACTCCAAGAAATACTGTAAGACATTAGCACACTGTGCTGAAGAAAGGTTTTAGGAAGATGGGAAAAAGGAGAGGGCAGAGTAATTATTACAGATGATAGACCAAATGTTAGAATTGAGACTTGGTACCCCAAGTGCAGGGAAAAGGGATAAAAAAGGTATTTTGCCTCCTCTGAGTTGTACAGATTGCCACTTCCATCAGAGACTGAAAATGGTTAAGCACCTCTTAGCTCTGAAACAGTCATAACTTGGTAATGTGTGGAGTTAACTTGGGGTCAGCTTGTGTGCAGATGCAGAAGGTAAATGTATCTCTTTGTGGGAAACACTGGAAGGCACTATTTGTCTGCTATTTTGCCAAAACCTGCATGACTAGGTGCTTAAGATTAAATTGCTGCTGCTTCAGATTTATTCAGGTTGCTCCTTTTATTTAGCAGATACATGCTCTAGTCAGTGCCAAACAATCTGCTGCTAAAAGAAACCCATTAATAGATTGTGTCTTAGATAAATAATCACTGGAGGTTTTTTTGCAGACTGATGAAGAAAGGAGGCAAGGTTTACCTGTTGTGATGCCAGTTTTTGACAGAAATACTTGCAGCATCCCCAAATCCCAATTATCATTCATTGATTACTTCATTATTGATATGTTTGATGCCTGGGATGGTAAGCAAAACTCTGCTATGTTTCCTGATGATAACTATTCTGTGAACATTGGAAACTGCTGTGATATATAAATTCACTTTTTTATGGCTCCTAAAGAAAGGGAGAGAAAAGGGAAGATTTCTGCAGTTCAAGTAAGAATAATAACTTCAATATAGCTTAGAAGTATCTGACAGAGCTACAAGTTATTCTTATGGCTTCTCTTTAATACACTAGATTCAGGCAATGTTTAACTTTTTAAACTTGCTTCCCTATAAATGGAAAATAGAACACATTCTCTTTGATAGCACTTTGGGTGCAGTCATTTTTGTCCATGTTAATATTGGTTATTCTTCAAGACAAATTTCTACAGTCTGGAAACTGCTTGGGGGAGCAGCTATTTCCTTCCAAGTGCTGCCCCCGCGGTAAAAGTGGTCAGAAATGTGACTCTCCTGAATTGCCAGATCATGACATGTGACTGAGATTTGATGGAGCAGAATAATTACAAGCATAACTAGCTGTTCCCCTCCTGGAAAAACTGTGCCCCTTTGCTGGGGCTTGCAATACCAGTATTAAGTAGACTTACAGAACGGTTCTCAGTGGCCCAAGTGTTACATGAGTGATGAGAGCTATACAGCCAAAACCATTTCAAGTATCAGTGTGACAGATTTAAGCTTTTCTACTTAACACAGTTACCCAGACATTTCAAGTGATACTTAAGCAGACAGAATCTGTGACTGTTTCAGTTCTGCAGACTAAATACTCTCTGCCCTTTCTTCCCTAGCATTTGCAGACCTGCCAAATCTGATGGAGCATCTGAATAATAACATTAAATACTGGAAAGGACTAGACGGAAGGAATCTGCGAGTCCTTCGACCACCACCAGAATAGCAGTTGGACCATGGTGTGTAATTTACTAACCAGATGCATACTTAATTCAAGCTCACTTTTATTCATGTGAATTCAGATTTTTTTTGATCTCTTCAGTATTACAGTAAGGCTAGCCCATGCACTTGGGGAACTTTCAAACTCAAGAGAACACAAGGTCAGCAGTTGACTTCCACGAACTACCATGTGTGGACTCCGATGAAATAAGCCCACCAAGTGGAATTACACTGGATTGCTGCAGTACTTGTACTGAAGAGGGTTTATTAGTGAACATACTTTTGCGATATCTTCATACCAGCGTGTGAAGCTGGAAGACCTTGAAGAATCCTCATAGAAAGGACATTCACTAGAAGATAATCTATTAATAGAGACTCACAGCTTTTATGAGAAAGCGACATGCTTTTTATAAGCACTTAAGACAGTTACGTAGAACAATCAGACACTTAAAATGCAACTGTCTATGAAAGAATTTTTGATCTATGAAAATAGATGTACTGTATTTTTTCACATCACAGAAGGTGCAATCATTCACTTCTGAGCACTACTGAAAGTGAGTTCTCCTTAAGAAATTTAGTAGCAAATGTAAAAAATAACACGAGAATTTTTGAGGTTGATCGTTAGCATCTATGATTAAAATGTTATGTTTTATTTATTTTGTTAGATGTTCAATATTTTCTATGAATTTATAAATACTTAAAAGCCAAAGCCAACTTTAGATGCATTATAAATTTACATGATTCATACTCATTAATATACATTTAATTGATGTACAGACGTTTTATTTTCATAATGCAAATACGAAATACTATACAATGATACATTTTTATTGCACTGTAAGGATAGATGTGTATGTTTAAATATTGTCTGATTTATGTTAATTAAAATAAGTTTTATTGAAAAGGTCTCACTTGAGAATAGTAGAATAAACATGAACTGTATACTGTCTGAGCACCAGAACTGCAGTAGTTCTCCCACAAACCAGTGACAACCACCTGATCTTCTCTTGGCTACAAAAATAATAATATGTTGGAACTCTTTGTTTTCTCCCATGAAATTTTATGACTGAATTCCCTGCTAAAGTCTGCCTTATTTTATAAAGTATTTCTAGAAAGCATTCCACAGCATATATGAAGAGGTGATACTAAGGATCTAATGAATTTCAACATTTTCTAGCCTATGTATTTTCCTCTGCCATGAAAGAAAAAGAGCATAAAACCACCAACAAAAACCTTTAACTCAAGAAGTTTGTAAAGGCTGTGTACCTTCACAATTTGAATGAAACCTTCATAGCAACTACCAGAAAATAATAAAATGTGTATTTTAAGAGGTGTCAAGTCCTACCCATTTCATTTGAAATGTACATTTACTTTGTAGTTTGCAGAATAACAAACAGATGAAATTCTTTTCAAAATAACTAGGATACTTGTTGTCTGGGGAAGGGAAGAGTTGAGGGAGTTGGACTGCCAGAAGGGTGATGAAAGGTGGTTTATGGCTGGCAAGGCCCTGTGTTTGTGGCCTGCCCTTGGCAAGCCAATCAAACCCTTGTGTGCCCTTGGACAAGTCTCTTCACAGCTACAAGCAGTGTCACACTGTGTTCCACTGAAGAAAGGCACTCCAGAGGCACTGAAAGAATTGCTGACTGTTGTCACTGCAAAGGCAATTGACTTTAGAGACATTTTGAACCATTCCTGAAGAAGCACAAGCAGGGGAGAGGTGGATGATGGAGCAGTTCAGGGACTGCAGCAGTGGAGCCTTAAAGCAGGTAAGTAAGGAGGAGGTGACCTCTCCAGGGGTTACCAGCTTCTCTGTTTCTCCTTCCTTTCCAAGCCAGTGATGTTGATGGGCCACCACCATTTGTTCGTGTTAGTGTCAAACCTTTCTGCCAGTGCTGCCCTTACCCTGCTTATGTGCTCTCCCCTCCTATACAGAATTCATATTTTCCTGGCAGTATTACATTGCGTTTCCCTATACATGCACCTATTGTAATCAGCTTTAATTTGCTACCTGGTATTAATCTCTTCTGTTCCTTGCAGGCTTCTGTGCCTAGTTCAAGGAAAAGCTACACCATCTCCATTAGAAGGAAGCTGCATCACACCGTAAGTATCTCCCCTGCTTGTCTGCTGCAATGAGGATGAGAGACGAAGGGTAACAACAGCATGTGGGCCCAGAGACTGCAGATAAAAATCATAAAATCATAGAATCATTTAGGCTGGAAAAGACCTTTAAGATTATGGGGTCCAGCCATTAGCCCTGACTCCTGACCACTTCCCAGATTTCTAATAATCCCTTACAGGATGCTCAGAAGCAGCACAGGGAAGCTGTAGTCAGTTGTGCCTTTCTGTGAGACCAAAAGGGTTTGAGTCATGACTCTGTGAGCACTTTGAAATGAAGTCTCAGAGCTATTCACAAGCTTCAAAACAAATAATCTCTCTGCTGGTGTGTGACATCATGCCTCCAAGGTACAGTGGTCCCAGGGGTTCTCGTTAAATGATAGCAGGATGGAGTGCATTTCATTCTGACGTGATGTTTGGATGCAGAAAATGAGCTTTTAAGTTGCTGCCCTGTCCCTCTGCAGGCTGTACTGCTTGTTCAGAACAAAGGGGATGTCCAGGTGCTTCAGTGATTTTTTTGTTCTGCTGGAGCTATGGCTCTGTGGGCAAAGGACTTGTGTGGTTTGACTCCACCACATGCTTTCTCTCTGTGCCTGCTTTGAATGTTATTACGCCAAAGTGTCTCATGTTTTCCTTTTTTCCCCTTGTTTAACATCTTTAAGAATCTCCTCCCACACTTCCCACTCAAACCTCAGTGGACTCAGCTTTTCAAGCCCTGCAAAGCCATTCACTAGCATCCTCTTAAACAAGAAAGCCAACTGAGTTAGGAAAGGCCAGAGGATCCAGAATCACTAAGAAAAATGGCTTTAAGCCTTCTAAACACCTTTGAGGTCCTGGACCTTCAAGCCCTGCCTATGGTTTGACAGTAAGTGTTAGGCCACGAAACAGTCTTCTGGTTTTCTGATGTTTCACTTTTTCCCTTCTCAGCTTCCATTTTGCTTCTGATCTCATTTGCTAGGACTCTTTCCCTTAACTTCCACTGGCTGAGCATCTCCCTCAAACACACAGCCATAACACTGGGACTAAACTCTGCCTTTCAAACTGACTCTTGCTGCTTACAACAACTTTTACCACAAGAAAATATATTTTTTTCTGATTCAAGTTACAGTGAGCCTGGAAAAATACCCTATAATGGCTGAAAGCCTTACACTGGTATCCACAAGCAGAAGGAGAATACAAACATAGTTAACTGAAACAGCTTGTGAGCACTGCATTGCTACTGGGGCAGTGGGGTTATGTGTGCAAGGTCTTTTGTGCTGTACTCCCACATACAAAGTGAAGTTGAAGAGTATTTGCAGGCCCCTCTGCCTTTGAGGCTATGTTAGAAAACAAAAGCAGCTGTGGACACTTGTTGAAATTTGAATCTCTCTTTTCTTGGTTTGCTTGCTCCCCCCCTCGAGTGGCAACAGTCATTGCTTGAGCTAAAACTGAGCTTAGTTCAGCCCATGGTAATTAACAGAAGTTACTTCATCCTTTTATCACGTGTCTCTTTTGAGGTAGTGAAATAGCACACCAATGCACACAATTTTAGAGAGGAAATGGGAAAGGTGATTGCCTGGCTTTGAAATGAAAGAATAAATTTAGCCAGTGTGTAATTATTCAAGTGAGAAGTTGCTCCTGTCTGTATTTAATATTCCAAAGTGGTATTTGATGTAAATCCCTCCATAGAGTTCATTACATTAGCTCTTAGCTGAACCTGAGCATGCTGAGTGCCAAGTTCAGCATGCAGCATGTTTTATAACCAAGAATGATGTCATCCTGGTGATCTTGCAGCTCCCCAGTTCCTGGGGAGGAGGAACGGCTCTGTTGTCAACCTAAAGAAGAAATGGAATATGTTTAATGAGATTCCCTTGGTATTTGTAGTGTGAAATGTGTGAGCAATATTGCTTTGCACTTCCAGCAACAACTGTCCTTTTTGCCTAAAAAAAAAAAAAAAAGTTACTTTGTTTACAGTATTTTTCTTTACAGAAAATGAAATCATTCCTTTACAGATCCTCAAGAGCTTTACAAGCAGCTCCATGGAGCCCTTTCATAGGTGGGTGAAAGAAGCTGCAGGGAAGCACCAGTGGCTTGTTGGCATCCACCCCACGGCAAACCCTGGCCTAGTCCTGGGGGTTGCCAGGCTGCTGCAGAGGGCGCTGGGTGGAAGCATCTGACTGTCAAAAAAGTGGGAAGAGAAATGTAGAAAACAGGTGCTTTCATAAGGGTTTGTCACTGCTGCTTTTCAGAGATACTGGTCAGAGCTCCATCCTCCATCCCCACTGTGTCCTGACCCGGGTGGGACTCGCGGGAGTGCCGGATGCCATCAGCGTGTGTCCCTTCGCCTGTCCCCTGGTGGGTGGTGCCGGCCCTTTCAGACACTGCTTACTGTAAGTAAGAGGGAGTGCAGCGATACAGCGTGAATGGGAGTGCCACGGAACAGGCAAGGTGCCCAGCCATCCCCCTGGGACTGGGCTGGGAAAGGCATGCGCATCATCAGGCATGGCTTTTGGGGATAATGAGGGAGAAAGACTCCAATTGCATGAATAGACAGTTTTCAGAACATTGAGAGAGCAGAGTGAAATGCTCTTCACCTTACAACCAAGCCCTAAAAGCGATCAGCCTCTCCCAGGCCCTGAAAAGCTGTGCTGGCAGACTCAGTGCCAATGTACTGTCCCTGTTATGATAGATCTCTTACAAGCCAAGGTCAGAAAGCAGAAAGTTTTAGCTGCTCTATCATGCCAGGAACAAAAAAAAAAAAAAAAAAAAAAAGAAAGAAAACAAAAAGCCTTCTTTTAAAACAAGCTGTTTTAAATAAACAAGTGTTCTTTGAATCATAGCAGAGTACATACCTAACAATATTTGTTAAATAAATATCAGTGACATGTTTAAGTCTGGCTCAGTATGTATTAGCAAAGTGGTATTTGTGTTGCTTTTGTTGTAACAAGAGTCAGTAGTTTTTCTAGGAGGTGGTCCGAAAAAAGAGGGTTTGGGTTTTTTTTTTCCCTCCTCTGCCCACAAGTAGCCCCACCTTGTGACTTACAAGTAAAAGTCTTTCCCAATGCATTGATTTTGGTGAATTTATACTTGCTTCTTAGTTCTGTTCATAACCTGCCTCTTGGGTGCTATTTTTTATTTTTTACCCATGGATCCACCTCTTAGATTTTTGCTTTCTGAAGGAAGTCTGTCCTAAGACTGGTTGCAAATACATGGTCACATTGTTATAGTCTGTATGTGAAACACCATGGTATTTTTATTTTTGTCTGTCTATTCTTCTAACTTTCGGTTTATTTAACTCTTTTAAGAGCCAGATATTAGCTCTTGGGTTAGTGCACGGACAGAGGAACTCAAAACAAGAGAACAGGTTGTAACAATGAATTTGAAATTCCCCACCAGAAACAAAGGGTTTTTTTATTGCCTCACAGGGTGTGAGGACAGTTGGACTCCTTCTTAAGTGTCCTTTCCTGTATGTCAATACGAGTCATCTCTTTGGGCATGCTCAGAAATTTTAGGCTTAATAAATCATCACTGTAGACTGTGTGCTTCCATGTATGGGAAGCAATTTGTGAGCTTTTCTCCCTGCCTTTGTGGGGTGTTGGAGAGGAGGAAAGGTCGTGCTCTGTGGGACCCGAGTGAGATAAACACAGTTCACAGATCAGGCTTGAGCTTCCCCAAAGTCAGGCCAGTGAAGTCCTGGTGAGGCTCTGCAGGCAAAAATGACAGCTAGGCTTTTGTCTGTATGCCATGGCGTCATAGGTCGATATTATGACTTCTTTTTCTTCTTTAAAGCTTTCATGTCAGAGGAATCAAAGCCCCCTACCTCCCCTTCCCAAATTGCCTCCAGTTAATAATAGCACACACAGTAGTTAGCCCAGGTTTGAAAGATGCTTTCATAGAATCATAGAATCATAGAATCAGACGGGTTGGAAAGGACCTCAGAGATCATCAAGTCCAACCCTTGATCCAACCCCACTATGGTTACTAGACTATGGCATTAAGTGCCACGTCCAGCCTCGTCTTGAAAACCTCCAGGGATGGAGAATCCACCACTTCCCTGGGCAGCCCATTCCAATGGCTGATTACTCTCTCTGTAAAGAATTTCTTTCTGATATCTAACCTAAACCTCCCCTGGCACAGCTTAAGGCCATGCCCTCTTGTCTTACTGCTGGTGATGAGATATTGCTCTTTGATAAGCCGTTGCAAGGGCAGGAGGCAAAGTGTTTACTTTGCTTGGAAGAGGAGTCTGATGAGCACTTTGCTTTTCTTTTGCTGAGGCCAAGCCGAGCTTCGTTACCTCCAGAATATGGACATTGGAGAGATGGTTTACAGCTACTGCTCTTTACCTCTGGCTACTTCTTTGCCTTTTGCAAGAATAAAAAGCTATGAAAAAAGCCCAGCAGCCTCCGATGGCTGCCTCTGCACTGAGTCTTAGCAACCATCCCCTCCCCAGCTTTCCCTCCCATGGCTGTTTTTCCTGCTTTCAGCTGTCCTGGGAGGCCCTGAGGAATTAGGAATGCAGTGAAACCCAGGAGTGCAGCTGGCCCAGAGGAGAGAGTGAGCTGCAGGTTTGTGACCAGCTGAGCCCTCCTCACCACGCACTGCGACTGAACGTGCTGAACACGCACATATGGCTTTGGGCTGGGCTGGCTGATCATGGGCCAACCTGTAAGGCATGGAGTGATTTATCTGACGATACCGAGGCTCTCCCAAACCCCAGCCCTATGCTAAACGCACCAGGTTTAACTATCCTGAAAGCAGGAAAAGCCACACCAAAGGAGGGAAAGCAAGCAGGGCTGCTAGTGACTCTTGCTACAAGAAAGCTTTACGGACTCAGATGTGCTGAGTCTATTCAGTGTTTATTTCATCAAGCATTTTATTACACAGACCATGAAATACATCTGACTTCGGTTGCAAAGGCAAAGTACCAAGGTTTATTCCAGCACCCCGGCTGCAGCTTTCAGGTGACCACGGGAGCACAGGGCAGGAGGTGCCAGGGTGACTCCAGGCATCGCCTGGCAATGTACTTTGCAACACCATACATGGAACATAAGGAATTGTGGTTAGATATTGAGAGAAAACTTGAGTGTATCCAACTAGCTGCAAAATACCTCCAGAGAGAGGGAGTTGTTACTTTTGGCCCAGCCCAGCCTGGATGGAAGGTGCCCACACAGGTGGGTTTGGGAGCTGTGAAACACTTATCCCAGTGGTGAGAAACCTCATGAGCTTTGTCCTGCCCCCAGCCCTGCTGATGGAGAGACCCAGCGGCTGCTGAGGGCTGGTGCTTCCTCAGCGATGCCAGGGCCGTGCCTCATGCAGGGCCCAGGGGGAAGGAAACCGCCCAGCAGCAGGGTGTTGTTATTCACGTGCTTCAACCTGCAGGATCAAGAACATGTTTTGGGAAAGAATGGAGAGGAACAATCCCGGCAGGTGCTGTGCGGGACGGTGGCATTTGGGAAAGGCCTGGCTGGAGGCAACAAATGAGTTATGGATGGAGCCATCGCCGGAGGAGCCGCTCCGCGGTCTAGCCGAGGAGCAGGTAGGGCCTAGGAGGGCGCCAAGCGCGGTGGGCTCCGCTCGGGCAGTCAGTTCCTGGGCAAAGGCTGCGTTAGTGACGCCGGCCCGGGCGGCAGCACAGCCACCACAGAGCTCCCAACCCGGGTAAAACGGCAGCGCTCCCGGCACGGCCCAGCAGTGAGAAGAAGAGCAGCGCCCACCCCGTGTCAGAGCGCGACTGTCCCAGCGGGGGCAGCGTCGGCCCCGCCCGCGGCCCGATCCCCGCCCCGCCGGCCGGGCGGGAG